>KZ061679.1:270884-298781 GCA_002091835.1 Anopheles maculatus | reverse complement strand
AACTCTTGCCCCGCGTGATGCTTTGCACATTCTCAAAACAGCTGGTGTTTGCAACGTGATCGAATGTGTGTGTTTGTGTGTTTCTGTCGCCGCAAATGTAAAGTTCTGAGCGACATTAATGGTTGGCGATCGGCTTGTTTACTATGATCGTATCGTAGAAATGTTTCTTCCGACTAAGACTCTCTGTGGTATAAATCTGCAACGCGTTGAGAAGTTTTTGCGTAGTTGACATGTCATAATCATGCCAGAAAATATTTCAAGAAACTAGTTTGTTGTGTCTAGAGCCGCAAGATGATTTTTTTCCACGTTTGACGTCACAAAACGCTTCACTTCCTTCCGTTCCGATGTTGTATAAGAAGTTTAAACAGATAATAATATACCACACTCAACTAGTTGTTGTAATGGAAGCAACAAACTATGTATATGCACTGGATGCACATCCCAGGCAACAATTTAATGTGCTTCCCGTAAACAACAGCTTGTGTGTTGCGGTATTGCGATGATTACGATCGATTTATTGGAGCACTAAATAGCGCGAAAGGTTAACACTAGTGTGTAGTAATGCTAGTGTGTGTTTGTGCGCGCGAAAAAGGTTAATTTATTGATTGATTGTTTTATGATCGCATCGTGTAGGTGTGGCGGCCGAAGTAGCGTCGCCTATGGTGATGATGATGACGACGATGATGGTGAAGAAGATTATCGCGTGTACGGCCTTGGACCGTTTAGCGAGCATAACCTTCGTGCACTATGGGGGAAAACGATAAAGCGGGCCGTTACCTTATGGTGGGTTCCTGTTGACTTTTATCTATGCCATCAGTTTGCTTAGAAATCGATAAAGGCGTATCGCCCTTTCTCTCTACTCACGATTTCCGGGTTATCGATAGGTATAGGGTAGTTTATCGTATCGGTAAAAAGCACCCAGGAAAGCGGACCGCTCGCATAGAAAGGCTCTTCATAATGAGAAAAGCAATATTTTGCAACACGTTAATATTTCTTCATCGATTGAGCACAACACAAGGTATTCTTTAAAGCATATAGACAAATAAACAGCAACGGCGCGCATCGTTGGAAGTCGGCAACATTTATGTTACGCTCCAGTTACGCTTAACCCCCTAAGCCCTAATCTGATCTCTCTACTCTTCGTCGTACCATTGCCAAGACTAGAACGAATTGTCGATTTCTTCATCGCGACACACACCGGCGGACTAAGCAAGATGATGTTAGGCATCATGGATTTTGATGGCATTTTTTGCGATCATAAACGTTGGAAACGCCCACCAAACAGCGCCGATTTAGAATGCGGCTTGTGTGGTTGTTTTTGAACACACACTTCACACACGGTGGCTTTGTTGGTACGGCGGCCTGACTGTTGTTTAGTATTATTACTAATTTAAAGCAGGTGTTTGTTATTGCATGCTCAACAAAACAAACAATAACACAATTTGGTATAGGAGTGCTTTTCCTTTCACCTATTTCTAACGTTTCTAGTAGATTACTTGTACTAAAATTATCAAATTGCATACTTTCAGGCGTACGCGCCTATAATTCGATTTAGAGAAGATCCTTTAAGAGATCTGATAAACTTAAATTACTGTACAGATCAACAAACCGCTTCACTATCAGTGCCCTGTCTCTCCCACTTTCTTCCGCTGTATAAACACACAAATACATATGGTAGTAACGCACACGCTGCCACGTTAACACAATGTGTGATGCGTAAGGGAAAAGTATTGGAAAACTCGTGCGTTGACTCTCCCATTTTCGTGCCCGTGGCCGTTGATGCGTTTTGTACGCAATCCAGAGGCCGGCACTCGTGCGCCTAGTGTGTGCGCACGGTCGTCAACCACGCAGCCAGTGTTCGCAGTCCGATTCTGCTTTCGGGAGTTGCACCCTAGTCGCGTTCTGGTTGCGGTGCGGCGTGTACCATTCGAAAGTGTGTCAGCCATCTCCCGGCGTACCGCGCACAATGAGGAAAACGGTCTAACGCGTGCTCCGCTAGTGTGAATGTGTGTCTCCGCATCGTGAGGAAGCCGGGTTAAGATAATATGCCAGCGACAACCAGTCTCGTGCGTGTGACAAGCGAATATCCAAATGTGTCATCGGTTGTGTACGGACGGGTTTGCTGAAATGTCTGGTTAAGTGAAAATGTACCTCTCCGTTTGCTTTCGATAACGGAGCACAGTGCAAACCGACGGCAGTGATTCATTCCCGAACACGGTTAACGGGTGGCTTTTGGTTCGGAAAAGTGTATCAAAGGAGTGAGGGAGAGTGTGTGTGTGTGCGTCGTCTAAGTCGCTAGAACGAAGCAAAAATGCTACGGTGTAAGTGTTTTGATCACACCTCTTTTTTTTTGAAACAGCAAAGATAACAGGTACAGTTTCTTATCGATGGTACATGTGTCGAAGCGAGTGTAAAGGTCAGCCCCTGCCGTCCTGGTCATTGGTTTGATGAACTTTGAAAAAGGAATCGCGCCCTACTCAACAGCACCGTCACAGTAGAAGCAGCATTAGCAGCCAGTTATGCTGCTCTGAGTGTCTATTTTCAGTAGCCGGAATGGGGCAGAATCAAGATTTTATGTTGCGACAAAACGAACACTTTCCGTGTTGAGGTGGCGTGACGTCAAGCCAACCACTTGTCGATTCGGGCAAACAGTTGGTTATCACGATAAATCTCTAACTGTCTCTCGGCAGTGAGCAAACGGTGTTGATAAGCTCAACAGAGAATGTTTCATAATTTTCTTTAAACAAAAAATCGAAATGACTTCCTTTTTAGCGTTAATATTAGCCATTGCGTAGTGATGATTTCATTAGGCTGCCGAATTGTACCATCTGTGGAACATTTGGCCGGCCGTAATGGTCGAAGACGCACGGATCAATATTCTATAAATAAGATTATGAACAAAAGATTCGCTCTCGTTATTACGGCAGGATGTGATTTGTTATTGTTGGGCAATGTGCAATGGTTGAATAATTGGCAGATACATTCCACACTTGCTTCGGTAAAGCTTCGTGTAGATGTGTATTGGTTATCGTATACAAACGTCTTTTTAAAATTCATTCTTGTATGTGTTCAATTATGAACTCAGCCATTCAACGCCTTCAATTATACTTAAACGCATTTTTTCTGGTCGAACAGTTAGGTGTAGTATAAGCCCGGTTCAATCCGTATCCAATGGCAGACCACCGTAGGAAGAGGGTATTCTATTTCGGTAACGCATACCATGCAAACACCGCTGGAAGTTGGGTTGGTGCAGTTGGCGAACCAGCAGCACAGGCGAAAGTCCAGTCACACCTACGCGCGCGCGCCAGTGAAAAAGTCACACCACGCGTCTTTTTGCCCCACGGGGACCGTCGCTGTACGTTGGGAGTTGTTGTCGTTACGAAGGGAGAAGTTGTCGCAGATATTTCGTCCAAGATATACGCCGACCACGATGGTGTCAAGAGTACGAGAGAGAGTGTGTATGCTTGTAGTTTGCACGAATCCGTGCACTGATTGGGACTGATTCGGAATCGGAAAAGGTCGCACCAGACACCAGGTTACCCAGGTGCCGCGTGGTGACAATTCGCGCGACATGCAAGCACCCCTTTTTTTGCTGGTCTAAACCCACCAGCCACTGCAAGCTCTTTGGTAGGCTCGTGTCCACTGACCAATCTGCAAACGAACATCTCAGACACCAAACATGTCTGGTTGCTTTTAACTACGGTTATTGCAAGTGGGGATTAAGGCTAGCAGCAAGCAAGACTTGGGAGCGTTGAAAAGAGTCTTATTTGCGCGTTTATCCGATTCGGTTCGATGCGTGTAGTGGTACAATATTCGCGCGGTAGAAAATTCGACGTCAAGTGATTGCTTCTTTCCAAAATTTAATGGGCGTTTCGAGCTAGCAATTCCCATCATCCTATCGTGAAGTTTTTGCATTCCTTCGCCGTAACGCATTTCCACAAGAACGCACAAAATCTCGATCAACATTTTCTAAATTAAATTTTCCGCCTCTCGTTGTTCCGCCGCCGGTTGTTTGGACGTCGTTGGTGGGCTCGACAAAAAAAATCGTATCGCTTACCTGACATTTCTGCTGCAAAACTTCATCACCACCAACCATTCCGTCATAGGTTGGTCCAAACAAGGTAAATTGATTAATATATTGCTCGCTTGGATGCTTAATTACCACCGCTGCAGAGTCGCACGGTCACATCACAGCTGCTGCAAGCACGAAGACACTGTCCAGCACGTTGGGGTAACCTGAAAACAAAACGATATTCATGTTATTTCATCGCTCTTTTTTAATAATTTCGTTTCGCTTACATTATTTGCACTGTTTTGCGTACTCACAAGCACACACACACACCTGGTTGAGCCACAGCGCGGCCGCTTCATTATTAGGACCACTCTTGAACAAGAAATGCATCAATAAATCATATGCCCTGTAGCTGAAAAGGGTGTAATTAGAACGATGCGTTCCGTAATTAATCAATCGCTTGACAGAATATCTCAAAGGATCGATTCTTGCCAATGAGATTGCGTTCCATCACGCTCGACGATCGACGGTATAAAGGCCTCCCAAGACGATCCATGTCTGTGGCTTCGAGTGGAATTACATCAAGTGCTCCATACGTACAGCACAATGTTATGACGTTTAATGACCGATCTTATCACAACTCAAAGCAGCTTAACATTTCTTCAACCTCAAGAACACTTTGGTGTGCTTTTGCATCTTTCGCGCCTAGCTGAATGTCGCACACATCAAACGAAGGATTGGTGTCGCTCCACACGATCGTTTGAACATTTGAAGGTGGTTACTACTATGTATCACCCTCTCCTCCCACAGTTCTTCGCGACGGTGCCTTTATTCCTTTTTTGTCATCGATAATCGACTTAATCATTCTCAATTATGTCCACTTTCGTCGGGATGCGTACCGACAACCGCGCCGGCACACCTGAGATGCTGAGATGGCTGCCTTGACACTTGATTTGATTTCTGCGTGTTTGTGTCCACCACAAACCCAAACAGCCTTAAACCAGTTTTTGTTTTCTTTTGTTGTGGGGTGGCAGAGGTTCAATTTTTTGGGGGCGAACTCTCTTTATGCAGAATGTGTAGGGTTCGGGGTTGGAACAAAACAATTCTCACATTCGTCTTGTCACGCTCATCCCCTGATCACCGGCGAAATGCGATCTCATCTTGATGATCCCAAGTACTCCATTTAAATATAATACAACTCTGGCGCCGATCATAATCCGCCGTACTGCGTACTGCGATCGTGTTCGAAACCCGCGTGATGTTTGTAATGTCCGGACAGTTTTCTCTTTGCGATCCTCCCGTACCAACACTATTACTACCTATAGGGGACTGTGGGCAATGCTATCCCACACTTTGACTTATGTTTTGATTCCTTTTGCGCCCTACGCCTCTCTTCTCATCTTGAACCGCAAACTGGCGGTCCTCCCTGTAGTCTCGGTTGCCACCACCATCGCCACCACCGTACGTACAACGGGGAAGGTAATCAAGATCTCCGTGTAGACCAAATTTGGAAGTAGGTCCGATTTCGAATCCGTGGAGGGAAAAACGCACACGCACCAGAAGGTCGCCGAGTATAACAATAATGATGCTTGTTATGTGTTTGATCTGTGGCCATCTGTGGGCTCGCACGTTCCCCTGGATGGGGTTCGCTCGCTCGTCGGCATTCGTCGGGTCAGTGTTCGTCGGTGGGTTCCGCTGGCAGGTTCCTTCTTTTTTGAGGCCACTCTTTTCGCTACGCCACTGCAGAGAGCATTCAATTAACATAGATTTAGCGTGTGTTTTCTCTCTTTCTCCCTGTGTGTGTGTGTGTATTTGTATTTGTGTGTGAGTGTGCGTGTGTGCTTTTCCCAAACAATCTGACAAGCGAGTAGTGAACAACCATTTTTCGCCTTCGTTCTATATTCACCAGATGAGTCCGGCCATACGCAAGGTCCGCTGGATGGATCACTGTACGCGACCATACTGAAGAGCCCAAAGTCTCCGACCGCACCGCATCTCATCTCACCGCCGGCCGAGTTTAGCAACGGCAAATCGCTGCTGCTGAACGGCACCGGTCCACCACCAGTGCCGGAACGTTCGAAGACACCGAACTCGATCTATCTGAGCCACAACGGGACGCCCCGCAGTACGCCCGTACCGTTCGCTGCGGCACCGCCGCCACCGGCGAGTCCCGCACTCGGGAACGGGTCGGTTCACGGGGACGTCAAGTATGCGCTGAACGAGAGCAAGAGCACAGCGAACAGTGTAAGGACCGTGTCCTCCAGTGTGAACAGCAGCTACAGCTCGTATCAAAGCGCAAGTCCGGGCCACGCGCCCGAAGGTGGAAGTCCCGGCGTGACACTAGCGTCCAGCGGCAAGGCACGACCATCCGTTACGCAGGTCGATGGCCGCGAGTCGGTACGCAGTCCGCTGACGGTGTCCATGGACTCGGGCATCTCGAGCAGTGGCCCAGTTAATCGTAAGTTTGATGGTCGTTCGTCCGACCACGTTCTGCGGCGCACTGATACACCGTTCTTCTCTCTTTTCTCTGTATCGTTTTCGGACATTTGGCAATCAGGTCGCATACAGGGTTCCAGCGTTTCGCCGTCAAGTTTTCCGAGTCCGCAAGCTAGTCCGCAAGGTAGGTGCACACATTCCGCCAGTTCCGCGTCGCTTCGGTTTTCCTTTCGCGCTGCTCCCTCGCAAAACAAAGACACGTCGGAAGCGATCGGAAAGGGGAAGATTCCTGCAGGTGGTGGGACGAAAAGTGGTGACGGCCTGAAAGCTGGTCGTCACCGTAAAAGGACGCCTGAATGTGGTTATCGCCAACGGTCCTGCGCTTCGAGCTCCGCTACTAAAGTCAACCTTCCATTTTCCGGCATTGAAAAGAGAGTGTTCCCTCGTGAAAGACCACGGAAGGGTACAGTATGCGCTTGCTGCTGGGCGCTTGACGCTTGAGCGGTGAAAGACTTTCAGGCACCAGCCATCCAAACTGTGCAGGATGTATCTTCCTGTGTCCGTGTGTGTGTGTGTGTGTGTGTGTGTGTGTGTGTGTGTGTGTGTTGTCTGCGACGTGCCGTTTATGGGAGCTTGTCTCTACAGTCACCGTGCACAGTGTGGTACTCGTCAAAGTACACTCGTATTCTCACCGGGGGCCACACAATCAAATGCACCTTGGCAAGCTCGCGAAACCGATCGATGATCTCGTACGTCCATTTATGTAACTGCCTTTCCACGATCCAGCTCACTGCTTCGATCCTTCTCCCTCCCTTCGATAAGAGAAATCAATCTCGCGCTCAAAGGCGGTCCATCCATCCGTGAACCTTTGGCGAACGGGAGAATCGAGGGATCGGGAGTGAAAGAAGACAGTGCCTTTTTCAGATTAACTGTGCCGATACAGTTTCGACACACACGGGAACGTTTGCTGCCTTGGCTCGGGAAAAAGATGTCACCTATTTCCGCGTTGTGATTTTCATCGATTCTTGGAAATGGTGGGCCGGTGAAGACCAACACAACCCACTGATCGGGGGGAGGAGGATCGCATTTTCGCCAATGGAATGGAATGTGTACGGTGGGCTGTCCCCCCCGTCTCCCCATACCGGGACACACTGTTCCCGTGTACCGGTTCGGGCGGGCTTTCATTTTTTCCTCGCCAGTTTTCTTTTGCATACGTTTCGGAAGAGTGTACCGTTCGGTTGTTGTTTGGTTTGTGTGTGTGTCCGGGTGTCGATCATTGCCACCCGATAAACACCTTTTGTGAAGTGCACATTGTCACCCCCTCACGGTTGTGCTCGGTGGAGAGTGCGGGCGATTGAGTGATACTGGTGGATGCATTCTTCGTGAACGGCACACTCGCGCCGGGTGCAATCTATATCTGGACGGAGTGGAAGAAAGTGAAATCATTATTAGAAAAGGGTTCACTGGTTGTGCTGAATGTTTGAACATCGAACCTCACTTGCTAGTACAGTTTGATATTGCTGGTGAGGCTTTTTGTTAGTATTTTCAGTGCGATAAAACATAAATCAAACCTTTCTGTAACGTTCCGACACAAAACTGGTCGTGGGTTTCATGAATTATTAAATTTTGTAAGGCATACGTTTTTGCTTCAAATAGTGAGCTCTAAAATGGTGTTGACATTATTATCATTTTGCAAGCTTAAACACCGCGATGCCTAATAAATCGCTGTGCTGGAGGTTTCTTTGGACATTTTCTGTTTTGGCTTCTGCTATTAGATCACGCCGATCAGATTATATAGTCTACTAAGCTCATTTTTGCCTTGTTTCTAGAGGGTCTTTCTCCATGGAACATGAGCATTGGTACAGCTGAGCTGCTATACACGACCTTCAGAGTGCTCAGTAATAGTTTTATGAGTTTTATCTACATCTTTAGATTATGAACTTGTCCTTTAATCCTTCCTTTACGTTTTGCTAGCTAGTCAATAGCCAATAATTTAACCTAAATCTAAAGTCCTGAAGTATAACTGAAACTAATTTCTTACAACTAATCAACGCTTTTCATCACCTATCACCGTCGTCTCGTCAAGGTTACCATAACCTCATGTCCATAAAGCTTGGACCCCGTTTAAGGATCGCTCGGACCGAAAGCATAAATTAATTCATCCTGCTGCGATACACCGTCACCATTGGAATGAAGTTTTGACGAGCGAAATGCGCACGCACACACACACACACACACACGGGTTAGGGAGTTTTCTCGCGCATAGTTTCTCACCTTTTTGCAACCCCCACGAGATCCGGGTGTAGTTTTAAAAGGCAGCGCTCGATACAATTTTCTATTTCTTCGTGTACACTGTGGTGGCTGACTGGTCACATCGATTATGTGAACACAGATCGGGTGATGTTTTGTCCCGTTTCGTTCACGCAGCTCGGAGAGACACATATTTGGAATAATTTCACGATTTTTAATTACATGTATCTTGTTGGGCAGACCGTTTGGCGTAGCACTCAAGCACAAGCCAAGGGGTCCCAAGTCCCCAACTTTCAGGTGTAAATGGTAGCGTCCAGCTACGCGCGATCACCACCACCACCACCATCACCTCGGATTTAACTTTTCCATTTTTTTCACCCATTTTTGGGGCGTCTCACGGCGACCTGTCCCAGTGATTGCACCTTTTGCAGGCGTGCACACGGGTGACACCCGTTTTCGGATCGTTTCGATTCACATTTTGGTGATCACATCCCAGCGGTTGTGTGCGAAAAGTGGCGGCTTGCACATGCATGCGTCCCTTTTGAGGTGATGGAGGACCTGATTCCGATACAGTACTCCGGTTTCGTAAGCGTGCTGGTGCCGTAAAGCCGGAATGGAGATATTTGAAATTGCAAACAGTGTCTCATTTTCATCGGCGAGCCCACACGTTACGTGCCAGATTATTGTCACATAAAAAAAAGACTAGTGGCTCCCGCGCACTGCTAGGTGACGACTTGCCCCTGTGCAACCGAGCGTCCAATTAACCTGTCAACTTCAATTTGAATTTCTGCTGGCAAAAACTATATACCGGTGCACGGGGTTTTGTAGCGGAGGAGTTTTATCGAAATTGTTGGAGCTTGTTAGTTGTTTTTGCAACATTCTTGTACCTACAAAGAAAGATATTACGTTATTAAGCAATGCTTGTATGAGGCAGGTTGAGTTTAGAATGGGGAAAGGCATATGTCGTTCACACAGTACTCCAATATAGGAATGTCTTTGATGTCCAATTTCAACTCCCGCTCCGCATCTTTTGAAACAACACATTTTTGTGCTTCCCGTTTGAATTCTTTGGCTGACATTTCTCCCACTTATGCTGTTTATTTGCATTGCGTCAATTTTCCAGATGATCGTCATCGGGAGCTGGACGACCTGCTGTCCGATATGATGCTAACCGTGCAGGGTATCCCGGACGTAGGCCAAAAAGCAGACCAAACAAACCATCACCAACCCCAGCAGCAACAGCAACAACAGCATCATCATCATCATCATCATCACCATCATCACCAGAATCCCAACGATCACTTCGTCAACACCAACACCGACACGATCAAGCGTTCGCATTCGGCCCAGCTGCCGCCGGTAACGACGCGCGAGGACAACCGCTCACGTACGCCCTTAACGGTGAGTGACTACTCCCCATCAGCAGCAGCAGCAGCAGCAGCAGCAGCGGCGAAAGAGCGCGAGCTGCTCATGTACGAAACGTCCAGCACC
Organism: Anopheles maculatus; assembly: GCA_002091835.1. Classification (NCBI taxonomy): domain Eukaryota; kingdom Metazoa; phylum Arthropoda; class Insecta; order Diptera; family Culicidae; genus Anopheles; species Anopheles maculatus. The sequence continues at coordinate 288,592 of KZ061679.1, read as the reverse complement.
ACGACGACTCTCACGCCGCCCCCAAGCGAGAGCGGTCGCGAAACGCCACTGCTGAGTGCCTACGCATCGGGCGGCGGCACGATTCGCGAACGCGACCTGCAAAATATAAATAACAATAATCTGACGCCAGCCGAGCGCGAGCTGATCATGAGTGTGCAGCGCCATCAGCATCAGTCGCTTGCGTATCCTCGACCGGCACGGTCGACCACGGGAGCATCGGAACGGTTTACCTCGGACGACGACGACGACCTGCTCGGTGGCGGAAGCGGTGGCCAGATCCCGTATCACGCACGGGAAGACTCGCGTCCGTTCACGTACGGTAACATACCGGCCAGCGGGACACCGCAGCATCCGCCGGCCGCCACCATGATCAAGATGCAGTCGGGCCTATCGAGCCCGTCGATGGTGCGGAAGGCGCTCGGTACGCCGACGGCCGGCCGGAAAACGGCCACCCTGCCGCGCAACGAGTTCGAGGAAATGTTGCGCGAACGGCGCGAAAAAGTGCTCAGTGAAAAGTACACGATCGGTGATCAGTCTCCGGGTGGGGGCACGGGCGGTATCATGGTTAGCGACACCATCAACAACAACAGCAACAGTAACGGTGATGGCCGGTGGACGTATCAGCAACATCACACGGTCAAAACGGTCACAACGCAGGGTGCGGGCGCGACGCCCAACGGCTATCCGGCCCACGAACCGCTCAAGCGGTCCAACACCATGGACGGGAGCTTCGGGCGTCAGTTCTCCAATGAAGGGTAAGTGTGCTCAAACAGAAACCCCAGCCTTGTTGATCTTTGCTCCAACAGTGGTGATCAACACGAACATTGACCAAATTGTGTGTGAACTTAGAACATTGAACCCCGGGAAGAACGAAGAAAACTGTGCGATCCTATAATTAAATTCGAGTGAAATTAAAAAGCGACCTTCATGGGGTCCACACACACACATACACATCAACTCCTCCACGAGGTGTGGGTCTCAAGAGTGGAAGAATATATAACGTGCAGTGGCCAACACAGCGGCAAACAAGTATATCGGAACCGTTTTCATTGCATTTACGATCGGTTGGTGGCGTTTATAAACAGTGGGCAGAACTGAGGGACGAAAGGGAGTGTGTGTGTGTGTGTGAAGGTGCGGATATGTGCGGTGGTGGAGAGTTCATTAATTTATGCGTGCGCCACACAATGTCAACAAAAAGACGATCAAGTAGTGTGCTCAACCTTCATCTGCAGGCAGTGAGATGTGAAAAAAGAAACCAAGCTGCTTAAGTTAACCGAGCAAACATTCCAAGAACCTCATGGGAGGACACACTCTCGCAAGGCGGAGCACAAGATTCGCACCTTCACGTGTGGCATGAGTAATGGATGTACGCGTTTTGGGGTACGGCACAGGTGTGCGCTACGGTCTCCGCCACAAGCGTATCGAACGCTCCGGTGAAGCGGAAATACCATGGCGAATCGTTGCCTGCCTGCGTTGCTCCCGTGCTGCCATGTGTCCTTGGCCATGTGAACTCTGCCTGCTGAGTGGACCCAACCCATCTCCTCTCCACGACGAGAGTTCCAAAAATACGTACCGTTCTATCAGCATGAGCACAGCGGCATATATCGCCCATGACCTGGGATGTTGAAAGTTTCCGTCGCCAGTTGGACGCCGTCCGGTTAGGACCCAAACCTTAGGATAATTGACAGAAATTTCACTTTCAATTTAACCCTAGCGTTCACATCTGGAAAGCTGCCTATTCTTTCTATTGGACTTAAACCCAAGGACACTCATGCTGCTTCTATGTTGCCAAAACGCTTGATTGAATCGTCCTAACGGCACACGCGAATTGCGTCAAACGTAGATAAGCGCACCAAGAAAACTGAGAGGAGGTGGGTTACAGTGTGGGGTGAACTATTTACGACGATCCCATCTCTGTAGACCGCCCTGATCCCTTTTAGCAGACCCTGATCTCCACGCACCAAGCGCAAGGGGACGTCCCGAGGTTGGGCCGGGAGAGGTACGGAAAAACAGAATTTATAAATAGAGGAACCCTGAGTGCGCTAGTTTTCAAATTTTCTGCTTTCGTTAAATTCAAGGTTAGGCAAACGTTTTCCCTTACCTCACCGTTTTGCTTTCCTCCCGACCGGAAGCTTCCCTAGAGGGTGGTGTTCGAGCTGATGGAGGTTTGGACGATGATGATGTTGATGACGATGATGAAGAATAAACATTTGCTGACGCTGGTGTTGTGGTGCTGCTGCTGCTTCGGCGGCGCGACTTTGGTACCTTTTGTGCGGATTAAGTATGGCCGCACGTAGCGTTCGTGTGTGTGTGTGTGGGCGGTACGTTTAAGGGCAAAGCAGAAGTAGCGCAGAGTGCTCGACATGCGCATATGAAACCGCAAGTGGGCTGCGATTCGATGTTTTTTGGCTACATATCAAAACACGTGTGTGGTGGGGGGAGACCACGTACCTTAAAAGGTGTGTTTTGCGCGGGGTGACTTTATTGAATCGAACGATCGATTCGAAGATCACATCAAGTTCTGAAGAATTCGCCACCTTTAACCACTTAAAACTGTGCTTCTCTTCAAACATCGGTCAGCTCCAGCAAGTAGATAAAAGGCCCCCAGCCAACCTCTACACAATGTCAACTTTTGCATGACATCATACTAGTCCAACTGTTCGACTTTCGACTCACTCGCGCCTACTCACTCTTCGGGGGCTTCACAACAGTCCTGCTGCTGGACCGGTCCCAGAAAGCCAAGAACAGCCTCCAAGCCACGGCTCGCTGCATGTTCGTCGAAGTAGCTGTCGAAATCGGCTCATTAGCGAAAGGCAGCAAGCAAGTTGAACGAACCTCTGACCGCTTGAGGCAAACCTGTAGGCGCGATCGGCTCGCGATCAAGTGCACCACGCCAGCCGGAACACCCGAACAGAAGAAATATTTGCATCGCCATCGGCAGCTACGGGACGTTTCTTTGTTGTGTTTTTTTGGAGACGAGCGACTGCACCGCAGCCTGCACTTTGTATGCATTTACGATCGAGCAATTCCGCTCACACAAGCACACAAAAAGATGCCGATCGTACGAAACAGGTTTTTGCTTAATTAGATACGTGCAGCTCAAAGCGCACGCCAGGCGTTGTCGTCGGCGATGGGTAGAGTTTCGGGTTCGGCTCAACCAGATTGACGGCCCGATTTGTCCGGAAATGGGCAGCAGCATCGACTACACGTTCATCCCACACGACCAAGACTTAACCGTCACGTCACCTTGGCATTGGTGGTTGCGAGAATTCATTCATAAAAATTCTAAATATGTCCATCGATAATTCTTGCCCGTCGAAGCACGGCGACTATCCCCCACGCAGTTCCGCAACGATATATAGATCGACCATCATAGATTCAATAGGGATCGGTAACGGTGACGTCCCTTGTATTGTTACGCACCACGCACCTACCTATCAGCTGGTTCGCTAACCCACTGGCCCCGATGGTCCGCGAAAACAGCACCAAATATCATCGCCAAATCGGCGGTAACCAATCAGCAACGCCATCATCTGCTGATGCCATTAGCAGCAGAAGCAACTCCGGACCGGACAGGTCACGTCGAGAGCACGCGATTGTGTAGGTTGTCGCGTACTGTTTATAGTTGACAGTGACGCCGCCTCCACAGGAAATTTGTTATAAGTGGACACGATATGATATTTGCAGCGAAAACAAGCATAGAAGAACACCTCACAAACCGGTTGATGAACTTTAGACGGACGCAAACACCGAAAAGTGACGCGAGCTTGGGGCTCTTTTTAACGGCTCTCTAGGCGCCTTTCATCATTAACACCCTCGTGGATGAAGTTATGGGACAACTTTTCGAAAATCTAACAGCCCATCCTAAGAGTATTCATAAATTTAGGAACGTCCGGAGACAGGAAGCATATTTAATGCACAAACAAATCCATCCTTTGTCAGACAGACACCGTGGTGTTTGTGCTGCCTTTCCGGACACTGATAAACGATTTACTTGGGGCGGCATTTGTGTTTAAGCTGGAATGTTTACATGGCTTATCAGTTGGCAGATAATACCCACGGTAATCTCCTGTCGAAAATTTTTGCTTGTCAACTCAAACGGTGTGTGTGAGCAAGGTATTAGAATCTCTGGAATGTTATTTTTTTCGGCACTGCTTAAACTGCAAGGTGTGAGATGGCAAGGTCACGTACACGGTCCAATGACGCACTCGTTGCTCTGGAGTGTCTAAAATAAGACCTTTACCAATAATTGCACTTCAAATGATTATCACCGAACAGTGAGCTGAGTGTGCCACATTGTATAACCTGATTCTGCCGGAGATAAAACGCGTACTTCGACGGCATGTTTTAGTGCTCTTGCTCGCTCTCAAAATAATCTACCTGCAAATATCATACTTTGTATGAACATGTTTATCCAGTGCATTCGTTGCATCACAAGCGTAAAAGTGTATGGCAAACAATCCACTGTTGCACTCAACGCACCGCTCTTACATTGTCTCCTGTTTTGCGTTAATGTTTTCTTATCGTAAACCCGGGCATGATACAACCCAGCTGCCAATTTCGTGTGTAACCAATTTTCCATTGCGTACGCTAAACGAAACGTCAAACAGACGTAAATCATCCCGGCGAACGATGGGACTGACTACGACCTATACACGAGCACCTCCGCAGGTCACTGCTTCGGACGACGCGACACCTTGCCGGAGGGTCGGTACGAGATTGAGATCGAGTAAGCGAGAAGACGCTGATGCTTCTCCAGCAGCATCAGGGCTTTGGTCTGTGCTCGCGGATCGAGGCCGCGATCGTGCCCCGGGTGGCCTAGACTAGAGCATTCCGAGCTGCCACAAATGAACCACCCTCCTGGGTTTGCCCAAAAATGGATTTCGGATATTAATTCGATCTCGAGCTCGCCAACTCTCCCCCCATCACACAGCGCATAGGGGGATGGGAGCTCGTGTTTGCGTCGGTTGAACTCGCTTTTCGCTTGCCATTTTGTCTTGCCTTCTGCTTCTCATCCAATTCAAAAGGGAAAACCGCCACACGCGGCATTATTTATGGGCATCTTTGGCACTGTGAAACACACCAAAAACAAATAGAATTAAGAGATGGTTTCGGGTTGGTGCGATATCGTGGCGGTGTACCGCACCATAATACTCACGTGAGACGCCCATATAGGCGATGGGAACTACCGAGACGCCGCACCAGCAACATTATATCACAACCTCCCTTCTCCTGCAAAGTTGGTTTGACGGCTTAGCGGCAACACACCGGTCGTCAATCGTTTCAACTGGTGGTTGTGGATTGGCACACACACGAGGGCGAAACCCAGGGGTGATGGACGTAACGAAATGCTTGATTCGTTTGCGGTACGCGCGTGTATGACTGTGCTTATCGAACGGATCGGAGGCGCCATCTGTCATCAAATGTCGCTCCCGTGCCCAAACGGGTCCTGCTAGACCCTGTCCGTCTGGACCCATCAGTAGACACACGGGAAAACTATTCCTTGGCACCTTCGGTAGGGTTAAACAGTCACCCAGAAGTGAAGAAAATGGCTCTCCCCGTTAATGTCCGGTCCAGTACGCGTTGAACAAGCACCAATCCCCGGGGGTTGGCATTGAGAATGGCCTGTTCGTCAAGTTAGTAACCTGTGTGCCGGTCTCGCACGTTCGCTTAAAGAAGCGACTAATTTGCTCCTATCGCAGTGAAACTGGTCTTTACCATCAAGGTCTGCAGGAAACGAATCTGTGGAAGAAACACAATGTGTGGACGGCAAATTAGTATGTGAAGCACAAATTAAAATAAATCCCCCAATAAACAAGATCCCACGCGTACCAACGGATGGGAAGGAAGAGGTTTGATCGCGCGCAGTCGCAGTCGATCACAGCATAATGGGATCAATTGACGATTTATCGGTGCGTTCAAGTGGCCAATTAAATGGTAAATGCTAATATGCAGCGCATAGCGCTACTGGATTCTGGTCATCGTAAGCTGATGCATGGGCCCAGTAGTGTGTGTTTGGCGTCTGACCAGCGTAGTCACTAGTGGGGTAGCATTATTACGTCAAATAGCAATAACGTTTAAAAGCCAGATAAACTGCACGAGAAGTGCACTATTGATCGTCAACTACATTTCAACCTGACCTATTCGTTCTCTCTATATGGCAACTTCAATGATCGCATTCAAGTCAGCTTACATTACACCCAACACGACAGCCATGTAATACACGGACCACGATTTAAGGGAAACACCTCATCCTCAGATGAATAATCAAACCGTGCAATCGCAACTGCTTTATGGTCATTTAATTATAGCAAAACAGCGATTTCTCATCCTCGGCCAGGCGCCCAGCCGTCGCAACATCCGCGGTCTGACCTTCGACGGTCAACGAACATCCTTGAACGCCAGCGAAAACACTTGCAGAACGCGAGAGCTCACTGTGCTGTACCTTGATTAGATTACGGACGAGCGCACTTGCTGCTTCACAGCATCGTGTTCTGGTTCACCTCCAGACCAGCCCAAATTAGGTAAATACTTCTTCCCCATTCGCCAACAATCGCATGAAACTCCCCGCGTGGAGACCGTACATGATGGACGATGAAAAAAAAACCCTTCAAAGCGGAAGTGACACTGAGACACAAGTGATTCGCTCGTGCACGAAGCGCAAGAGTCCTTGATTGCTGGTGAGCAATTGTGGTGAGTTGTTCCACGATCGCAACGAACCCGAAGGACGTCGACCGAACGGGAGTGTGATTCACATTGGATCCTAGGTTTAATAGGGCAGTGGCCGGCAAGTCTTGGTTACAAATTGCAGAACAATTAATCTTAAACAATTAGACCTCTTTAGGATGAGAGTGGGACGTCTATTTACATCATATTTTCGAATAGGTTAATGGCCATTTTGGGGTGAATGTGAGCCTGCTTTAATTTGATCATTATGTGCCTGTTTTCACCCATCCAAATGCGTTTGATTGCTAAGAAATCGTTGTCCCACTTACACGCGATTCATATTTATTATACCCTGTCTATTGTACCCGCAGAATGCCACGATCGTAGCGAAGATCCATTCGATCGTGAACAAAACTTCGAGCTGCCCAATAAATCCATATGTGCCATTGTTCCCGGTATGGTTGTACTGGGATAGAGTTGTGTGAGTGTGTGGGCAAATTGCATAGATTTTGTAGTGCGTTGGACGATTCCCCAGGTTAGCCTAGCGCACATCCCACACCCATAACAGGAGTACAGCGTACACATGTGTGGCCGGGCGTACTCCACCCGCACACATAATCTATCTTGCGTGCTGGTTGCGCAAAAGGTTATTTTAAAAAACGATGCAACGGAAACCGTGAGGTAAAAATAATAACGTTTAACCATGAACGTACGTACCTGGTTTGACCTCTCGCGCAGTCAGTGATCCGCAAGGTGTAGCGTCATCGCATGGTTATTACTTCTGCAAGGATAGTTTGAAGAAAATTTATTAATTAAAGGCCAATGTTATCTATTCAATTCTAGATTTCAAAACTATATCAAAAATGGGTACAAGTCATCAGGAGTTGCTTACCACTGAACCTAAACGAAGTATCTCTTGTCATTGACCGTTCAAAGATTGGAGAAAAGAGTTGGACGAATGACGAACATTGTTGTTGTCGGTGTCGTTCAGTTTCTCGTCAAACGTAATGAAACCAACCGACAGACAGATAGGACACGAACATGCTTGTGTGTGTGGTCTAGCAAATGAACCGACGAATGGGGTCTATTCTACTATTTTTAACTCGATTTTCACTCTTTTTCCTGCCCCAGAATGTAAACAAACCCAGCGATGACCACCATCGTCAGCTCGCCAGTTACTGAGGGCCACCACCGGACACAAGTGGGCGACGATCGTAGTAGATATATTCCACAATCCGTAGATTACGGTCACCTCCACACCTTTCGGAAGTGATCTCGATCGGTCAGGTCGGTTGACAGACGGTACCGAGAAATCTCATCCGTTCTTACGCTCTAGTAGCAGCACAGAATTTGCGTGGGTTTTGCTGTTTTCCGCTTTGTTTACGCCACATCGAGCCGCAATCGAGAGTGGTGTAGGTGGAGCGATACTTATGTTTCACCACCATTACAGGTCGCGGAGTATCTTTGTGCTTCACCCTGAGAATGATAAATTTATTCGATCGTTCTTGAGGCGCCATGTTAAGCAGTGTTCTAGTGAGGGTAACTTTCTTGGAACTCGCAGTTTCTTCGGCGAAATAAATTGAAGGCAATCAGTACGCGTCCAACATCTGTAAACTAGTCGTCGAGCGGGCGCGTCTGCTGTGTCTACTGTCTCTGCCGTAGTGTCGCTCCACATACGCACGCACCGGATGATTAATCCGATCACAATTACACACATGCGCCACCAGATCTCGTTGTTCTCGTTTAATGTTTTTGTATTCGCTAAAATTAGTGCACGTCACCACCATCCCCCAACCATCCTTCCAATTCCCTCAAGAATCTGATAGAAGCGGCATGAATGAATCACGATCGCAGGCAGTTAACCTGCGCGTAACCTGTTGAATGTGCCCCAATGCCCTATTGCTCTCGCGGTTTTTGTATTAGGGATGTTCTTGCTGTTGTTTTGTACCTTCCTCGACACTGTTGGGTGTGCCTGGTGCTAGAGAAACGTTCCCGCTGCTTCATCAGTGGTGCCGGATGTGCTCCGGTCACTTTTCCCACCGGAGATGGATGACCTTCGGCGAACGGTGTTGCCCGAACGGTTGTTGTGGATGTGAAATTCCACTCCAGAAAATCAAATCCGATTCGATCATGCCAACGCGACAACAGACAACGGGAAGGTGAACAAGTATCCACATTCCTATTGCCGTAACTGTGGTTAGCTGGTTCACTTTTCCCTTGCACTCGCGCTCAATCGATTGGATGCGTTGTTGTCCTTTTTTTCTGCCGCGAATCGTTCGATATCACCATCATAGCCGATAGCGTACGGTGCGGTGTGTTGCCCCGTTTTGGAGCAGAGCGCAGTGCATCTCCCGCCGTACATGCCGGAGAGTTCGGAGCGGTTGACTCCGATCCGGTTGACATCAATTGCCGTTTACGGTGGCTTGTCGTCGTCCGAGGGAGTTTGTTCCGTTTTTGCCTTACCTTACATTACTCTCTTTTTAGCTTTGTTTTGTGCAAGGCGCGGTATGTGTACGTGCGTATGTTCCCATTTGCACACGTACCGAGATTTTCCGACCGAACGTGCACACAACTTTCTTATTGCCAAAAGATGAAAACCGGCCGACCGGGGAGCGATTTTGAGCCGATTTTCGAGACGTAAAAATGCAGTTAATGTGAATGGTGACATCAATGCTACACCCATTTGGGGTTTTGGATGAATATTTCGGTTATGAGGTGCATTCCACTGTTGAAAATTTCACCCAAAAGTATGCAATCGGTGAAACAATACAGTTGGTCCAACACTATCCACAATAGGAACGTATTTAACGAACAAAGATTTTATTATTCCACGTTCGCCACGAATGCCACTTGGAAAGAAAGTTTTTCACATGTTGACAGGCGATTTTTCATTTTGGAATTTGGAATGTGAATCAAAGTATGGGACCGCAAAAAAAACTAATCTGGACGCGTGCCAAAAACGAATGCTATCCGCATAATACTGCTGTCGAATTGGTTCCAATTTCATGTACGTTCGCAAAAGCGCTCTTCATAACGCTCTTGGAATGGATCCAACTGTAAAGGGGGTGCCCCTTTTTTGGTTCGTTTTTCAAACTTCATATTAGAATTTGAGCCGCTGACACATAACATGATTTTAATAGGAAGAGTGGAGTCTAATCAGAACGCTTTTTCTTCTTGCAGAATATCCGGTCAGTCATGGTTGCAGCTTCAGCAGCAAAAGCTACGAGCGCGCCGGGAGCAGCAGCGGCGAGAACATTCGAATAGTTTTAGGTAAGTCGCACGAGGCTCTAAAGTTTGCCCTAAATTAATCTTCATTTTTCCACACTCAGTTACAACTACGGCAGTCCGGCTTTCCCGACCGGTGAAAATGTCTACAGCACAACGCATCGGCGCAGTCAGACACTGTCGCCGGTACGGAACGATCGGAACTATCACACGCTTACGACGACCAGGACCCATTCGACGGAGCGTCCGTTTGTGGCGGTACAGCGAGCTCACGAAAATGCGAAGCTCCAGACAATTGGGGTGAGTATTTTGCTGGGAGAAATAGCGGATATGTTGCCAAAAGTTGGGTTCAAAATTCAAAATTTTAGTAGTAGCACTTGTCTCGGGTGGTTCGGTAGCCACCGTTGTCTATAGAGTTAAGATGGCTTGTCCTTTTTTTTTTGGAAGGAATGTTTTACATACTTTGTTTGGATTGCTTTAACTGATCTTACACAACTTAGCTTTTTCTGAGTCTTGAGTTATGATTTTCAATTCAACCATAATATCTTATCCATCACTCACATGTATGACTGAACACGTTCGTAACCACTCGAATCTGCACCCACTCCCACGGTATGCTCAGAATGCACCACTCTCCATTTTGAATGCCTCACCGCACGGTCACATTGCACAAGCACAAACACAAGCATCCTCACCATCGCCGTCGTCCACGCACACGACGGTATCGTCGCCGTCGCCGGCACCACCGTCGAGCAGCAACAACTCGGTATCGATCACGCACAGCCACCACCATCATCAACAGACGGTCAATGGAAGTAGTAGTTAGCAATAACGTTTAAAAGCCAGATAAACTGCACGAGAAGTGCACTATTGATCGTCAACTACATTTCAACCTGACCTATTCGTTCTCTCTATATGGCAACTTCAATGATCCCATTCAAGTCAGCTTACATTACACCCAACACGACAGCCATGTAATACACGGACCATGATTTAAGGGAAACACCTCATCCTCAGGTGAATAATCAAACCGTGCAATCGCGACTGCTTTATGGTCATTTAATTATAGCAAAACAGAGATTTCTCATCCTCGGCCAGGCGCCCAACCGTCGCAACATCCGGTCTGACCTTCGACGGTCAACGAACATCCTTGAACGCCAGCGAAAACACTTGCAGAACGCGAGAGCCCACTGTGCTGTACCTTGATTAGATTACGGACGAGCGCACTTGCTGCTTCACAGCATCGTGTTCTGGTTCACCTCCAGGCCAGCCCAAATTAGGTAAAGACTTCTTCCCCATTCGCCAACAATCGCATGAAACTCCCCGCGTGGAGACCGTACATGATGGACGATGAAAAAAAAACCCTTCAAAGCGGAAGTAACACTGAGACACAAGTGATTCGCTCGTGCACGAAGCGCAAGAGTCCTTGATTGCTGGTGAGCAATTGTGGTGAGCTGTTCGACGATCGCAGCGAACCCGAAGGACGTCGACCGAACGGGAGTGTGATTCACATTGGATCCTAGGTTTAATAGGGCAGTGGCCGGCAAGTCTTGGTTACAAATTGCAGAACAATTAATCTTAAACAATTAGACCTCTTTAGGTAGAGAGTGGGACGTCTATTTAAATCATGCTTTCGAATAGGTTAATGGCCATTTTGGGGTGAATGTAAGCCTTCTTTAATTTGATCATTATGTGGCTGTTTTCACCCATCCAAATGCGTTTGATTGCTAAGAAATCGTTGTCCCACTTACACGCGATTCATATTTATTATACCCTGTCTATTGTACCCGCAGAATGCTACGATCGTAGCGAAGATCCATTCGATCGTGAACAAAACTTCGAGCTGCCCAATAAATCCATATGTGCCATTGTTCCCGGTATGGTTGTACTGGGATAGAGTTGTGTGAGTGTGTGGGCAAATTGCATAGATTTTGTAGTGCGTTGGACGATTCCCCAGGTTAGCCTAGCGCACATCCCACACCCATAACAGGAGTACAGCGTACACATGTGTGGCCGGGCGTACTCCACCCGCACACATAATCTATCTTGCGTGCTGGTTGCGCAAAAGGTTATTTTAAAAAACGGTGCAACGGAAACAGTGAGGTAAAAATAATAACGTTTAACCATGAACGTACGTACCTGGTTTGACCTCTCGCGCAGTCAGTGATCCGCAAGGTGTAGCGTCATCGCATGGTTATTACTTCTGCAAGGATAGTTTGAAGAAAATTTATTAATTAAAGGCCAATGTTATCTATTCAATTCTAGATTTCAAAACTATATCAAAAATGGGTACAAGTCCTCAGGAGTTGCTTACCACTGAACCTAAACGAAGGATCTCTTGTCATTGACCGTTCAAAGATTGGAGAAAAGAGTTGGACGAATGACGAACATTGTTGTTGTCGGTGTCGTTCAGTTTCTCGTCAAACGTAATGAAACCAACCGACAGACAGATAGGACACGAACATGCTTGTGTGTGTGGTCTAGCAAATGAACCGACGAATGGGGTCTATTCTACTATTTTTAACTCGATTTTCACTCTTTTTCCTGCCCCAGAATGTAAACAAACCCAGCGTTGACCACCATCGTCAGCTCGCCAGTTACTGAGGGCCACCACCGGACACAAGTGGGCGGCGATCGTAGTAGATATATTCCACAATCCGTAGATTACGGTCACCTCCACACCTTTCGGAAGTGATCTCGATCGGTCAGGTCGGTTGACAGACGGTACCGAGAAATCTCATCCGTTCTTACGCTCTAGTAGCAGCACAGAATTTGCGTGGATTTTGCTGTTTTCCGCTTTGTTTACGCCACATCGAGCCGCAATCGAGAGTGGTGTAGGTGGAGCGAAACTTATGTTTCACCACCATTACAGGTCGCGGAGTATCTTTGTGCTTCACCCTGAGAATGATAAATTTATTCGATCGTTCTTGAGGCGCCATGTTAAGCAGTGTTCTAGTGAGGGTAACTTTCTTGGAACTCGCAGTTTCTTCGGCGAAATAAATTGAAGGCAATCAGTACGCGTCCAACATCTGTAAACTAGTCGTCGAGCGGGCGCGTCTGCTTTGTCTACTGTCTCTGCCGTAGTGTCGCTCCACATACGCTCGCACCGGATGATTAATCCGATCACAATTACACACATGCGCCACCAGATCTCGTTGTTCTCGTTTAATGTTTTTGTATTCGCTAAAATTAGTGCACGTCACCACCATCCCCCAACCATCCTTCCAATTCCCTCAAGAATCTGATAGAAGCGGCATGAATGAATCACGATCGCAGGCAGTTAACCTGCGCGTAACCTGTTGAATGTGCCCCAATGCCCTATTGCTCTCGCGGTTTTTGCATTAGGGATGTTCTTGCTGTTGTTTTGTACTTTCTTCGACACTGTTGGGTGTGCCTGGTGCTAGAGAAACGTTCCCGCTGCTTCATCAGAGGTGCCGGATGTACTCCGGTCACTTTTCCCACCGGAGATGGATGACCTTCGGCGATCGGTGTCGTCCGAACGGTTGTTGTGGATGTGAAATTCCACTCCAGAAAATCAAATCCGATTCGATCATGCCAACGCGGCAAGAGACAACGGGAAGGTGAACAAGTATCAACATTCCTATCGCCGTAACTGTGGTTAGCTGGTTCACTTTTCCCTTGCACTCGCGCTCAATCGATTGGATGCGTTGTTGTCCTTTTTTTCTGCCGCGAATCGTTCGATATCACCATCATAGCCGATAGCGTACGGTGCGGTGTGTTGCCCCGTTTTGGAGCAGAGCGCAGTGCATCTCCCACCGAACATGCCGGAGAGTTCGGAGCGGTTGACTCCGATCCGGTTGACATCAATTGCCGTTTACGGCGGCTTGTCGTCGTCCGAGGGAGTTTGTTCCGTTTTTGCCTTTCCTTACATTACTCTCTTTTTAGCTTTGTTTTGTGCAAGGCGCGGTATGTGTACGTGCGTATGTTCCCATTTGCACACGTACCGAGATTTTCCGACCGAACGTACACACAACTTTCTTATTGCCAAAAGATGAAAACCGGCCGACCGGGGAGCGATTTTGAGCCGATTTTCGAGACGTAAAAATGCAGTTAATGTGTATGGTGACATCAATGCTACACCCATTTGGGATTTTGGATGAATATTTCGGTTATGAGGTGCATTCCATTGTTGAAAATTTCACCCAAAAGTATGCAATCGGTGAAACAACAACACTATTACCAGGAACGTATTTAACAAACAAGGATTTTATTATTCCACGTACGCCAAGAATGCCACTTGGAAAGAAAGTTTTTCACATGCTGACAGGCGATTTTTCATTCTGGAATTTGGAATGTGAATCAAAGCATGGGACCACAAAAAAACTAATCTGGACGCGTGCCAAAAACGAATGCTATCCGCATAATACTGCTGTCGAATTGGTTCCAATTTCATGTACGTTCGCCAAAGCGCTCTTCATAACGCTCTTAGAATAGATCCAACTGTAAAGGGGGTGCCCTTTTTTGGTTCGTTTTTCAAACTGGATATTAGAATTTGAGCCGCTGACACATAACATGATTTTAATAGAAAGAGTGGAGTCTAATCAGAACGCTTTTTCTTCTTGCAGAATATCCGGTCAGTCATGGTTGCAGCTTCAGCAGCAAAAGCTACGAGCACGCCGGGAGCAGCAGCGGCGAGAACATTCGAATAGTTTTAGGTAAGTCGCGCGAAACTCTAATGTTTGCCCTAAATTAATCTTCATTTCTCCACACACAGTTACAACTACGGCAGTCCGGCTTTCCCGACCGGTGAAAATGTCTACAGCACAACGCATCGGCGCAGCCAGACACTGTCGCCGGTACGGAACGATCGGAACTATCACACGCTTACGACGACCAGGACCCATTCGACGGAGCGTCCGTTTGTGGCGGTACAGCGAGCTCACGAAAATGCGAAGCTCCAGACAATTGGGGTGAGTATTTTGCTGGGAGAAATAGCGGATATGTTGCCAAAAGTTGGGTTCAAAATTCAAAATTTTAGTAGTAGCACTTGTCTCGGGTGGTTCGGTAGCCACCGTTGTCTATAGAGTTAAGATCTTGTCCTTTTTTTTTTGGAAGGAATGTTTTACATACTTTGTTTGGATTGCTTTAACTGATCTTACACAACTTAGCTTTTTCTGAGTCTTGAGTTATGATTTTCAATTCAACCATAATATCTTATCCATCACACACATGTATGACTGAACTCGTTCGTAACCACTCGAATCTGCACCCACTCCCACGGTATGCTCAGAATGCACCACTCTCCATTTTGAATGCCTCACCGCACGGTCACATTGCACAAGCACAAACACAAGCATCCTCACCATCGCCGTCGTCCACGCACACGACGGTATCGTCGCCGTCGCCGGCACCACCGTCGAGCAGCAACAACTCGGTATCGATCACGCACAGCCACCATCATCATCAACAGACGGTCAATGGAAGTAGTAGTGCGGCCAGTAGCCCGGTCAATGGTTCGCAACACGCGGCCACACCACAACAGCATCGGCACATCAACGGCAATGGCGCACACTATCAGTCGCAGCAGCAGCAGCAGCAGCAGCTCAACAGCAGCCTGAACGGTAGCAGTGGACTGTTGTCCCTCGCCGACCAGGACCATTCAACTCCGAAACACGGACAGGTTCGACTGGTAGGTTTTGTCTAGAATTTTGTGAGCCCAACAGAGTCCGTTGCCGTCCAACTTACTCTACGTAACTCCACAGTCTCTGCTAACACCAACGTACTTCTTCTTCGGTTGTGGTTCTTTTACTCCCTCGACGATTTTCTACTTCCATCGTTGCTGTAGTTGCGCTGCGCCAGTGAGAAAGTTCTCTCTTATGTCTACCGACCTTCTTCTCTTTTTATATATGTATTACTTTATGACTATCCTCATCTGACTCCTTTTCAATTTCCTTAACATTGATTGTTACATCTTTTATGTTTGTTTTTGTGTGTCTACTAACAACTTTGTGTTTTGTGCCTTTGTTTGTTACTAATAACATTGTGTGCTTTAGTTAGTGTTCCCCATTTTTCTTCTTTAGATTCATCCCTCAAAATCGCTACTTCATTGACTTATATTTTCCATTACGCCATTTTTGTTTTTGTTTTTTTTTCTCTCTCTCTGTGTCTCCCTCTCTTCGTACTTTTAGGAGTCCGAACAGATAATATTCAGTAACATAAACAGTCTGAATAATCTCGATAACTGCGAAAAGCTCAATAACCTGCTAAACGAAATAACCAACAGTGCGGCGGCTGTGGCGTCCGTTGCGTCGTCGGTCCCGCCGACCCAGACCGTGGCAAGCGCGGGAAGCCAAGCATGCATTAGCCCTAACACTACTACTTCCAGTGTAACTACCAACAGCTCGTCTTCATCCTCCATGTCCGCTAGCAATACTAGTGCAAGTCTCATTAATCACAACACCCATCATGCAATCGACTCGTACCACCACCATCACCATCATCATCATCACCATCCTAAACCCTATCAAATCGCCGACTATTGTCAGCGGAACGGGCGCAAAGCATCGGGAGAACAGGAACCGATGGAACTGTCCTCACCGGATGGTAGTGTCGATGAGAAACCGGTCACTCAACCGGCAACCGACATTGAGCGAAGGAATGGTCACGCGAACGACACCTCCGTGAATGTGATTGGGCATGGGCAGCTTGCGTTGGACAAGCTGCTTGCCTCACTAGCACTCGAAAGTGACGTTACGGAAGAGCATTTGGCCAAGATCGATGGACGCACCAACACCACCACCAACACCAGCAATGGGTGCTATCCGGAACAGCGGCCCACGGGCCACTTTCATCCTTCGAGCGAACTTTCAGACGTGTTGGCCAATCTGGCCGAGTACGATCTAAACGAAACGCAGCGCAATGGCAATCTGTACCACTATCAGCAACATCAACAGAACGCCGCCTCCTCGTCGGTTGATACCGCGAACGGCAATTATCGGCTGTATCCGGCCCACGGGCTAGAGCTGGTGAACGGTTACACGCTAAGCAATGGTCACCACCAACATCCCGGCCAGCTACAGCGCAGTACCAGTCGAAGCAGCAACGAGACAGGTGTTGCTCAGCAGTCGTCGCAGCAGCAACAGTCCCAGAACGGCTCTCCAAACATACAGCAGCAGCAACAGCATCACCATCATCATCCCCATCATCCGTTACTAATGAATAACCATGTGCGACGCATTGCTTCCGAAACCGACAGTACCATCTCATCCATTTCGCCTAGCTTATCCGAACGCAGCAATGCGATCTCTTGGTGCGATCAGGTAACGTTCAACAAACGCTCCTATTATACTCTCCTCGAAGGCCTGTTTGGGTCTGTTTGATCGATTCTCCGTACATCATCAATCTTGGTGGCTCTGTGTAGCATGCTTTCCATGTTTTTTACGCTCCTATAGTATGAACAGGTCGATCATCACGCCATATTTTGAAGTTCACTAATGTTAATGTTTAACAATGCACCCCCCCTTTAAACTTAATGTGAAGAAGCAGATCGATTCTCGGGATTCGGATCCTAAAACGAGAAGATATCGTTCAGCCATTAGTAATGTGTGACGTTTGCTCTCTTTGGTTGTAGGCACGCGAGGAATCCTTCTCATCGTACCGCTCGGAAACGGAACCGGACAACTCACCGATGGGTGGATCACCGCGTCCAGAAACGCCGGCCTTCCCTGTTACGCCACGCACACCGTACGGGCTGAGCAATGGTACCTCCAGTCCCGCTCTACCGCCCAAGAGTCCGACATCACAACGGTAAGTAGTTGGGTGCGGATGGGATCAGCGTCAGAGACAGTGGAAAAAAA
>KZ061679.1:218638-264829 GCA_002091835.1 Anopheles maculatus | reverse complement strand
TCATATCTTACCATATCGGGGATGATCAACCGGCACGGCAGGGCTAGCGGTGTAATCGAGTGCTGATACACCAGCGCAGACAGTGAGGTGAACACGGGCTCATTAGCACAGCCCTTCAACCGGACGCCCCGGATCGTTGGCTCCACCAGGAAGTGCCGCACCAGCTCCTCACTGTTCGGTCCGGTGTACTGAACGCCGGGCGGTGGATGGTTCACCTTCACCACCAAACCGTACGCATTCGCGAACGTGGTCGAATCGCGCACAATAAACGTACCGGGTGCGGCATTGCGCAGTAGTGCGATCGCTTCCTCGCGGCTAATATTTGGCTTGTACCAGTATTTGGATGAGTCGCGGGCAAACTTCACAAACTGCGGGGCCACCTCCTGGGGTTCGCTGTTCGCGTTCGAGGTGGTTGAATTGCGGCGCGATGTGTAGCAGGAGAGGGTTTCGTTCTGGTTGATGATCTCTTGCGCCCGCTGGTTGCCAGCACTGAACAGGCCCTTGCTGGAATGTGGAGGAATTGGTTTAGTGGAACTGTCGATCCGCGCAACCTGAGGAGTTCCCACGGATACGAAACAACATTGAACAAGACCACACACACACACAAACATGTAAACGGGAACGTTAGTTGTTAGAGCATTGCATCCGGGCAAAGAAATTGCTTGTTAGGAAGGTGTTAGCTGTGACGCACAAGACTCCTGCTACTGCTACTACTACTCACTCATAGTAAAAAGTACATCCCTGGGCCCGTTTCTCAAGGACCGGTGCAACGCACTGAAAGAGGGATGCTTTGGCAAGCGCAAGCTTTTCGAGATGTTTGTATAGCACATTTTTTCTGCTGTCAGACCAGGGGCAGAGATAAAGTTCGGAATCGGAAAGGAAACGGTTAATGTGGAAGAAGCCGTTATACCCCATGCTAGTGCGTTGTTTGATCGTGTTATTGGATGTTGTTTTGAGCGCATGACAAGTGTTAGCAGAGCGATGGTGTTGGCACCTATCCAATACGCACGGTGGTATAAGTATCCTCCCACTGATTAGGCTGGTGGGGGATAAGCCATGCCCCATACAGCTACGACTACTACATTCGTGCAACGCCCAACCCCCGTACGGCTCAGCATGTTAGCGAGAGTGAGAGTGAGTCTGTCTCGGAGGAACTTTTAGAATTCTCGAACGGACTCCAACAACGGGTGCACAACACAACTAACAGAATTAACAACCATCGAACGAGATATGCCGTAGTGGGCAGAACCGGCCCGCTCTACTACTAGTGTGCAGCAGAAATGGTAAGTAAAGGCCTAACCTCACGTCGTAGGTTGACACACTGGATTTCTGGCTTCGTAGCGACCAAGCGGAGTTATATCTTCTGGAAAAGCCCAAAGACCCGGGCGCGCGCCCACCAAAACCACAAAGAGAGAGAGACGAAGAGAAGAAGTGGGAGTTTGTGGTGAGGTGTCTGGCGTGTGTGTCTGTGTTTTTTTCCACTGTCTCTGACGCTGATCCCATCCGCACCCAACTACTTACCGTTGTGATGTCGGACTCTTGGGCGGTAGAGCGGGACTGGAGGTACCATTGCTCAGCCCGTACGGTGTGCGTGGCGTAACAGGGAAGGCCGGCGTTTCTGGACGCGGTGATCCACCCATCGGTGAGTTGTCCGGTTCCGTTTCCGAGCGGTACGATGAGAAGGATTCCTCGCGTGCCTACAACCAAAGAGAGCAAACGTCACACATTACTAATGGCTGAACGATATCTTCTCGTTTTAGGATCCGAATCCCGAGAATCGATCTGCTTCTTCACATTAAGTTTAAAGGGGGGGGTGCATTGTTAAACATTGACATTAGTGAACTTCAAACTATGGTGTGATGATCGACCTGTTCATACTATAGGAGCGTAAAAAACATGGAAAGCATGCTACACAGGGCCACCAAGATTGATGATGTACGGAGAATCGATCAAACAGCCCCAAACAGGCTATCGAGGAGAGTATAATAGGAGCGTTTGTTGAACGTTACCTGATCGCACCAAGAGATCGCATTGCTGCGTTCGGATAAGCTAGGCGAAATGGATGAGATGGTACTGTCGGTTTCGGAAGCAATGCGTCGCACATGGTTATTCATTAGTAACGGATGATGGGGATGATGATGGTGATGCTGTTGCTGCTGCTGTATGTTTGGAGAGCCGTTCTGGGACTGTTGCTGCTGCGACGACTGCTGAGCAACACCTGTCTCGTTGCTGCTTCGACTGGTACTGCGCTGTAGCTGGCCGGGATGTTGGTGGTGACCATTGCTTAGCGTGTAACCGTTCACCAGCTCTAGCCCGTGGGCCGGATACAGCCGATAATTGCCGTTCGCGGTATCAACCGACGAGGAGGCGGCGTTCTGTTGATGTTGCTGATAGTGGTACAGGTTGCCATTGCGCTGCGTTTCGTTTAGATCGTACTCGGCCAGATTGGCCAACACGTCTGAAAGTTCGCTCGAAGGATGAAAATGGCCCGTGGGCCGCTGTTCCGGATAGCACCCATTGCTGTTGTTGATGGTGGTGTTGGTGCGTCCATCGATCTTGGCCAAATGCTCTTCCGTAACGTCACTTTCGAGTGCTAGTGAGGCAAGCAGCTTGTCCAACGCAAGCTGCCCATGCCCAATCACATTCACGGAGGTGTCGTTCGCGTGACCATTCCTCCTTCGCTCAATGTCGGTTGCCGGTTGGGTGACCGGTTTCTCATCGACACTACCATCCGGTGAGGACAGTTCCATCGGTTCCTGTTCTCCCGATGCTTTGCGCCCGTTTCGCTGACAATAGTCGGCGGTTTGATGGGGTTTATGATGATGATGATGGTGATGGTGGTGGTACGAGTCGATTACATGATGGGTGTTGTGATTAATGAGACTTGCACTAGTATTGCTAGCGGACATGGAGGATGAAGACGAGCTGTTGGTAGTTACACTGGAAGTAGTAGTGTTAGGGCTAATGCATGCTTGGCTTCCCGCGCTTGCCACGGTCTGGGTCGGCGGGACCGACGACGCAACGGACGCCACAGCCGCCGCACTGTTGGTTATTTCGTTTAGCAGGTTATTGAGCTTTTCGCAGTTATCGAGATTATTCAGACTGTTTATGTTACTGAATATTATCTTTTCGGACTCCTAAAAGTACGAAGAGAGGGAGACACAGAGAGAGAAAAAAAAACAAAAACAAAAATGGCGTAATGGAAAATATAAGTCAATGAAGTAGCGATTTTGAGGGATGAATGTAAAGAAAAAAAAACGGGGAACACTAACTAAAGCACACAATGTTATTAGTAACAAACAAAGGCACAAAACACAAAGTTGTTAGTAGACACACAAAAACAAACATAAAATATGTAACAATCAATGTTAAAGAAATTGAAATGGAGTCAGATGAGGATAGTCATAAAGTAATACATATATAAAAAGGGAAGAAGGTCGGTAGACATAAGAGAGAACTTGCTCACTGGCGCAGCGCAACTACAGCAACGATGGAAGTAGAAAATCGTCGAGGGAGAAAGAGAGAGAGAGAGAGTCAAAGGACCACAACCGAAGTAGAAGTACGTTGGTGTTAGCAGAGACTGTGGAGTTACGTAGAGTAAGTTGGACGGCAACGGACTCTGTTGGGCTCACAAATTCTAGACAAAACCTACCAATCGAACCTGTCCGTGTTTCGGAGTTGAATGGTCCTGGTCGGCGAGGGACAACAGTCCACTGCTACCGTTCAGGCTGCTGTTGAGCTGCTGCTGCTGCTGCTGCTGCGACTGATAGTGTGCGCCATTGCCGTTGATGTGCCGATGCTGTTGTGGTGTGGCCGCGTGTTGCGAACCATTGACCGGGCTACTGGCCGCACTACTACTTCCATTGACCGTCTGTTGATGATGGTGGTGGCTGTGCGTGATCGATACCGAGTTGTTGCTGCTCGACGGTGGTGCCGGCGACGGCGACGATACCGTCGTGTGCGTGGACGACGGCGATGGTGAGGATGCTTGTGTTTGTGCTTGTGCAATGTGACCGTGCGGTGAGGCATTCAAAATGGAGAGTGGTGCATTCTGAGCATACCGTGGGAGTGGGTGCAGATTCGAGTGGTTACGAACGAGTTCAGTCATACATGTGTGTGATGGATAAGATATTATGGTTGAATTGAAAATCATAACTCAAGACTCAGAAAAAGCTAAGTTGTGTAAGATCAGTTAAAGCAATCCAAACAAAGTATGTAAAACATTCCTTCCAAAAAAAATGACAAGCCATCTTAACTCTATAGACAACGGTGGCTACCGAACCACCCGAGACAAGTGCTACTACTAAAATTTTGAATTTTGAACCCAACTTTTGGCAACATATCCGCTATTTCTCCCAGCAAAATACTCACCCCAATTGTCTGGAGCTTCGCATTTTCGTGAGCTCGCTGTACCGCCACAAACGGACGCTCCGTCGAATGGGTCCTGGTCGTCGTAAGCGTGTGATAGTTCCGATCGTTCCGTACCGGCGACAGTGTCTGGCTGCGCCGATGCGTTGTGCTGTAGACATTTTCACCGGTCGGGAAAGCCGGACTGCCGTAGTTGTAACTGTGTGTGGAGAAATGAAGATTAATTTAGGGCAAACATTAGAGTTTCGCGCGACTTACCTAAAACTATTCGAATGTTCTCGCCGCTGCTGCTCCCGGCGTGCTCGTAGCTTTTGCTGCTGAAGCTGCAACCATGACTGACCGGATATTCTGCAAGAAGAAAAAGCGTTCTGATTAGACTCCACTCTTTCTATTAAAATCATGTTATGTGTCAGCGGCTCAAATTCTAATATCCAGTTTGAAAAACGAACCAAAAAAGGGCACCCCCTTTACAGTTGGATCTATTCTAAGAGCGTTATGAAGAGCGCTTTGGCGAACGTACATGAAATTGGAACCAATTCGACAGCAGTATTATGCGGATAGCATTCGTTTTTGGCACGCGTCCAGATTAGTTTTTTTGTGGTCCCATGCTTTGATTCACATTCCAAATTCCAGAATGAAAAATCGCCTGTCAGCATGTGAAAAACTTTCTTTCCAAGTGGCATTCTTGGCGTACGTGGAATAATAAAATCCTTGTTTGTTAAATACGTTCCTGGTAATAGTGTTGTTGTTTCACCGATTGCATACTTTTGGGTGAAATTTTCAACAATGGAAGGGGAACACTAACTAAAGCACACAATGTTATTAGTAACAAACAAAGGCACAAAACACAAAGTTGTTAGTAGACACACAAAAACAAACATAAAAGATGTAACAATCAATGTTAAGGAAATTGAAAAGGAGTCAGATGAGGATAGTCATAAAGTAATACATATATAAAAAGGGAAGAAGGTCGGTAGACATAAGAGAGAACTTGCTCACTGGCGCAGCGCAACTACAGCAACGATGGAAGTAGAAAATCGTCGAGGGAGAAAGAGAGAGAGAGAGAGTCAAAGGACCACAACCGAAGTAGAAGTACGTTGGTGTTAGCAGAGACTGTGGAGTTACGTAGAGTAAGTTGGACGGCAACGGACTCTGTTGGGCTCACAAAATTCTAGACAAAACCTACCAGTCGAACCTGTCCGTGTTTCGGAGTTGAATGGTCCTGGTCGGCGAGGGACAACAGTCCACTGCTACCGTTCAGGCTGCTGTTGAGCTGCTGCTGCTGCTGCTGCTGCGACTGATAGTGTGCGCCATTGCCGTTGATGTGCCGATGCTGTTGTGGTGTGGCCGCGTGTTGCGAACCATTGACCGGGCTACTGGCCGCACTACTACTTCCATTGACCGTCTGTTGATGATGGTGGTGGCTGTGCGTGATCGATACCGAGTTGTTGCTGCTCGACGGTGGTGCCGGCGACGGCGACGATACCGTCGTGTGCGTGGACGACGGCGATGGTGAGGATGCTTGTGTTTGTGCTTGTGCAATGTGACCGTGCGGTGAGGCATTCAAAATGGAGAGTGGTGCATTCTGAGCATACCGTGGGAGTGGGTGCAGATTCGAGTGGTTACGAACGTGTTCAGTCATACATGTGAGTGATGGATAAGATATTATGGTTGAATTGAAAATCATAACTCAAGACTCAGAAAAAGCTAAGTTGTGTAAGATCAGTTAAAGCAATCCAAACAAAGTATGTAAAACATTCCTTCCAAAAAAAATGACAAGCCATCTTAACTCTATAGACAACGGTGGCTACCGAACCACCCGAGACAAGTGCTACTACTAAAATTTTGAATTTTGAACCCAACTTTTGGCAACAGATCCGCTATTTCTCCCAGCAAAATACTCACCCCAATTGTCTGGAGCTTCGCATTTTCGTGAGCTCGCTGTACCGCCACAAACGGACGCTCCGTCGAATGGGTCCTGGTCGTCGTAAGCGTGTGATAGTTCCGATCGTTCCGTACCGGCGACAGTGTCTGGCTGCGCCGATGCGTTGTGCTGTAGACATTTTCACCGGTCGGGAAAGCCGGACTGCCGTAGTTGTAACTGTGTGTGGAGAAATGAAGATTAATTTAGGGCAAACATTAGAGTTTCGCGCGACTTACCTAAAACTATTCGAATGTTCTCGCCGCTGCTGCTCCCGGCGTGCTCGTAGCTTTTGCTGCTGAAGCTGCAACCATGACTGACCGGATATTCTGCAAGAAGAAAAAGCGTTCTGATTAGACTCCACTCTTTCTATTAAAATCATGTTATGTGTCAGCGGCTCAAATTCTAATATCCAGTTTGAAAAACGAACCAAAAAAGGGCACCCCCTTTACAGTTGGATCTATTCTAAGAGCGTTATGAAGAGCGCTTTGGCGAACGTACATGAAATTGGAACCAATTCGACAGCAGTATTATGCGGATAGCATTCGTTTTTGGCACGCGTCCAGATTAGTTTTTTTGTGGTCCCATGCTTTGATTCACATTCCAAATTCCAGAATGAAAAATCGCCTGTCAGCATGTGAAAAACTTTCTTTCCAAGTGGCATTCTTGGCGTACGTGGAATAATAAAATCCTTGTTTGTTAAATACGTTCCTGGTAATAGTGTTGTTGTTTCACCGATTGCATACTTTTGGGTGAAATTTTCAACAATGGAATGCACCTCATAACCGAAATATTCATCCAAAATCCCAAATGGGTGTAGCATTGATGTCACCATACACATTAACTGCATTTTTACGTCTCGAAAATCGGCTCAAAATCGCTCCCCGGTCGGCCGGTTTTCATCTTTTGGCAATAAGAAAGTTGTGTGTACGTTCGGTCGGAAAATCTCGGTACGTGTGCAAATGGGAACATACGCACGTACACATACCGCGCCTTGCACAAAACAAAGCTAAAAAGAGAGTAATGTAAGGAAAGGCAAAAACGGAACAAACTCCCTCGGACGACGACAAGCCGCCGTAAACGGCAATTGATGTCAACCGGATCGGAGTCAACCGCTCCGAACTCTCCGGCATGTTCGGTGGGAGATGCACTGCGCTCTGCTCCAAAACGGGGCAACACACCGCACCGTACGCTATCGGCTATGATGGTGATATCGAACGATTCGCGGCAGAAAAAAAGGACAACAACGCATCCAATCGATTGAGCGCGAGTGCAAGGGAAAAGTGAACCAGCTAACCACAGTTACGGCGATAGGAATGTTGATACTTGTTCACCTTCCCGTTGTCTCTTGCCGCGTTGGCATGATCGAATCGGATTTGATTTTCTGGAGTGGAATTTCACATCCACAACAACCGTTCGGACGACACCGATCGCCGAAGGTCATCCATCTCCGGTGGGAAAAGTGACCGGAGTACATCCGGCACCTCTGATGAAGCAGCGGGAACGTTTCTCTAGCACCAGGCACACCCAACAGTGTCGAAGAAAGTACAAAACAACAGCAAGAACATCCCTAATGCAAAAACCGCGAGAGCAATAGGGCATTGGGGCACATTCAACAGGTTACGCGCAGGTTAACTGCCTGCGATCGTGATTCATTCATGCCGCTTCTATCAGATTCTTGAGGGAATTGGAAGGATGGTTGGGGGATGGTGGTGACGTGCACTAATTTTAGCGAATACAAAAACATTAAACGAGAACAACGAGATCTGGTGGCGCATGTGTGTAATTGTGATCGGATTAATCATCCGGTGCGAGCGTATGTGGAGCGACACTACGGCAGAGACAGTAGACAAAGCAGACGCGCCCGCTCGACGACTAGTTTACAGATGTTGGACGCGTACTGATTGCCTTCAATTTATTTCGCCGAAGAAACTGCGAGTTCCAAGAAAGTTACCCTCACTAGAACACTGCTTAACATGGCGCCTCAAGAACGATCGAATAAATTTATCATTCTCAGGGTGAAGCACAAAGATACTCCGCGACCTGTAATGGTGGTGAAACATAAGTTTCGCTCCACCTACACCACTCTCGATTGCGGCTCGATGTGGCGTAAACAAAGCGGAAAACAGCAAAATCCACGCAAATTCTGTGCTGCTACTAAGCGAAGCGAGAACGGATGAGATTTCTCGGTACCGTCTGTCAACCGATCTGACCGATCGAGATCACTTCCGAAAGGTGTGGAGGTGACCGTAATCTACGGATTGTGGAATATATCTACTACGATCGCCGCCCACTTGTGTCCGGTGGTGGCCCTCAGTAACTGGCGAGCTGACGATGGTGGTCAACGCTGGGTTTGTTTACATTCTGGGGCAGGAAAAAGAGTGAAAATCGAGTTAAAAATAGTAGAATAGTCCCCATTCGTCGGTTCATTTGCTAGACCACACACACACCAACATGTTCGTGTCCTATCTGTCTGTCGGTTGGTTTCATTACGTTTGACGAGAAAATGAACGACACCGACAACAACAATGTTCGTCATTCGTCCAACTCTTTTCTCCAATCTTTGAACGGTCAATGACAAGAGATCCTTCGTTTAGGTTCAGTGGTAAGCAACTCCTGAGGACTTGTACCCATTTTTGATATAGTTTTGAAATTAAGAATTGAATAGATAACATAGGCATTTAATTAATAAATTTTCTTCAAACTATCCTTGCAGAAGTAATAACCATGCGATGACGCTACACCTTGTGAATCACTGACTGCGCGAGAGGTCAAACCAGGTACGTACGTTCATGGTTAAACGTTATTATTTTTACCTCACTGTTTCCGTTGCACCGTTTTTTAAAATAACCTTTTGCGCAACCAGCACGCAAGATAGATTATGTGTGCGGGTGGAGTACGCCCGGCCACACATGTGTACGCTGTACTCCTGTTATGGGTGTGGGATGTGCGCTTGGCTAACCTGGGGAATCGTCCAACGCACTACAAAATCTATGCAATTTGCCCACACACACAACTCTATCCCAGTACAACCATACCGGGAACAATGGCACATATGGATTTATTGGGCAGCTCGAAGTTTTGTTCACGATCGAATGGATCTTCGCTACGATCGTGGCATTCTGCGGGTACAATAGACAGGGTATAATAAATATGAATCGCGTGTAAGTGGGACAACGATTTCTTAGCAATCAAACGCATTTGGATGGGTGAAAACAGCCACATAATGATCAAATTAAAGAAGGCTTACATTCACCCCAAAATGGCCATTAACCTATTCGAAAGCATGATTTAAATAGACGTCCCACTCTCTACCTAAAGAGGTCTAATTGTTTAAGATTAATTGTTCTGCAATTTGTAACCAAGACTTGCCGGCCACTGCCCTAAACGTTCCAACATTGGTATCAGAAGCTATTAAACCAGGATCCAATGTGAATCACACTCCCGTTCGGTCGACGTCCTTCGGGTTCGCTGCGATCGTCGAACAGCTCACCACAATTGCTCACCAGCAATCAAGGACTCTTGCGCTTCGTGCACGAGCGAATCACTTGTGTCTCAGTGTTACTTCCGCTTTGAAGGGTTTTTTTTTCATCGTCCATCATGTACGGTCTCCACGCGGGGAGTTTCATGCGATTGTTGGCGAATGGGGAAGAAGTCTTTACCTAATTTGGGCTGGCCTGGAGGTGAACCAGAACACGATGCTGTGAAGCAGCAAGTGCGCTCGTCCGTAATCTAATCAAGGTACAGCACAGTGGGCTCTCGCGTTCTGCAAGTGTTTTCGCTGGCGTTCAAGGATGTTCGTTGACCGTCGAAGGTCAGACCGGATGTTGCGACGGTTGGGCGCCTGGCCGAGGATGAGAAATCTCTGTTTTGCTATAATTAAATGACCATAAAGCAGTCGCGATTGCACGGTTTGATTATTCACCTGAGGATGAGGTGTTTCCCTTAAATCATGGTCCGTGTATTACATGGCTGTCGTGTTGGGTGTAATGTAAGCTGACTTGAATGGGATCATTGAAGTTGCCATATAGAGAGAACGAATAGGTCAGGTTGAAATGTAGTTGACGATCAATAGTGCACTTCTCGTACAGTTTATCTGGCTATTAATCGTTATTGCTATTTGACGTAATAATGCTACCCCACTAGTGACTACGCTGATCAGCTTACGATGACCAGAATCCAGTAGCGCTATGCGCTGCATATTAGCATTTACCATTTAATTGGCCACTTGAACGCACCGATAAATCGTCAATTGATCCCATTATGCTGTGATCGACTGCGACTGCGCGCGATCAAACCTCTTCCTTCCCATCCGTTGGTACGCGTGGGATCTTGTTTATTGGGGGATTTATTTTAATTTGTGCTTCACATACTAATTTGCCGTCCACACATTGTGTTTCTTCCACAGATTCGTTTCCTGCAGACCTTGATGGTAAAGACCAGTTTCACTGCGATAGGAGCAAATTAGTCGCTTCTTTAAGCGAACGTGCGAGACCGGCACACAGGTTACTAACTTGACGAACAGGCCATTCTCAATGCCAACCCCCGGGGACTGGCGCTTGTTCAACGCGTACCGGACCGGACATTAACGGGGAGAGCCATTTTCTCCACTTCTGGGTGACTGTTTAACCCTACCGAAGGTGCCAAGGAATAGTTTTCCCGTGTGTCTACTGATGGGTCCAGACGGACAGGGTCTAGCAGGACCCGTTTGGGCACGGGAGCGACATTTGATGACAGATGGCGCCTCCGATCCGTTCGATAAGCACAGTCATACACGCGCGTACCGCAAACGAATCAAGCATTTCGTTACGTCCATCACCCCTGGGTTTCGCCCTCGTGTGTGTGCCAATCCACAACCACCAGTTGAAACGATTGACGACCGGTGTGTTACCGCTAAGCCGTCAAACCAACTTTGCAGGAGAAGGGAGGTTGTGATATAATGTTGCTGGCGCGGCGTCTCGGTAGTTCCCATCGCCTATATGGGCGTCTCACGTGAGTATTATGGTGCGGTACACTGCCACGATATCGCACCAACCCGAAACCATCTCTTAATTCTATTTGTTTTTGGTGTGTTTCACAGTGCCAAAGATGCCCATAAATAATGCCGCGTGTGGCGGTTTTCCCTTTTGAATTGGATGAGAAGCAGAAGGCAAGACAAAATGGCAAGCGAAAAGCGAGTTCAACCGACGCAAACACGAGCTCCCATCCCCCTATGCGCTGTGTGATGGGGGGAGAGTTGGCGAGCTCGAGATCGAATTAATATCCGAAATCCATTTTTGGGCAAACCCAGGAGGGTGGTTCATTTGTGGCAGCTCGGAATGCTCTAGTCTAGGCCACCCGGGGCACGATCGCGGCCTCGATCCGCGAGCATCAGCGTCTTCTCGCTTACTCGATCTCGATCTCGTACCGACCCTCCGGCAAGGTGTCGCGTCGTCCGAAGCTGTGACCTGCGGAGGTGATCGTGTATAGGTCGTAGTCAGTCCCATCGTTCGCCGGGATGATTTACGTCTGTTTGACGTTTCGCTTAGCGTACGCAATGGAAAATTGGTTACACACGAAATTGGCAGCTGGGTTGTATCATGCCCGGGTCTACGATAAGAAAACATTAACGCAAAACAGGAGACAATGTAAGAGCGGTACGTTGAGTGCAACAGTGGTTTGTTTGCCATACACTTTTACGCTTGTGATGCAACGAATGCACTGGATAAACATGTTCATACAAAGTGCAGGTAGATTATTTTGAGAGCGAGAAAGAGCACTAAAACATGCCGTCGAAGTACACGTTTTATCTCCGGCAGAATCAGGTTATACAATGTGGCACACTCAGCTCACTGTTCGGTGATAATCATTTGAAGTGCAATTATTGGTAAAGGTCTTATTTTAGACACTCCAGAGCAACGAGTGCGTCATTGGACCGTGTACGTGACCTTGCCATCTCACACCTTGCAGTTTAAGCAGTGCCGAAAAAAAATAACATTCCAGAGATTCTAATACCTTGCTCACACACACCGTTTGAATTGACAAGCAAAACTTTTCGACAGGAGATTACCATGGGTATTATCTGCCAACTGATAAGCCATGTAAACATTCCAGCTTAAACACAAATGCCGCCCCAAGTAAATCGTTTATCAGTGTCCGGAAAGGCAGCACAAACACCACGGTGTCTGTCTGACAAAGGATGGATTTGTTTGTGCATTAAATATGCTTCCTGTCTCCGGACGTTCCTAAATTTATGAATATTCTTAGGATGGGCTGTTAGATTTTCGAAAAGTTGTCCCATAACTTCATCCACGAGGGTGTTAATGATGAAAGGCGCCTAGAGAGCCCCAAGCTCGCGTCACTTTTCGGTGTTTGCGTCCGTCTAAAGTTCATCAACCGGTTTGTGAGGTGTTCTTCTATGCTTGTTTTCGCTGCAAATATCATATCGTGTCCACTTATAACAAATTTCCTGTGGAGGCGGCGTCACTGTCAACTATAAACAGTACGCGACAACCTACACAATCGCGTGCTCTCGACGTGACCTGTCCGGTCCGGAGCTGCTTCTGCTGCTAATGGCATCAGCAGAGGATGGCGTTGCTGATTGGTTACTGCCGATTTGGCGATGATATTTGGTGCTGTTTTCGCGGACCATCGGGGCCAGTGGGTTAGCGAACCAGCTGATAGGTAGGTGCGTGGTGCGTAACAATACAAGGGACGTCACCGTTACCGATCCCTATTGAATCTATGATGGTCGATCTATATATCGTTGCGGAACTGCGTGGGGGATAGTCGCCGTGCTTCGACGGGCAAGAATTATCGATGGACATATTTAGAATTTTTATGAATGAATTCTCGCAACCACCAATGCCAAGGTGACGTGACGGTTAAGTCTTGGTCGTGTGGGATGAACGTGTAGTCGATGCTGCTGCCCATTTCCGGACAAATCGGGCCGTCAATCTGGTTGAGCCGAACCCGAAACTCTACCCATCGCCGACGACAACGCCTGGCGTGCGCTTTGAGCTGCACGTATCTAATTAAGCAAAAACCTGTTTCGTACGATCGGCATCTTTTTGTGAGCTTGTGTGAGCGGAATTGCTCGATCGTAAATGCATACAAAGTGCAGGCTGCGGTGCAGTCGCTCGTCTCCAAAAAAACACAACAAAGAAACGTCCCGTAGCAGCCGATGGCGATGCAAATATTTCTTCTGTTCGGGTGTTCCGGCTGGCGTGTTGCACTTGATCGCGAGCCGATCGCGCCTACAGGTTTGCCTCAAGCGGTCAGAGGTTCGTTCAACTTGCTCGCTGCCATTCGCTAATGAGCCGATTTCGACAGCTACTTCGACGAACTTGCAGTGAGCCGTGGCTTGCAGGCTGTTCTTGGCTTTCTGGGACCGGTCCAGCAGCAGGACTGTTGTGAAGCCCCCGAAGAGTGAGTAGGCGCGAGTGAGTCGAAAGTCGAACAGTTGGACTAGTATGATGTCATGCAAAAGTTGACATTGTGTAGAGGTTGGCTGGGGGGCCTTTTATCTACTTGCTGGAGCTGACCGATGTTTGAAGAGAAGCACAGTTTTAAGTGCTCAAAGGTGGCGAATTCTTCAGAACTTGATGTGATCTTCGAATCGATCGTTCGATTCAATAAAGTCACCCCGCGCAAAACACACCTTTTAAGGTACGTGGTCTCCCCCCCCACCACACACGTGTTTTGATATGTAGCCAAAAAACATCGAATCGCAGCCCACTTGCGGTTTCATATGCGCATGTCGCGCACTCTGCGCTACTTCTGCTTTGCCCTTAAACGTACCGCCCACACACACACACACGAACGCTACGTGCGGCCATACTTAATCCGCACAAAAGGTACCAAAGTCGCGCCGCCGAAGCAGCAGCAGCACCACAACACCAGCGTCAGCAAATGTTTATTCTTCATCATCGTCATCAACATCATCATCGTCCAAACCTCCATCAGCTCAAACACCACCCTCTAGGGAAGCTTCCGGTCGGGAGGGAAGCAAAACGGTGAGGTAAGGGAAAACGTTTGCCTAACCTTGAATTTAACGAAAGCAGAAAATTTGAAAACTAGCGCACTCAGGGTTCCTCTATTTATAAATTCTGTTTTTCCGAACCTCTCCCGGCCCAACCTCGAGACGTCCCCTTGCGCTTGGTGCGTGGAGATCAGGGTCTGCTAAAAGGGATCAGGGCGGTATACAGAGATGGGATCGTCGTAAATAGTTCACCCCACACTGCAACCCGCCTCCTCTCAGTTTTCTTGGTGCGCTTATCTACGTTTGACGCAATTCGCGTGTGCCGTTAGGACGATTCAATCAAGCGTTTTGGCAACATAGAAGCAGCATGAGAGTCCTTGGGTTTAAGTCCAATAGAAAGGATAGGCAGCTTTCCAGATGTGAACGCTAGGGTTAAATTGAAAGTGAAATTTCTGTCAATTATCCTAAGGTTTGGGTCCTAACCGGACGGCGTCCAACTGGCGACGGAAACTTTCAACACCCCAGGTCATGGGCGATGTATGCCGCTGTGCTCGTGCTGATAGAACGGAACGTATTTTTGGAACTCTCGTCGTGGAGAGGAGATGGGTTGGGTCCACTCAGCAGGCAGAGTTCACATGGCCAAGGACACATGGCAGCACGGGAGCAACGCAGGCAGGCTACGATTCGCCATGGTATTTCCGCTTCACCGGAGCGTTCGATACGCTTGTGGCGGAGACCGTAGCGCACACCTGTGCCGTACCCCAAAACGCGTACATCCATTACTCATGCCACACGTGAAGGTGCGAATCTTGTGCTCCGCCTTGCGAGTGTGTATCCTCCCATGAGGTTCTTGGAATGTTTGCTCGGTTAACTTAAGCAGCTTGGTTTCTTTTTTCACATCGCACTGCCTGCAGATGAAGGTTGTGCACACTACTTGATCGTCTTTTTGTTGACATTGTGTGGCGCACGCATAAATTAATGAACTCTCCACCACCGCACATATCCGCACCTTCACACACACACTCCCTTTCGTCCCCCAGTTCTGCCCACTGTTTATAAACGCCACCAACCGATCGTAAATGCAATGAAAACGGTTCCGATATACTTGTTTGCCGCTGTGTTGGCCACTGCACGTTATATATTCTTCCACTCTTGAGACCCACACCTCGTGGAGGAGTTGATGTGTATGTGTGTGTGTGGACCCCATGAAGGTCGCTTTTTAATTTCACTCGAATTTAATTATAGGATCGCACAGTTTTCTTCGTTCTTCCCGGGGTTCAATGTTCTAAGTTCACACACAATTTGTTCAATGTTCGTGTTGATCACCACTGTTGGAGCAAGGATCAACAAGGATGGGGTTTCTGTTTGAGCGCACTTACCCTTCATTGGAGAACTGACGCCCGAAGCTCCCGTCCATGGTGTTGGACCGCTTGAGCGGTTCGTGGGCCGGATAGCCGTTGGGCGTCGCGCCCGCACCCTGCGTTGTGACCGTTTTGACCGTGTGATGTTGCTGATACGTCCACCGGCCATCACCGTTACTGTTGCTGTTGTTGTTGATGGTGTCGCTAACCATGATACCGCCCGTGCCCCCACCCGGAGACTGATCACCGATCGTGTACTTTTCACTGAGCACTTTTTCGCGCCGTTCGCGCAACATTTCCTCGAACTCGTTGCGCGGCAGGGTGGCCGTTTTCCGGCCGGCCGTCGGCGTACCGAGCGCCTTCCGCACCATCGACGGGCTCGACAGGCCCGACTGCATCTTGATCATGGTGGCGGCCGGCGGATGCTGCGGTGTTCCGCTGGCCGGTATGTTACCGTACGTGAACGGACGCGAGTCTTCCCGTGCGTGATACGGGATCTGGCCACCGCTTCCGCCACCGAGCAGGTCGTCGTCGTCGTCCGAGGTAAACCGTTCCGATGCTCCCGTGGTCGACCGTGCCGGTCGAGGATACGCAAGCGACTGATGCTGATGGCGCTGCACACTCATGATCAGCTCGCGCTCGGCTGGCGTCAGATTATTGTTATTTATATTTTGCAGGTCGCGTTCGCGAATCGTGCCGCCGCCCGATGCGTAGGCACTCAGCAGTGGCGTTTCGCGACCGCTCTCGCTTGGGGGCGGCGTGAGAGTCGTCGTGGTGCTTGACGTTTCGTACATGAGCAGCTCGCGCTCTTTCGCCGCTGCTGCTGCTGCTGCTGATGGGGAGTAGTCACTCACCGTTAAGGGCGTACGTGAGCGGTTGTCCTCGCGCGTCGTTACCGGCGGCAGCTGGGCCGAATGCGAACGCTTGATCGTGTCGGTGTTGGTGTTGACGAAGTGATCGTTGGGATTCTGGTGATGATGATGGTGATGATGATGATGATGCTGCTGTTGTTGCTGTTGCTGCTGGGGTTGGTGATGGTTTGTTTGGTCTGCTTTTTGGCCTACGTCCGGGATACCCTGCACGGTTAGCATCATATCGGACAGCAGGTCGTCCAGCTCCCGATGACGATCATCTGGAAAATTGACGCAATGCAAATAAACAGCATAAGTGGGAGAAATGTCAACAAAAGAATTCAAACGGGAAGCACAAAAATGTGTTGATTTAAAAGATGCGGAGCGGGAGTTGAAATTGGACATCAAAGACATTCCTATATTGGAGTACTGTGTGAACGACATATGATTTTCCCCATTCTAAACACAACCTGCCTCATACAAGCATTGCTTAATAACGTAATATCTTTCTTTGTAGGTACAAGAATGCTGCAAAAACAACTAACAAGCTCCAACAATTTCGATACAACTCCTCCGCTACCAAACCCCGTGCACCGGTATATAGTTTTTGCCAGCAGAAATTCAAATTGAAGTTGACAGGTTAATTGGACGCTCGGTTGCACGGGGGCAAGTCGTCACCTAGCAGTGCGCGGGAGCCACTAGTCTTTTTTATGTGACAATAATCTGGCACGTAACGTGTGGGCCCGCCGATGAAAATGAGACACTGTTTGCAATTTCAAATATCTCCATTCCAGCTTTACGGCACCAGCACGCTTACGAAACCGGAGTACTGTATCGGAATCAGGTCCTCCGTCACCTCAAAAGGGACGCATGCATGTGCAAGCCGCCACTTTTCGCACACAACCGCTGGGATGTGATCACCAAAATGTGAATCGAAACGATCCGAAAACGGGTGTCACCCGTGTGCACGCCTGCAAAAGGTGCAATCACTGGGACAGGTCGCCGTGAGACGCCCCAAAAATGGGTGAAAAAAAATGGAAAAGTTAAATCCGACGTGATGGTGGTGATGGTGGTGGTGATCGCGCGTAGTTGGACGCTACCATTTACACCTGAAAGCTGGGGACTTGGGACCCCTTTGCCTCGGTTAGTGCTACGCCAAACGGTCTGCACAACAAGATACATGTAATTAAAAATCGTGAAATTATTCCAAATATGTGTCTCTCCGAGCTGCGTGAACGAAACGGGACAAAACATCACCCGATCTGTGTTCACATAATCGATGAGACCAGTCAGCCACCACAGTGTGCACGAAGAAATAGAAAATTGTATCGAGCGCTGCCTTTTAAAACTACACCCGGATCTCGTAGGGGTTGCAAAAAGGTGAGAAACTATGCGCGAGAAAACTCCCTAACCCGTGTGTGTGTGTGTGTGTGTGCGTGCGCATTTCGCTCGTCAAAACTTCATTCCAATGGTGACGGTGTAACGCAGCAGGATGAATTAATTTATGCTTTCGGTCCGAGCGATCCTTAAACGGAGTCCAAGCTTTATGGACATGAGGTTATGATAACCTTGACGAGATGGTGATAGGTGATGAAAAGCGTTGATTAGTTGTAAGAAATTAGTTTCAGTTATACTTCAGGATTTTAGATTTAGGTTAAATTATTAGCTATTGACTAGCTAGCAAATCTTAAAGGAAGGATTAGAGGACAAGTTCATAATCTAAAGATGTAGACAAAACTCATAAAACTATTACTCAGCACTCTGAAGGTCGTGGGTAGCAGCTCAGCTGTACCAATGCTCATGGTCCATGGAGAAAGACCCTCTAGAAACAAGGTAAAAATGAACATAGAAGGCTTTATAATCTCACCGGCGTGATCTAATAGCAGATCGTTAAGCCAAAACAGAAAATGTCCGAGGAAACCTCCAACACAGCGATTTATTAGACATCGCGGTATTTAAGCTTGCAAAATGATAATAATGTCAACACCATTTTAGAGCTCACTATTTGAAGCAAAAACGTATGCCTTAGAAAATTTAATAATTCATGAAACCCACGACCAGCTTTGCGTCGGAACGTTACAGAAAGGTTTGATTTATGTTTTATCGCACTGAAAATACTAACAAAAAGCTAAGCGTCACCAACAAACTGTAATGGCAAGTGAGGTTCGATGTTCAAACATTCAGCACAACCAGTGAACCCTTTTCTAATAAAGATTTCACTTTCTTCCACTCCGTCCAGATATAGATTGCACCCGGCGCGAGTGCGCAGTTCACGAAGAATGCATCCACCAGTATCACTCAATCGCCCGCACTCTCCACCGAGCACAACCGTGACAATGTGCACTTCACAAAAGGTGTTTATCGGGTGGCAATGATCGACACCCGGACACACACACAAACCAAACAACAACCGAACGGTACACTCTTCCGAAACGTATGCAAAAGAAAACTGGCGAGGAAAAAATGAAAGCCCGCCCGAACCGGTACACGGGAACAGTGTGTCCCGGTATGGGGAGACGGGGGGGACAGCCCACCGTACACATTCCATTCCATTGGCGAAAATGCGATCCTCCTCCCCCCGATCGGTGGGTTGTGTTGGTCTTCACCGGCCCACCATTTCCAAGAATCGATGAAAATCACAACGCGGAAATAGGTGACATCTTTTTCCCGAGCCAAGGCAGCAAACGTTCCCGTGTGTGTCGAAACTGTATCGGCACAGTTAATCTGAAAAAGGCGCTGTCTTCTTTCACTCCCGATCCCTCGATTCTCCCGTTCGCCAAAGGTTCACGGATGGATGGGCCGCCTTTGAGCGCGAGATTGATTTCTCTTATCGAAGGGAGGGAGAAGGATCGAAGCAGTGAGCTGGATCGTGGAAAGGCAGTTACATAAATGGACGTACGAGATCATCGATCGGTTTCGCGAGCTTGCCAAAGTGCATTTGATTGTGTGGCCCCCGGTGAGAATACGAGTGTACTTTGACGAGTACCACACTGTGCACGGTGTGGTAGACAAGCTCCCATAAACGGCACGTCGCAGACAACACACACACACACACGGACACACGGACACAGGAAGATACATCCTGCACAGTTTGGATGGCTGGTGCCTGAAAGTCTTTCACCGCTCAAGCGTCAAGCGCCCAGCAGCAAGCGCATACTGTACCCTTCCGTGGTCTTTCACGAGGGAACACTCTCTTTTCAATGCCGGAAAATGGAAGGTTGACTTTAGTAGCGGAGCTCGAAGCGCAGGACCGGTGGCGATAACCACATTCAGGCGTCCTTTTACGGTGACGACCAGCTTTCAGGCCGTCACCACTTTTCGTCCCACCACCTGCAGGAATCTCCCCCTTTCCGATCGTTTCCGACGTGTCTTTGTTTTGCGAGGGAGCAGCGCGAAAGGAAAACCGAAGCGACGCGGAACTGGCGGAATGTGTGCACCTACCTTGCGGACTAGCTTGCGGACTCGGAAAACTTGACGGCGAAACGCTGGAACCCTGTATGCGACCTGATTGCCAAATGTCCGAAAACGATACAGAGAAAAGAGAGAAGAACGGTGTATCAGTGCGCCGCAGAACGTGGTCGGACGAACGACCATCAAACTTACGATTAACTGGGCCACTGCTCGAGATGCCCGAGTCCATGGACACCGTCAGCGGACTGCGCACCGACTCGCGGCCATCGACCTGCGTAACGGATGGTCGTGCCTTGCCGCTGGACGCTAGTGTCACGCCGGGACTTCCACCATCGGGCGCGTGGCCCGAACTTGCGCTTTGATACGAGCTGTAGCTGCTGTTCACACTGGAGGACACGGTCCTTACACTGTTCGCTGTGCTCTTGCTCTCGTTCAGCGCATACTTGACGTCCCCGTGAACCGACCCGTTCCCGAGTGCGGGACTCGCCGGTGGCGGCGGTGCCGCAGCGAACGGTACGGGCGTACTGCGGGGCGTCCCGTTGTGGCTCAGATAGATCGAGTTCGGTGTCTTCGAACGTTCCGGCACTGGTGGTGGACCGGTGCCGTTCAGCAGCAGCGATTTGCCGTTGCTAAACTCGGCCGGCGGTGAGATGAGATGCGGTGCGGTCGGAGACTTTGGGCTCTTCAGTATGGTCGCGTACAGTGATCCATCCAGCGGACCTTGCGTATGGCCGGACTCATCTGGTGAATATAGAACGAAGGCGAAAAATGGTTGTTCACTACTCGCTTGTCAGATTGTTTGGGAAAAGCACACACGCACACTCACACACAAATATAAATACACACACACACAGGGAGAAAGAGAGAAAACACACGCTAAATCTATGTTAATTGAATGCTCTCTGCAGTGGCGTAGCGAAAAGATTGGCCTCAAAAAAGAAGGAACCTGCCAGCGGAACCCACCGACGAACACTGACCCGACGAATGCCGACGAGCGAGCGAACCCCATCCAGGGGAACGAGCGAGCCCACAGATGGCCACAGATCAAACACATAACAAGCATCATTATTGTTATACTCGGCGACCTTCTGGTGCGTGTGCGTTTTTCCCTCCACGGATTCGAAATCGGTCCTACTTCCAAATTTGGTCTACACGGAGATCTTGATTACCTTCCCCGTTGTACGCACGGTGGTGGCGATGGTGGTAGCAACCGAGACTACAGGGAGGACCGCCAGTTTACGGTTCAAGATGAGAAGAGAGGAGTAGGGCGCAAAAGGAATCAAAACATAAGTCAAAGTGTGGGATAGCATTGCTCACAGTCCCCCTAGGTAGTAATAGTGTTGGTACGGGAGGATCGCAAAGAGAAAACTGTCCGGACATTACAAACATCACACGGGTTTCGAACACGATCGCAGTACGCAGTACGGCGGATTATGATCGGCGCCAGAGTTGTATTATATTTAAATGGAGTACTTGGGATCATCAAGATGAGATCGCATTTCGCCGGTGATCAGGGGATGAGCATGACAAGACAAATGTGAGAAATGTTTTGTTCCAGCACCGAACCCTACACATTCTGCATAAAGAGAGTTCGCCCCGAAAAAATTGAACCTCTGCCACCCCACAACAAAAGAAAACAAAAACTGGTTTAAGGCTGCTTGAGTTTGTGGTGGACACAAACACGCAGAAATCAAATCAAGTGTCAAGGCAGCCATCTCAGCTTCTCAGGTGTGCCGGCGCGGTTGTCGGTACGCATCCCGACGAAAGTGGACATAATTGAGAATGATTAAGTCGATTATCGATGACAAAAAAGGAATAAAGGCACCGTCGCGAAGAACTGTGGGAGGAGAGGGTGATACATAGTAGTAACCACCTTCAAATGTTCAAACGATCGTGTGGAGCGACACCAATCCTTCGTTTGATGTGTGCGACATTCAGCTAGGCGCGAAAGATGCAAAAGCACATCAAAGTGTTCTTGAGGTTGAAGAAATGTTAAGCTGCTTTGAGTTGTGATAAGATCGGTCATTAAACGTCATAACATTGTGCTGTCCGTATGGAGCACTTTATGTAATTCCACTCGAAGCCACAGACATGGATCGTCTTGGGAGGCCTTTATATCGTCGATCGTCGAGCGTGATGGAACGCAATCTCATTGGCAAGAATCGATCCTTTGAGATATTCTGTCAAGCGATTGATTAATTACGGAACGCATCGTTCTAATTACACCCTTTTCAGCTACAGGGCATATGATTTATTGATGCATTTCTTGTTTAAGAGTGGTCCTAATAATGATGCGGCCGCGCTGTGGCTCAACCAGGTGTGTGTGTGTGTGTGCTTGTGAGTACGCAAAACAGTGCAAATAATGTAAGCGAAACAAAATTATTAAAAAAGAGCGATGAAATAACATGAATATAACGTTTTGTTTTCAGGTTACCCCAACGTGCTGGACAGTGTCTTCGTGCTTGCAGCAGCTGTGATGTGACCGTGCGACTCTGCAGCGGTGGTAATTAAGCATCCAAGCGAGCAATATATTAATCAATTTACCTTGTTTGGACCAACCTATGACGGAATGGTTGGTGGTGATGAAGTTTTGCAGCAGAAATGTCAGGTAAGCGATACGATTTTTTTTGTCGAGCCCACCAACGACGTCCAAACAACCGGCGGCGGAACAACGAGAGGCGGAAAATTTAATTTAGAAAATGTTGATCGAAATTTTGTGCGTTCTTGTGGAAATGCGTTACGGCGAAGGAATGCAGAAACTTCCCGATAGGATGATGGGAATTGCTAGCTCGAAACGCTCATTAAATTTTGGAAAGAAGCAATCACTTGACGTCGAATTTTCTACCGCGCGAAAATTGTACCACTAGACGCATCGAACCGAATCGGATAAACGCGCAAATAAGACTCTTTTTAACGCTCCCAACTCTTGCTTCGCTGCTAGCCTTAATCCCCACTTGCAATAACCGAAGTTAAAAGCAACCAGACATGTTTGGTGTCTGAGATGTTCGTTTGCAGATTGGTTAGTGGACACGAGCCTACCAAAGAGCTTGCTGTGGCTGGTGGGTTTAGATCAGCAAAAAAAGGGGTGCTTGCATGTCGCGCGAATTGTCACCACGCAGCACCTGGGTAACCTGGTGTCTGGTGCGACCTTTTCCGATTCCGAATCAGTCCCAATCAGTGCACGGATTCGTGCAAACTACAAGCATACACTCTCTCTCGTACTCTTGACACCATCGTGGTCGGCGTATATCTTGGACGAAATATCTGCGACAACTTCTCCCTTCGTAACGACAACAACTCCCAACGTACAGCGACGGTCCCCGTGGGGCAAAAAGACGCGTGGTGTGACTTTTTCACTGGCGCGCGCGCGTAGGTGTGACTGGACTTTCGCCTGTGCTGCTGGTTCGCCAACTGCACCAACCCAACTTCCAGCGGTGTTTGCATGGTATGCGTTACCGAAATAGAATACCCTCTTCCTACGGTGGTCTGCCATTGGATACGGATTGAACCGGGCTTATACTACACCTAACTGTTCGACCAGAAAAAATGCGTTTAAGTATAATTGAAGGCGTTGAATGTCTGAGTTCATAATCGAACACATACAAGAATGAATTCGAAAAAGACGTTTGTATACGACACCCAATACACATCTACACGAAGCTTTACCGAAGCAAGTGTGGAATGTATTTTGTGGTGGACACAAACACGCAGAAATCAAATCAAGTGTCAAGGCAGCCATCTCAGCTTCTCAGGTGTGCCGGCGCGGTTGTCGGTACGCATCCCGACGAAAGTGGACATAATTGAGAATGATTAAGTCGATTATCGATGACAAAAAAGGAATAAAGGCACCGTCGCGAAGAACTGTGGGAGGAGAGGGTGATACATAATAGTAACCACCTTCAAATGTTCAAACGATCGTGTGGAGCGACACCAATCCTTCGTTTGATGTGTGCGACATTCAGCTAGGCGCGAAAGATGCAAAAGCACACCAAAGTGTTCTTGAGGTTGAAGAAATGTTAAGCTGCTTTGAGTTGTGATAAGATCGGTCATTAAACGTCATAACATTGTGCTGTACGTATGGAGCACTTGATGTAATTCCACTCGAAGCCACAGACATGGATCGTCTTGGGAGGCCTTTATACCGTCGATCGTCGAGCGTGATGGAACGCAATCTCATTGGCAAGAATCGATCCTTTGAGATATTCTGTCAAGCGATTGATTAATTACGGAACGCATCGTTCTAATTACACCCTTTTC
This sequence comes from Anopheles maculatus, assembly GCA_002091835.1. Lineage (NCBI taxonomy): Eukaryota > Metazoa > Arthropoda > Insecta > Diptera > Culicidae > Anopheles > Anopheles maculatus. The sequence goes on along the minus strand of KZ061679.1, from coordinate 240,700 downwards.
AGCTACAGGGCATATGATTTATTGATGCATTTCTTGTTCAAGAGTGGTCCTAATAATGAAGCGGCCGCGCTGTGGCTCAACCAGGTGTGTGTGTGTGCTTGTGAGTACGCAAAACAGTGCAAATAATGTAAGCGAAACGAAATTATTAAAAAAGAGCGATGAAATAACATGAATATCGTTTTGTTTTCAGGTTACCCCAACGTGCTGGACAGTGTCTTCGTGCTTGCAGCAGCTGTGATGTGACCGTGCGACTCTGCAGCGGTGGTAATTAAGCATCCAAGCGAGCAATATATTAATCAATTTACCTTGTTTGGACCAACCTATGACGGAATGGTTGGTGGTGATGAAGTTTTGCAGCAGAAATGTCAGGTAGGCGATACGATTTTTTTTGTCGAGCCCACCAACGACGTCCAAACAACCGGCGGCGGAACAACGAGAGGCGGAAAATTTAATTTAGAAAATGTTGATCGAGATTTTGTGCGTTCTTGTGGAAATGCGTTACGGCGAAGGAATGCAAAAACTTCACGATAGGATGATGGGAATTGCTAGCTCGAAACGCCCATTAAATTTTGGAAAGAAGCAATCACTTGACGTCGAATTTTCTACCGCGCGAAAATTGTACCACTAGACGCATCGAACCGAATCGGATAAACGCGCAAATAAGACTCTTTTTAACGCTCCCAACTCTTGCTTCGCTGCTAGCCTTAATCCCCACTTGCAATAACCGTAGTTAAAAGCAACCAGACATGTTTGGTGTCTGAGATGTTCGTTTGCAGATTGGTCAGTGGACACGAGCCTACCAAAGAGCTTGCAGTGGCTGGTGGGTTTAGACCAGCAAAAAAAGGGGTGCTTGCATGTCGCGCGAATTGTCACCACGCGGCACCTGGGTAACCTGGTGTCTGGTGCGACCTTTTCCGATTCCGAATCAGTCCCAATCAGTGCACGGATTCGTGCAAACTACAAGCATACACTCTCTCTCGTACTCTTGACACCATCGTGGTCGGCGTATATCTTGGACGAAATATCTGCGACAACTTCTCCCTTCGTAACGACAACAACTCCCAACGTACAGCGACGGTCCCCGTGGGGCAAAAAGACGCGTGGTGTGACTTTTTCACTGGCGCGCGCGCGTAGGTGTGACTGGACTTTCGCCTGTGCTGCTGGTTCGCCAACTGCACCAACCCAACTTCCAGCGGTGTTTGCATGGTATGCGTTACCGAAATAGAATACCCTCTTCCTACGGTGGTCTGCCATTGGATACGGATTGAACCGGGCTTATACTACACCTAACTGTTCGACCAGAAAAAATGCGTTTAAGTATAATTGAAGGCGTTGAATGTCTGAGTTCATAATCGAACACATACAAGAATGAATTCGAAAAAGACGTTTGTATACGACAACCAATACACATCTACACGAAGCTTTACCGAAGCAAGTGTGGAATGTATCCGCCAATTATTCAACCATTGCACATTGCCCAACAATAACAAATCACATCCTGCCGTAATAACGAGAGCGAATCTTTTGTTCATAATCTTATTTATAGAATATTGATCCGTGCGTCTTCGACCATTACGGCCGGCCAAATGTTCCACAGATGGTACAATTCGGCAGCCTAATGAAATCATCACTACGCAATGGCTAATATTAACGCTAAAAAGGAAGTCATTTCGACTTTTCGTTTAAAGAAAATTATGAAACATTCTCTGTTGAGCTTATCAACACCGTTTGTTCACTGCCGAGCGACAGTTAGAGATTTATCGTGATAACCAACTGTTTGCTCGAATCGACAAGTGGTTGGCTTGACGTCACGCCACCTCAACACGGAAAGTGTTCGTTTTGTCGCAACATAAAATCTTGATTCTGCCCCATTCCGGCTACTGAAAATAGACACTCAGAGCAGCATAACCGGCTGCTAATGCTGCTTCTACTGTGACGGTGCTGTTGAGTAGGGCGCGATTCCTTTTTCAAAGTTCATCAAACCAATGACCAGGACAACAGGGGCTGATCTTTACACTCGCTTCGACACATGTACCATCGATAAGAAACTGTACTTGTTATCTTTGCTGTTTAAAAAAAAAAGAGGTGTGATCAAAACACTTACACCGTAGCATTTTTGCTTCGTTCTAGCGACTCAGACGACGCACACACACACACACTCTCGCTCACTCCTCTGATACACTTTTCCGAACCAAAAGCCACCCGTTAACCGTGTTCGGGAATGAATCACTGCCGTCGGTTTGCACTGTGCTGCGTTATCGAAAGCAAACGGAGAGGTACATTTTCACTTAACCAGACATTTCAGCAAACCCGTCCGTACACAACCGATGACACATTTGGATATTCGCCTGTCACACGCACGAGACTGGTTGTCGCTGGCATATTATCTTAACCCGGCTTCCTCACGATGCGGAGACACACATTCACACTAGCGGAGCACGCGTTAGACCGTTTTCCTCATTGTGCGCGGTACGCCGGGAGATGGCTGACACACTTTCGAATGGTACACGCCGCACCGCAACCAGAACGCGACTAGGGTGCAACTCCCGAAAGCAGAATCGGACTGCGAACACTGGCTGCGTGGTTGACGACCGTGCGCACACACTAGGCGCATGATTGCCGGCCTCTGGATTGCGTACAAAACGCATCAACGGCCACGGGCACGAAAATGGGAGAGTCAACGCACGAGTTTTCCGACACTTTTCCCTTACGCATCACACATGTTAGCGTGGCGGCGTGTGCGTTAGGATTGCGGATTGTTTCTACCAAATGTATTTGTGTGTTTATACAACGGAAGAGAGCGGGAGGGGCAAGGCACTGATAATGAAGCGGTATGTTGATATGTGGAGTAATCTAAGATTATCAGATATCTTAAAGGATCTTCTCTAAATCGAATTATAGGTGCGTACGCCTGAAAGTATGCAATTTGATAATTTTAATACAAGTAATCTACTAGACACGTTAGAAATAGTTGAAAGGAGAAGCACTCCTATACCGAATTATGTTATTGTTTGTGTTGTTGAGCATGCAATAACAAACACCTGCTTTAAATTATTAATAATACTAAACAACAGTCAAGCCGCCGTACCAACAAAGCCACCGTGTGTGAAGTGTGTGTTCAAAAACATCCACACAAGCCGCATTCTAAATCGGCGCTGTTTGGTGGGCGTTTCCAACGTTTATGATCGCAAAAAATGCCATCAAAATCCATGATGCCTAACATCATCTTGCTTAGTCCGCCGGTGTGTGTCGCGATGAAGAAATCGACAATTCGTTCTAGTCTTGGCAATGGTACGACGAAGAGTAGAGAGAACAGATTAGGGCTTAGGAGGTTAAGCGTAACTGGAGCGTAACATAAATGTTTGGTGACTTCCAACGATGCGCGCCGTTGCTGTTTATTTGTCTATATGCTTTACGGAATACCTTGTGTTGTGCTCAATCGATGAAGAAATATTAATGTGTTGCAAAATATTGCTTTTCTCATTATAGAGAGCCTTTCGATGCGAGCTGTCCGCTTTCCTGGGTGCTTTTTACCGATACGATAAACTACCCTATACCTATCGATAACCCGGAAATCGTGAGTAGAGAGAAAGGGCGATACGCCTTTATCGATTTCTAAGCAAACTGATGGCATAGATAAAAGTCAACAGGAACCCACCATAAGGTAACGGCCCGCTTTATCGTTTTCCCCCATAGTGCACGAAGGTTATGCTCGCTAAACGGTCCAAGGCCGTACACGCGATAATCTTCTTCACCATCATCGTCGTCATCATCACCGTAGTCGACGCTACTGCGGCCGCCACACCTACACGATGCGATCATAAAACAATCAATCAATAAATTAACCTTTTTCGCGCGCTCAAACACACACTAGCATTACTACACACTAGTGTTAACCTTTCGCGCTATTTAGTGCTCCAATAAATCGATCGTAATCATCGCAATACTGCAACACACAAGCAGTTGTTTACGAGAAGCACATTAAATTGTTGCCTGTGGTGTGCATCCAGTGCATATACATAGTTTGTTGCTTCCATTACAACAACTAGTTGCGTGTGGTATGTTATTATCTGTTTAAACTTCTTATGCAACATCGGAACGGAAGGAAGTGGAGCGTTTTGTGACGTCAAACGTGGAAAAAAATCATCTTGCGGCTCTAGACACAACAAACTAGTTTCTTGAAATATTTTCTCGCATGATTATGACATGTCAACTACGCAAAAACTTCTCAACGTGTTGTAGATTTATGCAGAGAGTCTTAGTCGGAAGAAACCTTTCTACGATACGATCATAATCTGTAAACAACCCGATCGCCAACCATTAATGTCGCACAGAACTTTACATTTGCGGCGACAGAAACACACGCACACACACAAACACACCTACCTAGATGCGCACCGTTCATTTACACCTTCATTTTCTGTTTCTCTTTTTTGAAGAGTTTATCAGACGCACACCAAACGGTTGGTTTAAGTATGTGGCGAAGATTGATGAATCATCGTCATCAGGAGCCGCCGCACAGGAAGACGGACACCGAAAATAGCGCCCTTTTTTACGGGGCCCGGCTGCGAAGCGTGGTGAAACGTGATGGTTTTGTGACCAAAAATAACTTCCTTTTTTTGTGTCGTACACCACTAATAAATCAAACGTTTGTCAAATAAATTAGAGTGAATTAATTACGCACACTTGTTCTTTTTTTTATTTCCCAAAACGGTGTGCGTTTATAGCGGTTATGTTTTGCACGAAATTATAACAGATTGAATATCACTCTCCCAGGGACATAATAAAGCAACAATAATTACTGCAATTGTACCGTGTCCATTCGGCAATGTAAAGTGCTTAAACAATGTCACCAATCGGATCAGATGTTGAACTCGAGTGAATCACAAGACGACGGTGTGATTTAAAAATGGTTGCGATTAAGTGTTTTGATCGTACACTGACGGATGAAAGCTATTAATGTTGCCTTTGTTTATAAGTTGTTCGCGTGAGCCAAACCTTCGCTGGGGCTGCCAACCGGTGTGGGAAGTTGACAGGACATCCGTGCGACGAAACAAATAGGATGTTTATTCTAGTAGCATTATGAAACAAGTGTAAGATACTACACAAAACGTGTGTTTCTGTGTGGGAGCCATCAGATGCAAGCATCATTTGCTTATACAAGAGACAAAAGAGAACTAAGCTAGGTATGATAATGTTAAAACATGTTTCTAAGCAACTACAGAAACAACAGAACAGAACAACTTACATAAAAACAATATCTAATGCTGAACAGCTATATACAATATTTAAAACCCTTTTACATATAAGTTCTGTTATCACTGCTTGCTCTATTGATCGAATAAATCTCACATTTGACCATCATCTGTGTGAATGCCTGTCGTGGGGTTCTCACACGATTGCATTGCGCGATAAAGCTATAAAAAAGCACTTTTTTAAAGCTGTTAAATTTTTTGAAGCATTTTCTAAAATTGTTTTTGAAAGCACTGTACAGAGTATCTATGAAAACAATGAAAACCCAAGTCTGTATAATTATGTCGCACACTGTATAATTTATCCGCCTGAATGTATGCAATGCGTGTTGCATACACCAATGTCGACTTTTAGTACAACACATCGCTTGGAAGGGGAAAAATATTGAACAAAACGCACTCACCCTCATTGATCGTTTCCAGATGATCACCGTTCTCCGCGATTGGTTCTATCCTTACGAGTGGATCCTGGAACACGAGAATCATGGGCCGTTCGTTTGGTACGGTGTCGAAACAGAACGTCATCGTATGTTCCACCGAGAAGCGCTCATCTATAAAAAGAGGAATGGTAAGTAGGAAATTATAATTCGCCCTTCGATATCCGCTTAGACCGTCTCCCTTTTCCCACCCAGCTTACCTTCGCACGCCCAGTCTAGATCTCCCTTTTTGAATTGTACTTCCTTTTCGGTTATGGCACATGTGTGAAATTGCACGGACGCGATCAGCTCCTTCTCGTACGTCGCCTTGTTGTTATTTGGTATGATCTGGTAGCACCGCACCAGGATGTCACCGCGCAACCGTAACGGGTGCTTTATTTCGTAGATAAAGTGCCGCGTGGTGATCGGTATGACGTAGATATCGGACGTGAACAGACACCGGACGCCTTCGAAGATTTTGATGAAGCTGCGCCACTCGCTGTTGACGGTTATGGCACGGTAGTGCAAACATGGCGGAGATTCGACCCGTATCGCTTTCAGGAAGAAGGAGGACGAATTCAACTTGATCACACCCGACAGCAGCCCGGAGAAGTATTGAATGTATCTGTGAGGAAAGCAAATGTTTAGGTCTTAAGCGTGTCGCGTACCCAGCCCCCGACGATTGTTACCTTTTGTGGGAAGGAATGCGCAGAGGATTGGCGAACGATTCGAGAAACTTTTGCATCGAGAAGATGTCCAAATCCAGCCAGGTGGGTGTTTTGCGGCCATTATCCGTACCGCCGCCGGGCGAAAGGGAATTCTTCGAGTGGCCACCGCCGGCCTGCGGAATGTTCGAGCCGCAGATTTTTTGATACTGCAGGTAAGCGGCAATCGCCGTCCCGAGCCGATGTTTATCTTCCCTGTAAGGATGAAATATCAACAAGAGAGAAACACGTTAAAGAGTGCGTCCGACCGCTTCATGTGGTCCCAGCTAATCCCATCCGGCGAGTGGAGCCTTTTGACGTTAGGCTTTCAAAGCGAGACACGAAAAATGCAATTCATGCTTTAACTGTTTTCGGTCCTGCTTGTCGATATAACAAACTGCATCGAAGAGAACTGCAGAATGGAAACCTGGACGTGTTTTGGTGTGTTATAAATTTTGACACGTCAATTTGCAATACGTTTCGCTTCATTGAGGTGGTGTTCCGCAAAAGATTTCCTTCGAAAGATCGTTATTAGGATAATTATTATTTACTGATAATGAAAGCACAGTGCGGCGAACATTCAAGCGAAACGCATCATAAAGAAATCGATTTAGTGTTGGACTGCAGATATCGGAGGAAGACGATGCACCAAACCAAAAAGGAGGTTAATAACTATCAACTTCTCCCGAAATGACGCCAGCTCTACCAGAGTGCCAAGCACTCGCTGACAACTTGAACCAAAACCATGAAAAACGGTTTCCTGTTGTGTTATTAAACGCAGCCGTCTTTAAGATAAGTGCAAATTAAAACGTTCCGCAACTGTTTGGGTGAGAATGGATGCTCAAATTACACACTGCTTTCAACGTGGACAGTGAAGCTTAATGTGCTACTTCCTGTTCACATTTCGTTTCGCATTTTTATCACCCGAAGTGCAGCGGAGTGTTATCTGTTGTAGAATCAATTTTTGGATCAAGTTTCGACAGTTTGTGGCAACTCCCGAAGGTATGCAATCTAGCTAGTTAAAATCATTTTCACAGAAACGCGCATGAAGGTACATTGAAAGGCAAATTAATTTGGTGTGCAATCAACAATTTGCGGTTTTCTTTAAATCAAAATTAATTTAATTATAACTCCAGCGCGTTAATCCAAATGCAGACCAAAACTCTATTATTACAGCATGCGGAAAATTACAGCCCAAAACACGTCTGCTTCCAAGTGCCGTTAATCATAACTCACGTACACGTGAGTGTTTACTCTGCTGCCAAAAATATGATTTCTAACCCCGACTACACCACCGTACCACCGCCGAATCGTTTGAATATGATTATAAAAATCATACGCCCATTTCCGCCCCAAGTTTTATGGCGGCGTTAAACCTTTTTCGCAAACCACAGTAATGTATTTGCTGCGCCTCACGATGGACCACAACAAAAGAAAGAATAAACCACACTGCACCAATCTAACTCGCTTAGGACGAGTGTTTTTCTGCACCGACACTTTCTTATCATCTTCCGTTCCGTGTTTGCAAACAGTGCAAACAAATGCACGCTGGAAAATTGATTGGTACCAGCGTTGCGAACGGACTTCGGCTACAAAATCTATGCTCATGAATTATTTATGCAAGATCGCAAACGGATTCGCGAAAGTTTTTGGTGTGTTTGCTTGCGGTGGTCATCGATAAACATCGCGCCGAAAGCGCCAGTCGAGTGTGTTTTGCATGTTGCATACGTTTGGTGGTTTGGCAGGCAGAAAAAGAGACACGGCGACAAAGAGCAAGACACCACACAAGGTAGGCTACAAATTGCCGTGTTCCTCTTTTACCATCGATCGATGGACGCCGTTGACGCCGGATGACCAGAAGTCATCCCGAGTTTTGCTTGTCGGTCTGGGGACGACGACGACTAGCGAATGATTGACCGGCAAACCGGCAACCGATGTTAATATTCGGACACACGGGCACGTTTTCCCGATTCGGAGATTTGATTATTGTATACTGCAAATACCGTCACAACGCAACATCATCATGATCGGCATCGTACAGCGATCGTGGCACGGTACGCATGAAGCGCCAGTCAGTTCGTGAGCCGGCATACCGGTACGTTTGACTTTTCGGTGCCGGGAAGCTTGTAGCCAACGGGGGAAACAACAACAAGCAGATGTAAGCCAATAAGCCGGTATAATGCACCGCTGGGTGCATCTGTGCGGTACGGTACACGCACGCATAAACAGTTGTATGCCTTTGGCTGAGCGGCTTTTGAATTGGCAGTAAATATTCAAATATGACACTCCGGGCCATTTTATGCTAATGGTTGTGCACGGTGTTTGTTTGGTGTTTTCGTTATTTTTGGTTTTACATTGTACCGTGGAGTGTACTTTAGACTTGTCACAAGTAAGTGGGACGTCGGGTCTCGTCAGAAGCTGGTCCATCAGCAGAGTTAGACAACATGAGCCATAGTCGTTGCGGCTTTATGACAAACTAATCAAAGAGACAATATTAAATTATCATTTTATTATAATTTAATGAGCTACTGAGATACTGAAAAATTATTCCCAAAACCTCATGAACTTCATCTTCATCTATTCTCATTCAAATTCTAATTGATAGATTATTTACACGCAACTTCGGGTATGGTTCCGGGCGAAGAAGCTTGTCAGCCCGGTTTTGGACAAACCCTTTCCTAAGCGGCTTTTAAGTTAAATTCCGGTGGCTTGGGTAAGCATTACCTTTCCCGAAAGAGAAGAAAGGTTCTTGGCCCCTGAGGTTAAGCGTTTTAGACAAGACTAAGATGATAAGAAGAGAAAATAAATAGATAATATGATGGAAAGGGCAACCACGATCGGTCGTGTTCTGTTTGTAGAGAAAACACACATCCAAGCCCAAGCCCGAGTTCCGTGCGTTCTTTCGTTTTCAATGTTTTTTCTTCTCTATCTCTCTCTTTTCGCTTCAGGTTGAAGGGTTCGAACCAGTCCACCAGACAGAACCGATCGCTCGATGGTGGTGGTCCGGCTCAAGTGGACAGCTCGAGAGAAGCCCCTTTCACATCGCCGTCACGCAATCGCTTTCCCATCGAAGTGACGCACACGGACCGTGAGTGTAGGATTACCATTCGATCACCTTTAAACTCTGCCGAAACGGTCAGTAACGGCGTGTAGAGCTTCCCTTGGGCAGGAGCCCAACACAACATGTACACGCACAGCCACACACAGTTGCTCACCTGTCCTGCAGAACGACGATCTTTTCCTTGCCGCTTCCCAGCCAAGAATCGATGTATTTGCACAGCTCGCACAGCTTCTCGAGCGTGATGTTGACGAGGCGCGACTCCAGATCCAGTATCCGGTAGTTCTGAAAGTGAACGAGGGCATGAAATTAGAAGCGGCAAACAGCAGCAAACGTCCAGCAGGATTGAGTGATTATTAAAAGGGCCGGCCGGCGACCGGAGTGTTCTACCTCGGAACACATCTTACGCAACATACTAAGCAGCTTTATGTTCGCTTCCTGTCAAGTGTCTTTCAAACAGAGCGCAGCAAGGCGCGTTTCACGTTAAGCTGGACGCATTTAATTCAATTAACCCGTACCTGCTTATGCTTCTGTTCCAGCATGCTGATGAGTTCGCGCTCGTGCTCGTCGGTCGGCAGCGAACCGTTGGAGGCGTGCGGTGACGACGATCCATTCTGAAGCCGCCGTGCCGGTAAGGTTGACGCGAGTATCCGCTCCGTGACGTAGTTGAGCCGCAGCGACTGGGGCGCCGGTTCTTCGGCGATCCGCGCGACAGGATACGAGTGATGCTGATGTGGCGACTGATGCTGTTGCTGCTGGGGCTGCCGGTTGTAGTACGGTTGAAGCGAATAATTGTTGTAGTGGTTGTTATTTACATGGTTCAGGTTGGTGGTTGTTGGCCTAGGTTGTTGCTGCTGCTGGCCGTTGTTGATCGCATGCAAGGGAAGCTGCAAAGAGGAAGCGTAATAGAAGAACAAGGTCAGAGCTGGGTGAATATGCCAAAAATATTGGAGGGAATGAATTCCTGTGGACGTGCGTGGCGCCCAAATGTTGAAACACGAAACGGTTTAGATAACGATCTTTACTCCCTTTAAGGGCGCTCGTAATCCAGTCCAGGTTTGCTGTTGTTGAAGACTCAGCACTGGACGCTTTTAGCTTTGACCCCGTCTCTAAGACACAGATACCGTGACGCATCGTATTTTTTTTCTCTCTATTTTATAGATTTATGACCCACTCCATCATCGTCATCTGCAGACGAGCGGAGATTGGGCTTTTCCCCGATCGTTCCATCGAGATCCCCGAGTCCGAGTCATAAAATGTCACGTGCAAGGGACGCGAGTTTGAGATTCAGAACGAACCTAACCTAACCCGTATCTACATCTAATGCCGCGGTGAGAGCTATATCCGATCGCATTCGAAGTCGGTTCTTTTAAATGCCAATCATAAAACTGAAGCACACACACACACACATACGCAGTATACCATATCGGTGTGCGTAAGACTTCATTCCCTAAATTGAGCATCTTGACTGATGCCCATTAAAGAGAAGCTAAACCACAGCCCAGCGAAACGATTTGCTTGCGATTATAGATTTGTAGTACAGCAAATGGAAGACAACCCCAGCCTAACGGATCATTATCCCAGTGTCTATGTTGTTACGGTCGAAACCGAGCCTGACCCCAAAATAATGATCGATTGTGCTGGTGGAGTTCGGAGGGTGTCTTCGGAGGGACGATGAGCGATGCCTTTCGGTTTGCTACACGCGTCCCACCGAACCGTGCGAGCGCTTCAGTCACTCCAAAAGCGAAAGGAAGCGCTCCAAGGAAATTGAAACGCAATTTCGTATACAAAACCGAAATTGAGGCGAATTTATTTGATCAAACAAAATTGCCCACATCCTGCCCGGCTACCTCGCATTGGGCCGGTTTGTTGGAGAGGACGTGTCTCTCGGTGGACGTTCCGATGGCGCATCGTGGTTAAGTGACCGGCTTATGGGTGCTGATTTACTCGCAGCAAAAGTTCGTTCGATTGTGAATTGCAATGTATGATAAATGAGATGTATGATGTACGCGTCTTTAGCCGGCATTTCGTGGAACAGCGCTAATGAGCCCGATTGTTTGGCCGCGAGAGCTCCAGAAATGTTTGGGGGAGTTATGTACATGTAGCGAACAAACGCCGTGGAAAGTTTATTACCCCAAAAAAAAAGGTGGTTCTCTTTAGAATGGTATTCGGGTTCTGGCGAGGTCTGTGTCTCGTAACGTGCTGGGGGACTATTGGATAACATTTACATTTTACGATACTTTGTTAGGTTCCATAATTCATCGAGCCCATGAAGAAGTCTTCGTCAGGGTTTTTTTTTGCGAGGAAGCATTTTGCAACCTTCTCTTCTCTCCCTTCACCGGTACTTGCTGGAACTATTTCATTACCATAATTTATAGTTGAATGTGTGAAACGGTTACAGGGCGTCATAAACGTGCACAAAGGAAAGGTGCTGCTGCTACTGCTGGTTGGCATGCTGTTTTAAGCACATCAGGTAACAAGCGTCCAAGGGGTACTATAATATTATAACTTTATTACACACCGCTTGTTATCTAACGCTAATGGAAGTTTCTCTCGTAGATGTTAAGCTTTTCCGTTTCAAATTTCGAGAGGCAAAAGCGAAAGAAATTATTCAAACCGAGACAGACAAAACATTCAGCCCGTGTTTCGTCTACTGTTGGTGAATAATTTGGACGACCATGTTCGAGGTCAACGTTAGCAAGCACCTTGACATGTTTGCCATTGTATGTCCCGTGTATGTCCCGCAGGGAGACGACGGAAGGTTGCATTTTGCAGTGCACGCTGAAAAAGTGAAATCTCGGCTCAAACGTGATCAGCATCCTGCATCAGCGTGAGGGAAACCCGGCAACCGAAACAGTGCACACGGGTTGTGTCATGCGGAATTGTGTACATGTAAATGACATGATGAAGGTACGTGATCGCCCAACCGTATCCATTTTATTCCGGATAATCGCCCGGCACAGTGACGGTGTTGTACGGTTAATCAGGAATGGAGATTTTGCGTAGATCGGGAAGTAAGCTGGACACATCACAAGCACAGTACAAAAACATGTGATCGTAACCGTGTGGCCTCTAGGCTTTTGGAGTCATTTAAATGACAGATAGCCAGTCATTAGGAAGGACCAGTTTTAGGCTAGACCAAAAAAAGAAGATGTCCAGATTCTTCAGGACAGAAGAAAATGAAGCGAGAAAAACAAATCGCGAATTAATGTTTACCTACAACACTTCAAACTAGCTAGAAACCCAACACAGTCGTCCATTGTAGCTTAATAGCAGTAATTTAAAACGATACGAATTACATTGTCCGAATGGATAGAGCCGCTCCTTCCCAACGCCCCAAGACGTGTGAAACAAATCGCACCTCGATTTAGAACGATCTTCTGGCACATTAACGCTGTGTGTGCCGACGCACGCCCATGATGATGTCGTTATACCGAGAGAGAGAGAGCTTCCCCTACTAGAGAAACATTCAAATTAAATATTACACCAAATGATGATCTGTATTTAATTACAGCTTAAGACATTGCGGAGGATAGTTAGAAGCAATACCTATGTTTGCTAGCTGTGAAAAGGACGCTTGTGCTTTGATGTTTTGCAGAGTAGTTAAGGGTAATCAAAACACGGGTTCGTAAAACGGATCTCTTCACTAAATACTCACCGAATTGTACTTGTTGATTGCTTGCTGCTGTTCCTCTTCTCGGCCATTTTTCTGCAAATAAAAAAGGGAGGAGAATATAAGAGAAGCGGTTTTAATTCCTTCTGTCACACTTGCTTGTCACCGGACAGGTTGTCGTTGAGGTGGTTGTGTATGATGCAATCAAGCAGATCATCCTGCACAAATTGATTAGAAATTATGTCAACCTGTTTTCGTTCTCTTCGCTATATACACTAGCCTCGGTGACTACGATCGTACGCCCCGGCAAGAAAATGGTAGAAAAGCATCTATAATACAGCCTCGGTTACGTCCGACCGTGCCATAAACAGGCACAGAAGGAAAGAGAGATCGCGCTAATGAAGCTAAAGCGCACAGCTAATAATACGAAATAAACTTGCAATTGCAATAGTGTATCGAATTGCGAATTGATCCGGGGAACGAGCATTCGCAAGTGGAAACGCAAATCGCCAATGGAACGGAATTTGCGTGACAAATTGTAATTTTTAATCGTTTACCTCCTGGAAGGTGCGTTTTATGCAACAAAATGGTGAACATAAAGAAGTGACAATCAGTGGAAAGAAAGAAGATCTTCGAAGTAACGCAGTAAAGATGAGAGTTTATGTTGTCTCTTCGATGGAAACTATTATTCTTCGTAAATGCTACTTAAAACCGGTTAAAATGCGACTTTTGCCTGGAGAACTATGCTTTCGGCTTTTTAATCGTGCTGCTTATTGAGCTCTGTAGTTCATTATAAACTTCCAATCCTACGGTGGATTCTATCAGCGTGTGATCTTCCGCTTGTATTCCAAATCCAAAAAATTGCAATTCTTTGCACACTCAGCACTCGTGATTCACGCATGTGATTAACGGCAATGAATGTCTTACTTAGTGGTTATGCTTCTTCCATGCTTGCTTGTATGTAGACGAAGCAACGAGCACCAAAAAAACGAATTATTTCGCTTCTTTTCACCAATATTCTCTCTTCACGCCACGATCTTAACGATTTTTGTTGTAAACTTTTTTAAAACATCTCAGCTTGCCGACCAGCAGTGATTCGTTTCCATTTTATTACTACCAGGCGCAACATAAAATGCAAAAATCCTGCAATTAGGCACTGCGAGCAGGAGAGTACATTATAGCTTTATGGTTTTGGCATACGGGACGTCCAAAATAACAAGCAACAAGAAATAAAACGAAAAAGCGACATAAACAACGTTGCCGAAAACGACACACACACCAAAACCGACTGACAGGTTTATTGATCCTTGCCCTGATCATAGCAGCCATCGTTAGGTCGGCACGGTATGTCGCCTGCACGCAGTACATTATCGAGCTTTTGCATGCGAAATTCTTCAACTTTGCACCAGGTTTTGCAACCAGTTAATGCACAAAAAGCTGCGTACGTGTAAATGGCAAAAGCGGCCGCTCCAGATCACAAACGATCACGCTGAAAACCGGACAAGTTTTTGTTTTGTCTGCACAATTCTTTCTTACCCCACAATGTTACGATCGCGAACGAACGCAAAAAAATATATATTCCGCCCACGAACTTTTTGAACTTCGGAGAGCCCGGTGGAATGTGGAATCGAATGTAATCTTTCGGAGCTGAAAGGCCGCCGGGCTCGAGTCCCGGTCTTGCTGGGCTCGAAAATTGCAGTTTTTGGTCGTCGTCCGAACGTTGTCACACGCAACCATTCTGGAGGTTTGGCGTGACGAGAGGGCGTCGGTGACGGACGGTGATCGAAATATCACACTTGCATAAATCTTTGCGAAAACACATAGTGGTGGTAAAGTTATAAATCAGCTTCACCGCAGGGCATTTCTGTGCGTGCGAGTGCGAACCAGCGAAACGCGGAAATTGGTTGTGGAGTTTTGGAATTCAAGTTTTGATACTGATTGTAAGGCTTCGGAGCAAGACGATTGATGTTCTTGTCGTCCATCACAGCTTTGTGCGAGAGTGAATAAAAGATATAACAAGAATTAGTCCGGAAGCGGTTTAAGTTTTGGAAGTATGTATAAATAGATAAAAGAGTCGTTGAGGCATTATGGTCGAATCTTGGAAG
Source organism: Anopheles maculatus (assembly GCA_002091835.1). Taxonomy (NCBI): domain Eukaryota; kingdom Metazoa; phylum Arthropoda; class Insecta; order Diptera; family Culicidae; genus Anopheles; species Anopheles maculatus. The sequence goes on along the minus strand of KZ061679.1, from coordinate 225,552 downwards.
ATTAGGTGGACGGATCTCTCTCATGATCTCCAGATTGTCTAGGAATTGAGTCCTTAAATACCTCTCATGATCTTATTAAGATATGATCTCAATGTCTCGGACAACTCCAGAGAACTTAAAAACAATCTAAAAAGATACACTAATTAAAAGCGCCATCTATTCGTGAGACTCTGCACCAAGCTTAGACGAGCGTTTATAATTCTTCGTAAGAAGCATAGCTCACAACATCTCTTCTCCAAATGAAACCGTGTCTTTTAGCGAATGTTTTGAGCAATCGAAAGTTTCGAATGCTCGTTTTTCTCATTAACCTAACGGTCACGCATCTGACACGCTCCGACCAATGTCGATTAAGCCACAGACCATCGCGCGGTACATCCTCCATACAAGCCAGGCAAGTCAATTAGCTGGAAAACAATCTACAAATCCGCGTTGCGCTCTGGTGTCGTATACGGGGAGAAAGCACAGTGGGACAGGATTTCTTTGGAAGGATCATCGTACATTTTCCAGGAAAAAAGATGCATGCAGCACCGTGAACGCAATCCGATGAAGGAACGTCGCGACGGAACAGCGTGGAACCGTTGGATCTTTCGTCTCGTCGTAGTGATCATCGTACATTCCCCCGCGAGTCAACACCAGCGAAACGTAAACACACACACACACACAGGTCCCACACAACAACAAGAAGGTCTCAACAGCGTATGTTCTTCAATGTCCGGTGGTGGTGATGATGGTGGCGGCACATTTATTTGCCGGTGCCGATTTTCGCTTGCTCAGGCTCAAAGTGGATATGTTTCCATATTCACGATCGCTGGAACGCTGGTGCTCCTCCCGACGTCTGGGTAAAATGTCGCTGTTCTTGCACTTTTTTTCTCTTGGCGGATGTCCAGAAGAGGGAGAAGGCGACGTGAAGGTACTAGGAGGTGTTATTGCTTGCCGCTCTAACTACTACACATAAATTATCGGTCTTTCCTGTCTTGCCAGCGAGCCGAGACGATGTCACACCGGAATGAGTACGTGCCGGATCATCAGTCCCATTAGAGAGAAGGGCTCGCGTCCATTCTCTCTCGTTGACAACACCGTTCGAGGACGATTGGGTTTTATCGCAGTATTTGCCACAACACCGCTAAATCACTAGCTCTAACACAAAACAGATTCACGACACAATTTACAACACTCGCGCACATCAAACAAGCCACACAAACACAGTCAATAAATGTGTCTATTTCCTTGGTTTGGATGCAAAGGTGTGTGCGTTAAAGTCGAAGTGACAATATTCGCACCTTTCGTAAAAGGCTATGCAAATTATGTGCTCGATTTGATCAACATTAACGGAACCACCACCGTACGTAATGAGCTAATGAAGCGTACACACAGACACAACAGCCGCCAACTGCCGCCGTGTTTTATTGCATCAAGTTTCATTATTTATTTGCGCGCTTCACCCTTATTTGCGTGTCTTTCTAATGTGCTTCACTAATTTGTCTTTTATTTCCTCGTAGTCTTACATTATTTAGCACTTTATTCAAAACGTTTAAACTGTGCGCTTGGTTGTCTTTTCTTCTACTAACTCTTTACGCACCAAAAAAATCTATTTACACACGTCACACAAACGACATTTTTGTAATTCACGGTCAAAAATACACTTTTGACGACACTTTTGTAAGACTCCTTTTTCCCCCCGAATCTTCTTGTTTGAGTTCAAATATATTTGCAAACGGCGAAAGCCGCACATAAACAAATCTCTCGTTACGAGTGTCGTGATGCGATGTCGATATGCGAATACTTGTCTTGTCTTGATTCTTTTTCTCTTCAAACTTTGGCATTGGTTTTTGTTGCAAATTTGGATGCCTCACATTTGTCAGCTCGTGTATCTCGTGTGCGAATGACATCAGCATCGGCAGCGTCCAAATTTAGCCAGAGTTCTCAAACAAACCGCAAACATGGAAAAGAAATCAGCTGAGCTAATGTACAGGGTTACGTACAACAGCGAGAAGATCTAGCATACGATCTAGGGCAGTCGGCAAGACATTAAGCATACGCATTCGCATATATTTACAAAAGTTGCAGGGTGGTGCACACAAGAAACGTGTCCGTTTTTCATAAACAAGTGCCCTCGATAGAAACCTTCAACCGGCATGAAAAACCGGTCGAATTAGCTGACCTCCTGCTGGACGGTTGGGCGAGCGTAGAAGAAGAGTCCGTCGTGCCTTGGGCTGGGGTTTTTTCCTAACGCACCAAAGAAAGCGTTTGCCGGTCACCATCAAAAGGCATCGGCGGAGAATAGCTAAAAAGCCGTATACATTGCACATTCGCTGCTGCTATCGATCGTAATCATCGAGCTATTAATCACTTGTAACATTTGACCCACTATCGCGCGCTCTTGGCGAACTGTACTTTTTCTCCGATCTGACTCTCCTCGAGCTTGGGGTTTTTTAGAGGGATTAATTACATTTTATTAACACTTCCACTATTTACACAGGCAAGTACGACGCAAGTGCATTTGGTGCGTCGAAGAAAGCGTGATGAGGCAACGGTTGCTGCAGGCAGGCGTGATTAGTGCGCAAACATGGCGATCTTTAACAGTCGATTTGAAAGGTGTGTTTGTCCCTCACACACGCACACACATAAGCGCAGGTGGCCATGTTCAACGAGCACTTCAAAAAACAGCAACCCAACCCTACACACGCGCCTCTTTCAGATCGGTAAGTCTTCATTTTCGGAAGCACTAGCTGTCAGACACTCGAAGCAATATATACACAACGTTGAAGACACAGTTTACTCCCCGGATAAGCAGAGGACACACCGAATCTACTGTACACATCACACAATTAGCACACCATTAGCGCCCCTGTTTAGGCGCTAAGCTTATTTATCCGAAAGCCACAAACTAATAAGCGTCCAGCCAGGGTACCGTCCACTGCTGCCGACCGTTGGGGACAGCGTTGCGACAGATGCAGCAGCAATGCAGTGATCTGCTGCAGTGCGTAGTAAGGAGTGCTCCCATGTGCCGCGTAGTAAGGGACGCACAACCGGACACTTCCCAAAACGTTTGGCGTCCTTCCAAAAACTCTCCGACGAACTCACACCACGCGGTCTGCGCACTTTCGGTGTATATTGGGGGACGGCACAATTGAGGACGCTTTTTTGATTACTTGTAAATCATTTTAAAACATCAGCAATTCTTATTCCGAGAGTAGTTCGGCACACTGAACACGAAATAAACAAATGAAACTTCGAATCGTTTGAAACTAATCGTAACGGGAAATGGGAAAATGTGTCTACGCGCTAGGACATGTACAACTGCACTGCGCTAGGTCAAGCAGGAGATTCGTGGCCTTTTTTGCCGTGCCGAGAGTGTGTCCTCGACATTGCGTGCGAGAAGGACAACTGATACTGGTACCCCGCACACTGGAAGCGGCGCATTCTCTTTCCGATATCTTTAGGTTCCTTTTGTAGGTTGAAGTTTTAAAATGAAGTTCGCTGAATTTTGACATAAATTATCAACTTTTATGGTAAAACACTATAATATATTATAGTACACTATATATTCTTATATTTCCTTCCCGTAACTTCATTGGAGATTATTTCTATTGGGTCACCCTGTGGACGCTACGACACGCAGACGGTTATCAACATACCGGCGTCGGTTTGTTTTGACGGATGTGGGAGCATGCGCACGACGCACCTAGACATCGAAACTTGCGGTTTTTCGCGTTGACCTAGTCGTCTCTTTTCTGTTGACGTTGTCAAACCGAGAAAACCCAGCCAAATAAATTGTGACCGCGATGACATTACACGCGCGAGACAACTCTGCGTGAGAGAAGGAAACATTTTCTCACGCGATAATGTCAAGGATGTTTGGAGCGAAAATCTCTTGGGAAAATTGTGCTCTGATAAGCGAACCTTTAGGAGCAAGACGTTTCCCGCCAAAAGTTGCACGATAACATGACGCACCTGTTGCATACCAGGTGGAGGAAGTACACCGTTGCAACTAGTTTGAAATACCATCAAGGGTTTGTTAAGAATACTTCCAACCGTTTATAGTTATTAACATGCCTGTTTGAAGGTTGTATCATTTAACTATAAAGCCTTGTCGATTACCGCTGAACAGATCTGTCTTGCTTGCGGGGAAAAATTAAAATGCAATCAGCAAATTTGTTGCACCGGGCGGCACGTATCAAACAGAGCAACAAGCAATCAAGGGAGTACTATCAGAACTGGCTGTACGCTACCTATTTGCATAACAGCACGCAACCAACGGCCACACTAAATCATCTACCCCATCTTAACCGGAGAACTCGCGATAAATAACGCTTCTAAACGAGCGTTTGATACGTTCGATCGAAGCCACGATCGAGATGTAATGTGAGTTAAAGGTGGTTATTTCCCACCACAAAAGATCACTCGAATACTTCTCTCGAGCTACATACAACGTCAGTGAGGAATTTATGGCATACCGTCGCTAATTCACTATTGATGTTTACGTTCCCGTTTATCAGCTGCCAGTTTGTTGTGCGAGGCGTGACAGGACAGGCAAAATAGTTGAGCAAATTCTCGAACACCGGTACGAGACGGAGTGGCAGACACAAAACTGGGCCATCGGCGAGAGACGGCCATCGGTGTCAAATCGCGAACTGTTTGCACCAATTAGCTGTGCTTAATTGATCACTCAACTCCGGGACTCCCCGATAAGACGACAACTCTCGGGCGAACTCGCGGGTGAATGATTTAAAACCAGATCTTTGCGTCCCAGCATTATCTTGCTCACCCGAAAGTGGACTAACCACACGCCACGCCTGTGACTTGCTGCGGTTGCTGTCCTGGACACCCCCGGTCGGTTTATCTTAATTGATCTGATTGGGATGTTGAGGTCGGTGGTGTTTTGTAGATAAGCGGGGATATGTGCAAAAAATAACGAAAATGAAGTCCAAACCGTTTGGAATGCCTTCCACTAGGGAGGAACAGGATTAGCATATTTGGAAACACCAATTATGCATATGTGTATGGAAATTGATAGATTGTGGTCCTGTTATGATTGGTGTGCCATAAAGAAAAAAGGAAAAGTTTGCCAAGCCGTTTCAAACGAATCAAGCTAAAAGTTGGCTTTTTTTAATGCCCGTAACAGATAAGATTAAAGGAGGAACCCTTCTTTTTCTCGTAGCAAATTTATGTAAATGAAAATAGATTACCGTAACAGGTGTTTCGGTTGGCACAGCAGCAGCAGCAAGACAACATATTTATTAATCGCTCAAACGTTGCAAAACCTTTCAATAATTTAAAGAATCATCTTTACTACCATTTGATATTCAAATGAGCATTTAAAGGTTAAACCCCCCCGATCATCGTTATGAATGTGACAAAATGGCGCGCTGCATTCATCGCCCGGCATATTTGTCTGGTTTTTTTTGTTGCGATTTTTTCAGTCCCCATTTGCGTGATATTCTCCAAGAACATCGAAAATAAACCGGTTTCTTTTTTTTGCGTTGCAAACTGTGGTTAGCGAGAATTTCCAAGAATTATTCGCCGACAACACGCTGCTTGGAATTTGGGCAACGACAACGATTTGGCGCGCATCCAGCCAGGCCGCGCTGAAAGGAAGCCGAAGACGGGCAATAAACAACGTTGATGTGTGATCTTGTGCGCGACATTTGCGGTGTGTCGTTGTGTCAAACCTGTGGGCATGACGTTTATGTTGCATTCCTTGGGGGACGCAAACGAATGTCGTGAATGCAGCAAAAGAAAACGAGAAATGTTGGGGAAGATGCACTTCGATGACCTTGAGCGATGATGATGGTCGTACTGCTGGCCCCTATTCAGTCCCTATCACCTGGTGCACCACACTGTCAAGGCCATCAGCGTCATCGTTTGTTTTGTTCGTGACGATCAAACACCGGGAGAAGCGGAAGCCCGGCGGTTTGCTAATGGGGAAAGCGGATGGCGTTGATTAACGTGCTCATTAGATGGTATTGCTGCATCCGACTGAAGGGAGCAGCTGATCGTACCGCGTCGGAAGACGAGGACACAAGCAGGAGATAATCCTTCATTGTTTAGTCAACCATTTTGTAATGGCGATAATATGTCTCTCGGTCTCAGGCGGTTGAGGATTTCCCGTGAAGCAATATAAGCTGATGCGAAATTCATCGTCAAGTACCTGTGAGACTGTGGGGCCATTGATAGTACACACACACACACACAGAAACCGAAAGGAACAGCGTTCTCTTGAGATTGTTTGATGTTGATGTTTGAAATCGGTTAAGTGCCAACGGCCACAAGTGCACATGGCCACACTCATCGCTGCTGATTGCACAAGCCAGCAGGCGCGCGCGTGTTTATGTGTGTGAAATGGCTCAGATAGTTGCGCACAGGGTGCGATAGCGCTACCGGGGAACGTATTGGGTCGGGTTTTCGCGTCATTTTGACTCATCACTAAAAATAGACACGCCGTCAGTGGTCAGTGGTGCCGAGGCGCGCACAAGAATTAAGCGCACAAACCGATTTGCGTGTCGGCGATTATCATTCTGCGCTCATCTGCGGGGGTTACTGGACAAGCTTGACGAAAACGCATTCTTCCAGTGCCTTGCTTAATTTGTCGTTAATTTTACCTGCTTTTAGCACTTCCTTCATTCTTCTCAAATAAGAAACAAATCGTTCGTTGTTTCTTGGAAACTTGGAGATTTTTCGTTTAACTGCGGCGCAGTAGTCCTCACAAAATTTTGAACCGAAGGACACAATCGTCAGGCGGGCTGTACGGGAAACCGGTTCCTGTATATGCTGGTTGCTGGTCAACCGTTGTCATAATTTTTCGCTGTCAGATCGTTAAAACCGATTTTGCATAAATGAGCCGCAAAGGCGCTGCTGGGTGTCCAGACCTCACCGGCGAGCAGTGCAAAAAACCTGATCGTGGTCCTGCTGAA
>KZ061679.1:171100-218616 GCA_002091835.1 Anopheles maculatus | reverse complement strand
AAACCCGATACCCGATGGCCCATTCCACCAGTCGACAAACGACTTCGGTCGGAATGGCCTGTGTGCCCTGTGGAAAGCGAGAAAACATAGGAGACTCCTCCCGGGACACTTCGGGCGTGTGGATGATGTTTAATGCAAATGTTGTTCTGCTATCTTCCACACCGTTCGCATGGGGTTCGCGCATTGGGTCGGTGGTTGCATCAGGAGTACTTGTCCTTCGGGAGAATGCACAAAGGAGCCACCAAACCGAACCGAGTGCTTGACATCATCACATGAATGGGTTCTTAAATGAGACGATTTTTCAGCGATCGTTTCCTTTTAGTCGGCCCGATATCACGCTGAAGACGCTGTCTCGGATCTCGGTAAATTGACTCTGCCGAGACGTAACATGCGTCCATTGGCCCTCCCCATTCGAGGAACGCGTGCGTACGTTCTGACGCGGCCATGTTATCATGTTACGCCAGCGTACAAGTCAATTGCGACGATATTGACATGAAAAATGGAGCGTCTCATGTCCAGCGACAGCGAAGGAAGCCGCTTGTGACGCTTGGGAAAGGATCGCCACAGGCTAGGCTGCCTCGGTCGTTGATGCTACTTGTTGTGTGCTACGGACTCTGAGAGCGGGTTTTATCTTGGAAAGCGTAGAAAATATTGATGTCCATTCGATCAGATAATCTGTATTAAATGGATCCAGAATCCATTTACTGCGTTAGATGTTCTAGTTTATTATTGTTTCATTATCATAAATTTATTTAGCAAAAAAAAGCGTCTTCAACGTACAATACTCGATCATTTCGTCGAACCGATTTAAAAGGGGGAACTTTCTATCAGGGCAATGTCATGTTATGCTGTCAACACACTTAACACACGCACTATCGCACGCATAACGACGTGATTGATAGTTCTCGATTTGAGTCACGCATAACGCTAGACTAGGGTGTAACGTAATCAGCAGAAAAAGTATGACGAATTGTGGGTGAGTAGAGAGCTTATTTCTAAACGTTTTCACATCAGTTTATTAGTCACATTGGTTAAATTCTACTGAAATAGAGAATCGCGTCTGAAATTCCTAAACGATTTGACAGTAAAAGACAACTACTTTGCATACTTCCAGGCGCGTTAACCGCAACAGAAGACACAACGCAATCGAGAGCCAGTTGGGCGACTTATACCATTATTTGTTTTGAAAAATCGACGATAATCGCCAACATTACACCTATACGCACACCCTGCAGCGACACAATCACTAAGGTCATTTATCTCTTATCCTCTACTGCTCCGTTTACACGTCCGTACGCCCCCCGAAAGAGTCCCGGGGATCCGGTTATTGATACAAGACCGAGTGATAATACATACTGATATCGGGTTTCCTCACCTTCAATTGGATTACGTCTCACCAAATCACGATTCGGGCTCAACCGTCCATCTTGTCCGGCGGCTAACAATCACCCCACCGGCCACCGCTTATGACCCATGACATTGCGAAAGTCGTTCAATCAAATGCACCGCCACGATCAACATTCTATTAGCGCGATCGATTCCGATATGCAACATACCGTGCGCCACCGCCGTTTGGCCATAAACTGGTTTCGATACAGCATGATTACGGTCCGCATGGCAGGGAGCCCACCAAGGTGCGCCTTAATCAAGAGCAAACAAACAACCTTCCCTCCGCGGTGCCCAAGCGACAATTAAAAGCAATTATAATCGTAAATTAAGCCTTCCTTTTCGTCTACCGCCGAGGCACGTAACAACAGGTACTCAGGGTGCCGAGCACGAGAAGGAACTCGAAGTGGTGCAGGGTGGCGCTTTTTTAATTTATGCTAACACAAGGCTCGTGTGGTGCCTCTAAGAGTGGTGACACGGGCGACTTCCGATTGAACGGACCCCTATAGCAACACTTCACTACGATGTCTGGAGCTCTTATCTAAGTCTGCAGCTACTACACTCGAAGAAGTCATGCACGCTCTAATGAATGGTCATCCGAGCTAATAGAGTGGCATCAGCGATGGCACGTGAATTTATTGCTGTCACTGCCTTGAACGCGTAGACAACCACGCTCTCGCTTCATCAAAGTGCGACACACCAAAGGGTCACAGCAATGCTAATGTTAGTGATTTGCAAGCGTCATCTCCAGCTATTAAATGGTACCAAGATTGCACCAGTCTCACTGCACAGTGCTGCTGACAACGCTTGGCATTTCACATAGATCATCACGCGCCCATCGCGACGTATCTACTCATCTGGAGCAGTAGTTAATTGCAACACACGCTGGACATCCCACGCAAAACGCACACACGTGGGACAAAGCGTTGCGTGCAGGAAACTTGGCAAGCTGACCTACGAACGCAGTACAAATTAATTGCCTAGCATCATAACGAGCGATCGTGTGCGATAATCGAACAAAACACGGCCGGCTGTCGATCACTACGAATAGTAGTGACACGGGTGCTAATAGTAACTTCAAACAACCGATATTATGGGGCCATCTCGCTGCTAGTGAGCGACCATTAGGGTCGAACGTGAAGTCATCGGTTTCACAAATAACCTGCCCGGTAGCGCCACACACAGCGAGCGAGTGTGTGCTGATCGAATGGAAAAGAGGTTTGAGAGCGAGAGAGCAAAAAATCCCAACATCACAGCATTCGCCGCATTGACAGCAGCTGTCATGAACTTTTGACACTTGCCATATGCCCGCGAACCTATGGCCGAAGAGGAGGAAGTTTCGGGAGGTTCATTTTTCATCTCGAAGCATATCTAGCGTTGGTGCGGATGCCACCCAGCAAGACAAATGATGGGCCCACGAACCTGTGGACAGCTTGCAAATTTGTCCAACAGCAAAAACACAAACCGTTTTGCATTTTTTTTTTCGCTCAAGAAATCGTGTGTCCTCGTCACACCTGATACATTATAGACACACGTAACGGGGTTTGAAATTGATCATATTTAAATGTCAAATTATGATCCAACAAAAACTGTCCATCATGTTAAGAAAAGCGGACCGCAGAAGAGCGTCGAGTCCGAGAGTCATTAACCTGCGAAAGAAAATCCAATTTCAACTTCATCATTGCTCGCAGATCAATAATTCAAAAATGCGGAGGAACCGGTTCTAAAGGCAGGGCATCATCGTGCCGGTTAGCTATCAATCATTGATGACCACCACCATCAGAATGCCACACCCGAAACGGAACGGAACTTCCCGGTCGACGGTGGGTAACGACCTCAAGCAACATAAGTTTGCAACCGTTCGTGACACCATTTTCAAGCAGCACAAGTTTTATCAGCTGCCGTAGAATGACCTTGTGGAATGCATAATATCGAAAATACTTCCCGAAGGAACTCCCGCTTTTCCTTCGAGCGTCGAGGCAGAACGATCCGAAAGCAATCAAGTGCCGAAGGAATGTCCAAGGCCTTTGGAGGTCGAACCGGCGAAAACTGGCGATGCTACTGACGAGACCATGACCAGGCCCGTTTGCCTCCGAGCTAGCTGTACGGAACGGAAAAAGCTGAAAAGCTTTTAAAATCAAAACATTATCAAATGAGCTTCCCTCGCTCGTACGCTTTACCTTTACCACCCCGGGAGGATAAGAGATTTTCATAAAAAGGCCAATAAAAGCGGCAGAACGCGAGCGCAAGAGACCGCGCGACGGTGAAGGTGTGTGTGTCCATTAAAACTCATCAGGGCTAATGATTGGGTCGCGTGTCTCACCGCGTATCCCGCGCTGCCACACAACCGACAAGAGTAATTAAGGCCCTTTTGGAATTGGAGGCAAATAAAAATGGAGGGGGGGGGGCCCATTTCCCAAAACTCCAGCCAAGTCCGATGGGAAAATGGTAATTTGACACTTTCTGCGGTAAATCCGCTCCTTAAAAGGATCGTTTGTCGTGTGACACACCGTTTCCACAAATCCGTTTCGGGCCAATTGGAGAATTGAATGCAGAAATTTGCAACAGGAGGCCCCCTTTTAAGACAGGCGGGCGTCGCAAAAAGATGGTCCTTTTGCTGACTGCGTGACCGAGGCGGCGTCTGCGTGATTGTTTCGTGAACTATTTAAATCGCACCAACTCCACGTTTTGCGGCACGATCTTGAGCAATGAGGTTTCTGTTTGCAGTGACTCATGGTTTCCAGGCGGTGCAAATCAATATTTGCACAAGTAGACTCAACGGTGCGTAGTTAGATATTGCCGAAAGCAAACACCGGGACACGTACTTCGTTTGGGTAAATTGATACGAGTGTACGATAAAGCGAGTCTAGCGATAATTACAATTACATTCGTCGAGCTGTGTTTAAAGCGTTGCTTCATCTGGCCTCTTCTGACACAGGCCGTACTAAAGCATGCTACCCGGAGGCTAAATGAATGAAGCAAGCGAATAAATCACCAACACCGGACCTATCCCAAAAAAAAAAACCTTCCGTGGGAGCGTATGGGTCAAATCAATTCAAAATTACTATCATTAGCTTCACGTACTAGGTGAGGTCGGTGAGGACCAGCGATTGCTTGGCGGTGGGAAAAGAAGCGTTTAATAATATTAAAATGAGCTGCGATTTCGTTTTCGAGAAGGTTAGAACCTGCCTTCTGGGGGAAGATATTGAATATCAAGCTCATTAGATGATGCAAGAGTGGCTCTGTTTGATGTGATGCTTGTAAAGATTCGTAAAAGAAGGACATTTGATGACAGTTTAATATGGGACGAGACAGACGAGAAGGTTAATTTGCCACCATTATTCAAAGTTATTCTAATGGAATACTTGAAGTCGTAAAGATGAGACTGTAGATGATGATGTGAGCGTTCGTTTATAGCTAGACGATATCCAATAACTTGCAATGTCTCTTTGGCGCTTCTTCGATTAATAGACAAGACACCAACCCAAGTACATCTTCACTGCTTACATCATACACACCAACAAATACCGGCCATCCATAGTGAGCATCTTCATCTGGATGGAATTTGCATCTCAACAGTCTTACATTAACCATATCACCTTATTCCCTTCCAAAGCCGACAATGTTCGGCGCGTCATCTTTCGATTGCTCCCGTTGTGTGTGGCTAGCGAGCGAAGCCAAACGTTACAACCGCTATTTACCATCTCAGCAACTGGCCAATTTCATCTTCAAACGTTCAGTCGATTTCCTTTCTACTTCACAGCCGCACCTTAGAGAGCGAGAGATACAGGAGAACAAAAAAAAACACTGACGGCGCCGCCGGCTCTAGAACGGGCAGCTCATGCTAGAAACGAAACGATTGGTAATGGCTAAAAATAAGTCCAAGTCATGCTAGAGCAATGTGCGCAAATGATGCCCCGGACACACACACACCATGGGATGCTGGAGTTTCGGGAATGAAAGGTATATCTAATTAGCTTGCTACTTTCCAGACAACCATCGGCGGTAAAGTGATCGTGTGTGTGTCTTCGGGACGACTTGTATCGCGCAGGTAAGATGAGATTTTTCTATTATGCCTGCAGATATTACATCCATTTGCACCAATAGAAGACAAATTTGATGATCGAAACCAAGCCGAAGAATAGAGAGTTGATTAATTTTAAGGCCTAATAAACAATTAGCCTAACGATTTCATACAGCAATTCATCTTGAGGACACTCTGCTGTACGAATTTCCCCTAAGGAAATGGTTGTGTACAGGAAACAAATCCTCATCTCCCAAGCGGAAGCACACAAACAAAATAATATTCCAACGACGACGAGAAAAAGACCCTTCGGAGTTGTGAATTGGCATCATTAGTTCCTCCTGGAACCGGGGACTGCGCTAGAATGTCCCACCCCGAACAAACCTCAACATTATCATAATCACTATGCGCACACCTGGACACCCCAGTATGTGTGAATGGTACCGTCTGTTTGAGGCCTCACCTGGCATTGCTCAAGAGATGGTCCGTTGGATGGTTGGGAAGCGAGACAGTAGTACTTGCGGTAGCTGTCACAATCAATCCATCAACGTTGGTGTTTATCCGCGTTTTTTTTTTGCTCCTCAGGACACGCGAGTCCTTGTCACGTTTGTCATTCGCGTGCCACCCGCGCGCGCGCTCATGTTAACGATAAGAGGCGTGAGATGCTTTAGCAAATTCCAAACTAGCAATTGATTGATGAGTGTGGGTCTTACAAGGGTGAGCATTATAGACCACGAACCAATGCCGAGTGTCAGTGGGACATGTTGAGTTTCTGTGTTGTTTGAAGCTGGCATTGGTTGTTACGTTGTCACCAATATTGTTTTCTTTCGTTAGAGTAAAAAGAAAAAGGTTCGCTGGCGCCACTTTTGGGAATGTTGGGAAAGACACGTCCCATTCCGATCTTGTGTGAGCGATCGTACGCTATCGCTTATCTACATCGAATTTAATGCATCTTCAAGGATGCAGGTGCCGTAAGCACAAGGAACGAATAATATTTCTTACGTAAAGATCGAGGCATCCCTGCTGACAGTACCAAACACGGACTTCGCAGGTAGAAAAGTCAACAGCTCAGGCCCCGACGCTTAGGGATTTCGGTATTCTAGGAACGCGCCAGGCCATGGCTTCGTTAGCGTTAGCGGTGATCGCAGACAAAATGTTTGCCGTGTCATAAAATCATAAATTCATTTCCGTTCGTATAAGCTTCCGAGAGGGTTTCTTCTTTGTGGTTCTGTCGCAATGGTAGCAGAGACTCCACAACAACAAAAAACGTTCACGATCGATCCGAGATGATTTGTTTTTTCTTCATGAATTTGTTGCTTTGTTTTGCTTTGCTTTTTTGGCGCATAAAGTTATACCGATGCTTTCAGCGGGAGCGTGAGTGATTTTTTCTATGTTACTGATCGGATAAATGTGTTTCCAAGCAAAGGGTAGTTGCGTACGGGATCTGCTTTCCGGCTAGCGTCGAAAGGAAATGAAGCTTTAGCGCAGATTAATGTTTGATACAATTTTTGTTTCCTCTCAAAGTATAATAAATAATTCTCTGCATCGACAAAGTTGCAAACAAAAGCCCCATAATTCCTTTTCTTATCAAAACTAAACTCTGTAGCTCCTGCCCAGAAACATAAGCAAAATTAATTTCAAAACAACAAACAAATGTTTCACATTGTAATTAAAGCTTCAGAAACGAGCAAGAAGAATTTCGAAACGCAAGACAAGAAGAGTAACATTTTAGCAAAGCTAATAACAACGACTCACAAACAGGAGGAACAACAAAGCACAGAAACAAAGAACACGATGAAGGGTAAATAACAGCCAAAAACGTTAAAATGGCACGAATGACAACACATCCATGCCATCCCTACCAGTGGTCGGTCAACTGAGCAAACATACTATTCCGTTGCGTTTGTTCTTGAAGACAACAGGGTACCAGCAGCAGAACCTTTCCGAAAAACCACACCTTAGCACCTTAAAAGAAGACGGAACACGTCGCAACGTCGCAAGTCCCAAATATTTCCGTAAGGCAGAACCAGTGTCGTCGGCCAGAGGCAGTTGGAACGTGATTTGCATGGTTTATTAGTATTTAAGCGTATCGAGTTTTTCGGGTTTTCTTTCTATCCATTCAAAGATCGTGTAGCTTATGCGTCACAAACAGCGTTTGACCGCTTGGGACACACATTATCGTACCGGGGAGTTGCAGCCGCACACGGCAGGCCTTCCCCTAAAACGTTTTAAAATCGTTAAGATGTAACAGGGCTGACTCCACCAGCAACAACGCGAATCCCTCCGTTTTACTCGACCCATCGGAGTACATATGCGAGACGTTAAAAGATAATTTGTGCTTCTTGGAAGTTGGGCGAATCGTTTCCCCGGGTTTTGTTTTGTACAAAATTTGACAGGTGTGATTAATTGCGCAGGGTTTCGGATCTGCGGGTCTCGGTAAGCTGATTAAGCGGCTAAATTGGTGGTTCTGAGGGACGGTTGTTGGAATGTTACCATCCAGCCCGCATGCCCGATGGGTGGATTAAGCAAACAGTAGCTCCAAGAGTTGGATGTGTCAGGAAAAAAAGAAACAACACAACAACATGGGGAGATGTCATTGCTCAATAAGAAAAGAAACGTTTGTTGAAGCATGCCCTGGATACGCAATCGCCCGCTGGCGTCTCATTCGACTGACATTAATTAATTGAATCACATACGCGTACAGAGAATTGCGAACCGAAGTAAAAAAAACAAGGATCTCTTTCACACAAACTCCTCCCTCAGTCAGTTGACTTTAAATGGACGGAACGGTGGGGCGGCCCTCAAGTCGGCTGTAACTCGTTCAAGTCAAAAGATGTATCTTTGCAACAAAAAAAGGCAGATGAGATGTGCACAAATTGAATTCCTCTTGAACGGGGATGCCTTTTTGAAGTGAGGAATATCTTCACTTCGACAAAAAGGTCTTCATACTACGTCATCAGTAAGCCCAGCACATTCATTCTACCAGAATAATGCACACCATGTGCATTGCAACTGTTTTTCGACGCAAATTCTTGAACTCCAAACCACCGGATCAAGCGTTCAAGACTGTGGCTTTATGTCCTATGGTGAGTATGGGGTTTTGCGTCCGGCTGTTTTAATACTTATGGTCCGCGCGCGCTAACACACATCAATGGCGCGACGCATCCCCATATATACACGCACACAACGTGCGGTAGTAAAAGTGATTAGTAGGTCAGTGGTCGGTTCTCGGACGACCACGATCGTTGGTGGGTGTACGGATGAGTTGAGGCCGTGCTCTCTGTCTCACTGTTGTACTGCACATGTCGTGAAAGTGGTACCGATGTTGTGTTTTTATGGACAAACATCTACGATCATGTAGACTTTCCTTTTCGATTCGGAAATACGGGAAACGATGATGTATTTCATTAGTTATTTTCCAACAAACTATCGACCAAGCTGGTAGGCTGATGCATTTTACGAAAATAGTACAATATTTTCCGAAAAACACTAATGCTTTACATTCATATTCCTGAGGCAACGGTCCGCTTTGGAAGGGTGTAGAATAGGTTGAATAATTAAATGCATTTGCTGGTAAGTAAACATTGCATTCATGTGCGCCACGGTAGCCAATGTAAACAAAAGTCGTTTGTACCATCATTCATTCAGAGCTGATTGAAACTGCATCGCCCCGGGTTTGCTAGTTCCAAGATTCCAACCAAGCAAGAACATGGTTGACATATCTGTGTGAGGACGCTCCGCAGCACTGTCTTTTCGTTCGATTGGACAGTCGAGTTCGTGGGTTAAAAATTAACACCCTACCGAGTAAACGATCTGTGGACGATGATGCGGACGCAACTCAACTGTTGCCGTTTCTCTGTTCAATTCCCAACCGACCGTACCTTTTTCAGCGTGCTGGAAAGACTGAATGACTGCGCGTTCACTCTTATCATGGTGAGGCTGGATGGCTGGATGACTTGCTGACTGACTGACTGACTGACTGCACCGGTTAACTGGATTCGCTGGTGTTCCTTATGGCGGGGCCCGTATGCTTGGAAAGAAAACCTCTGCAGATTATTCTTCACGCGAGACGTGAAGATCCGAGAATGGGTTCACTCGGGCATCGCCTTGTCACCACCAGTATGCGCTTCACTCTCACTGCGCTAATCAAGCAGCAGCAGCAGCAGCACCGGGCACGATGGTCAGCGATTGGGGGGAAATATTGTGTTTTAACTCCGCTCCGGCCCTGATAAGCATGCCCCGTTGTCACAGATAACCGCGTACGAAGACACTCGACACCGTTGGCTGCTTACTGTGGTGTGGTATTCGCGAACGCGTCAAAACCTCGGATCGATTGCGGTCGGAGTGGTCGAGTGTTTCGGAAATTGATTTTTAGCCCCGGGTTTTACTTTTTGTGTGTCGATTTTTATTTCACCACCTTTTACCACAGACACACACGCACGCACACCTACACATACGGTCGCTTGATAAGGGTAGTAGCATATCGGGAACTTCACAGGACAGGATTGATTGCTACGATAAGGGTTGAGTGTACACTTTTTTTTTACTATTAGGAAGAGGGTTGTTTTCACGTTACTTCAAATTAGTTGGTTGAATCACATTAGAATTTGGCACCAACACACACACATACACACAGAACAGATAGACCAAAACACATCACAGACAGATGGACGCAAGCGAAGGAAGAACTGCCACTCTTCGTGAATTGATGCAGAAATTCAGAACCACCTTTCAACCTGGTTCGATCGATGACTGGTTGCGTTGCGCGGTACGAAATATCCACCGATCAGCGAATTGCAGAATAGAACACACCACACACACACACGCAGGAAAAACACGCGAAAGCGAGCAAGAAGAGAAATTGACACACACCGGGGAAAAACACACTACACACTAATTACATGATCTAGGCTTTTGCGAATTGCTTCCCGAACTGCTCCATCGACGAGCAATAAGACCCATCCACACTCACACACACACATTCCGTGCCACCGTGGGCCAGGATATTGGGCTTCAAAAGTCGCGAAACGAGCAGCAAATGGGACACGCGCGCGCGCCCTTACGTACGTACGATCTGTTCAAAAGTTCCTACGCGAATGAGAGCGACCGGTGCGCTCTCGCCGTCCGTCAGTGGCAGGATGTGTGTTTCAAAGCTTCTCCGTGAATTCCCCCGTACGGCGTGTAAAAGCAAGAGCGTCAAACCACAAGCAACTGTACGGTTGAATGAGGCATGATTTGAGCGCGTTTTGCATATTGAACATTTGCACAGTACATTTTTGGTAATTTTTTAAAATATTTACTTTATAGACTTTTACGTATTATTTTGAGTATTCTATGAAACACAGTCAGCATGACAGTTTTGCAAGACTAAATAAATAGTGTACCAAATTTGTCGTAAGAAAATACGAATGATTTTTAAAATGTAAATATAACTTTGTAAGCATTTATCGACGAAATTTAGTTATCAATGCCATCACAAATATTAGCAATGGCCTTACGCCCTCAACACGAATTTCGATCGCCGCGGGGACTCAATAGTCACTCACGTTTCTTTGAATTGTACTCATTCTTAGCGTGATTTTAAATCGAAGCAGCTTTTGAAATAAATGAGTACCTTGGCGGCTACGTTCGTTCCCGTTTGTATGAGAAGAAGAAATCCTATACATTTTGGGTTGCGAATTCACGTCGAATCAGGTTCTTAAAAGGTAACGAACTCATTTTGAAGTGAGCGACGATCGAAATTTATGCTGAGGGCGTAACGCCTCTTAATCACCCGAATAGTGGAAGCTTGCTCACTTTTTAAAATTATATTTATCATGTTACGTATCAGCTTTTGGCATCAATCATGATTTTATTTATTGACAGTCTAATTCATAAATATGTGTGGATTGATAGCCTATCTCAATGTAATTTTGAAGTTGCGTAGCTTTTTTCGATGGTTTCGATGGTATTGAGACGTTTTGCGGTTAAATTACTGCTCACCCTCCGTACTAAATGACAGGCAGAGCTAATCATCTTCAAAAGCATTACATTTTTTTCGAGCAAAGGTTCAAAAATTATATATTTTTAATCTGCTTTAGCAGGTTCAGATAATGTCACAGATGCTCACTGATAGAAATGCAAACAAGAGATTAAAAAAAATCAACTTTATAAATTTAGCAGCAAATATTAAAGATTTGCACTTTCATTATTCAAAACTTTTGTGGCTCAGCTGTCAACAAAATGGCATATCTATTGTCAAATGTTTCTTGTTTAGGTTTAATTCTTAAATTTCTTCTGGAACGTTTTACAGAGGTCGATTTAAAATTTCCAGAAGTTCTAACTGAAGTCATCATAGATTTCAACAGAAAAAAACAGGCCAATATCATGTGCTCTCGCATTAACTTTCGTCGAGACCTAATGTTGTAGTCTAATATAGAGTACGTTTTACAAAAATATAACCAAAATTAGATGGTTTTGTATTGATAAGATAAAATTTAAGATGTTTGGCATAATCTCGGGGAACACCTCAATCAAGTTTAAGCTAATCAATTGGGCAAGAATCATCAAGCGAACCAAACGGATCGAGAGTTCGACACCCTTGACGTAGGGCGATCAGGCGTTCCCTCTCCGCATCACACGCACCCAACCTTTTTCTTCTCTCTCTCTCTCTCTCTCTCTCTCACACACACTCCAACTTATCCTCTTGCTCTCTCTCTCTCTTTCTTCTTAACTCTTCCGCTGCCAAAACCAATGCCTTATCCCACACATGTGTTCCGCTTAACGCCTGGGAAGGCCTGGAAGCCGACACGTTTTACAACATCGATGAGCCTCCCATCCCAAGATGAGCCTCTTTTCGCGGATCGGTTTCATTGCCCTTTTTTTTGTTGTTTTTAGTTTGTGCGCCTGATTCGGTGTTTTATTTTCTCTCCATCCTTCTGCTGTGAGTACTGTGTTGCCCTTCGCGTGTTTCTGGCGCGCGGAACCGCTCGGGAAGCTGGCGTTGTTTTGTTTTTTCGGTGAATTGGCGTTGCGCCGCACTCTGGTCTTCCACACACACACACACACAGGCAGCCACACAGGTTCGGATCATTTCTTTTAATGGACGAAAGTTTATCCATTGGGTCCGATGACAAGGCAGCCACAGAGCAGCAACGGCAAACGGCAAACGGGACTGTGCAAAAACGCAAAAAAAACGCGCTGACCGCGATCATGTTAAGCGTGCTAGGAAGGGTTGCGAGTAGAGAAGAGAGAGAGATGGGAAAAGAAACGAAGAGTTTACGGTTCTTGCTGACTCTTGCCATTCTTCGGTACCATTACGCGAGCCCAGTGGAACGTCTTTTAGCAAAAACTCCTTCGTAATTTTCTTGCTTTTCCAATCTCCACTTGTTCCGTTCTATTGGGCTTCGCTTGGCTTGGCACTAGCGTCTAGAATCGCACACGCAAATCGCTTTCTCACGTGCTCATGACACTTTCCACAGGTACGCGCGTAAAACAGCTGGACCTTTGGAAAGCAGCCGATCGAGATGAGGGAAAGAATTCCAACCAGAAGGTGTAGTATACATGTTAGGACGGCGTCCATCATTTCGCATGGAATGTTTTCCTTACTTCTGCTGCTTCTCGACGAAGCCTTCAGCAAGTCCAGATTGATATAGCAGCCACCTCAGTCGATCTTAAGTGGGAGCGAACGAAGCGCGCCTGTCGAAATGATGGAGTGGCAACTTGAAGCCTTTTCTTCATTCGCAAAGGAACGTTCAATATGACGATTTTGAGCGAACGGGAGAAATGTAAACGTTGTGGCCAATACCTCTTTCCAGACAGTTCAGCATGTAAACAAATGTGCTGCCTGTAGCAAGTGTGCGCGACTGTAATGACTTCTTTATCGGGCTTGTTTACGGTACAGGTGAAACGAATCGACTCCGCAGCACACTTACTGCGACGGTTAATTGCGTTGCAAATTGTACTTTCGTCACATAGTGCACCGTTTAAATCGAGCTCACGAAGTGTGACGGTCAAGGGCAATCAGATGAAGCTGTGGACGTGCAAATATATTTTGATATTAAATTTGCCTTCTTTCTACCCCTAAAAAGCAATAAAAATAGCATCCCTTTAAGCTGCTGATGCCAACAAAGAAACTACAAATTATTGCGAAGATGCATCAGCATATACGCCCGCAGAGACTGCTATTAATAGGACGGAAAACAAGAGATGATCGCATAAAGTAAAGTTCACTCTCACTTCCCGGTGTCGCTCGGAACAGCTGTTCCGATTAATAACCGTGTGCCCCGTTTGTCTGTCTCAGGGCGTCGGGTGGCTTAAACTCGGCAGGGCGTACCATGGCGCTGATTCATCCTTCAACGAGGCGCCTTTTTTAACGCTTTCAGCTGGCAAAGCAAGGATGACAGCCGTTTCCACGGTTCGCTGATTATCGATTTTCCAGTCGAATAAATAAGTAAACAACAGAGCACGGGAATATGGAGATGGAGAGCTCTGACCAGAAGGATTCCGGTGCACTATGATTTATGTCAAGGCCGGACTAACAATACCGTTGTTGCGGGGAGTGAATCAGACTTTGCACGGGGATCTAACGCTATGCTGATCGCCCTATGCTCGTAGGACCAATGCTCCGGGCGACACGTTAATGCAATGTGATGGATGGCAATGTTGGGCATGGAATGGCCCTGCCAGTCAACAACATCTCACCAAGAACACACGCAAGACAACCGGGTTCTGCATGAGCTGAACTGGAATTCCACACCACACGCCTTTGGTGCGAAGTGATCACCAACTTTAAGCTCCATCTGGAACGCATAAGAACGTTTATAACCCGATCAGCATCAAGCTGCTGCATGCATGAGATCATGCACTGGAACGTTTATTCCAATCTGCAACTCATCTCACTGCGAATGAGTGCAGCAAATTCCTCTGGAGGTGATTATATTCTACAATGTTGTCCATTAGAATGCGCTCACGATGACACTGCTTTTAGCGAGCTTGTTTGACACTGTAAACGCCCACAGTTCAGGTGTGGGAAGTAAAGCCTGCATCCCATCTCTCGCTCTTCAAAGTCCCACACTAACTACTCAACCACTGTCCCACTTTCTACACCAGGAAAAGTACTTTGGGCGATGTGCGAAATTACGAATTCACGACTCCACACCTAATCAATCATCTTTCGCTCGCGCTGCGGGTGGGAAAAGTGGGTGGAAAGTGAAGCTTCCACCCCCACTCGATATGGGCGACGATATGGCCGCTCAAGACAAAATGAAAATTAATTATTTCATTACATTCACCTTAGCCAGGGGCGGCACATTCGGGTTGGTGGGCCGAATATCATTAGGATAGGAGCTGTTTCCCAGCTTTTCTCACCCATCCATTGGCGAGCCATGGGTTTCGCTTCGCACAACAAATTCGATTAGCAAAGTTGGCGAACCTTCTGCTAGTTTTTTTTCTCTAATGTGTAGATAATGTTAATGCATAAATAAGGTACACGGATTGGGTTAGGGAAAACTGTTGGAAAGGACTTTCTCTCTGTTGGGCAAGGTATCTTTAGGTCGTCTATTGTGTCGTATTGATGGATCGATGATCTTTGCCTTCACATCACCTGTCCGTATCGAATCGATTCTAATTACAAATCGTTGTCAAACTGGCCTCTGGTTAGCGCTTTTCATGTCAGCTAACAAGACATTCTTTCTAAGCCACACAGAAAAAACAAAATCTCTCGCTCTCTCTCTCTCTCTTTATCCAGGATTTGCGATTAATAATTCAATCCTTTTTTCCCCCCACGAACGGTGATTAGCAGAAGCCAAGACATTACGACGACAGACAGCCCGTCATAGTTTTCAGCGCCGGGCGCATCAACATCGCATTCTTCGGCAAAGCCATCAATTTAGCGTGGAAAATGCACGGTTCAAGTATGCTGAGCGCCCTGTCAAAAATAGCACGAGCCAAACGTCAAACAACGACGACGACGTCCCGATTTCGGGGTTGAAGTATGCCGGTTTTTGTGTACCCTTTCCCAAACAGGAGAGAATTCCAGGGGGATAATAAATATTGCGGCAACAGGAACATAAAAGCCACATGTCAGCGTGGTTGTACGATGAATCAAAATGATTCAATCAAAATAGATTATATGTGGTAGGAGGATGGTTTTTCGGTTCCGCTTCGCGAATCTTGCCACGCTGTACGAAAGTTCACTGTTCACTCAACGTCCCAAGTAAATTGGAAGGAGTACCTCCTCCCGTACTCAAAGGTAACGGAAGAAGAGACACATAATTACGCTGCCGAGATGCTAAACGAGGTGTCTTGGTAGGGTTTTATTGCACCTCGAATGATGCGAGCCTCCCGGGCCGAAGTTACCGACCAGTGATTAGAGCCAAGTCGCTCTTGGCCTTCTGCAGCTTCTTGGTCGGTGTATGTGCAGTTAGTGTACCCATACCATCAAAACCGGTAAAGTGGGCAGGGTTCGATCTAATCTTTCACTCGGTTCTGCCAAAGGTCGTGCGTTTTAAGATTGGTTGCCGAAAGCGAGTTTCGCGTTTTGATCAGTTAATAGTGTGGCCCGGACGATTCCTGCCCAAGCCCCCAACAATCTAGCCTTGACGAGGGCGAAAGAATGTATGGCGCTCGCGATTGAGAATTATTACTCAATCGAACTGCTTAGCTGCGAGCAGGTACTCGCCCCGGTGGGACTGGAAAATCCCCTTTCCGAACGAAAATTATTTTACAACACTCAATTTCCGACTGACCATCCCTCTGGTGCGGAGAGTTTTTCCCTCGCGAAAGTGGAAACCCCGGGACACAAAAAATTAAGGTCACGTGAAAACGTTAAACATTGGAATGTGTGCGAGCGAGCGAATGCAAACAGGAAAATAGATTTACGACCATCGTAAGCATTTTAAATCATTCGTAATACGCGCAGCAACTCGTTTTGCTGCCGAGGGAGTATAAGCAGACGGATTAATGCTTTCCAATTGGAGGGAAGCAAGGAAGAACATTGTGGACCTTCCCCGCTTCACGCAAGAAACAAATGGATGCACGCGAAAGCTTGTAAAAACGTAATATAAAACAGCGACCCGCGAGCAACAAGCGAGAAAGAAGCGAGTAATCACAGCTGACAGCGCCCAGCGAAAACACTGCCATCGATCGTGATCGTGGCACAAAAAAAAAACGATCTCACCCCATCCACATCGAGCAATTGTACAATAAATTATAATTCTGGCAGTTTATTAGTTTTCGCACATTTGCCCTGTGCTGAGTGTGCTGCAGAGTGGCACCACTCTCCGCCACGGAAGGTGAAGCACGCAGGACATTATCTTAAGTGCGAGATACACACCGCGTGCGCTTCGGGGTGATTGGGTGCCAAAGTCGGCGATTTGTTTATCGCCCTCTGCGAAGGAGATCGTTCGTTCGTGAGAGAAGAGTTTGGAGACGTGATGCGATCACGAATAGTTCCGTTTTAAGGTCCAAAAAAGCCATGTGCAAAAGCGAACATACCTACCATTTGCCTTTTGCTGGTAAGATTCCGTGGTGCGAGCGTTTGATTAATTATTTGGAAACCATTTGGAAAACACTGACCCGGTCAGCTGACGTCACTGTGTAAAATGGTGGTGATGACAGCCATACACACGCTGGTATGGGCAGTAGTTTGGACGCGGTGGAATGTCATAGCATAAAAATATCCATGACGCTACCGAGAGCAACTAGTGTTGCATGATCTGCTGTTAGTTAACATCTTCCCTATCATCTTCTGGCTTTGAAAGTACTTCCAGCTTCGGACCGTTTAAAGATCAGCTCAATAAAATTGATTCGATTGGATTGTGTACACTTAAGTGTGGCCTGGGGATTGCGTTTGAGAGCCAGCGGATGACGATGATGCAAAGTCTTTCCAATTGCAGTACATTATGAGCACAACCTGTTCACTCGGCCGATCGTGGAGCAGCTGGAGCAGAGAGGTCCGTGCTGATTAATAGTGCACTATCGGGCGGTGCATCGACGAACCATTCATTCCACTTACGGAGTGCGAACTTGTTAATGGGCTGGCGCTGGCTTGGCTGGTGAATGTGATAGGTTTTACGAGACGTATGCTAATCGGTTATGACGGTAGCGGTCATTTTTCAATTCCAGTACCGACTGCCTTCTTGGTGCGTCGATGCATAAAACATGTCTATTACGCTCACGGCTTGCATACCTGTGTGAGCCACTCTGGAGCTCTGGATTGGCAAATGTGTTAACATTACCGTTTCGGGCAGATTTATCGAATAGAGTTATTAATACTGGCAGTCAGCCATACCGATCGTAGTTTATGTGTTAAAGATGCTGTTTGTTTACTCACTGTAAACTGTGTCTATTAAGCCATGGAGGTTACTCTTACCTGAAAGAGAAGTGTAAAAAAAGAGATATTGATTAGTTTTGTAATATTAGGTGGTCTTATTTTATTGTCCTTAAAAGAATTAATCTTATGACAGTCTTAAGACATTTGTTGCGCCTATAAGTAGGCAAACCGCAATCAGGATTAAAATAAGTATTAGTGTAGCATTACTAATAGAAATAGTAGAAAACTACCTCAACATTGTTGAGGTGTCTCGAATGTAAAAACGTACTTCAGGTAACGATTTATTACAGTGCAAACAATAAACAAACTCAAACACACGGTTGGTGGCGACTGTGTGCCAAAATGGTAACACCTTCGGTTGGGCAAGTACAGCAGCACCTACCGAAAACCAATACATTTATCATGCCTAGAACCCGTGTTACCAGGCTCTTGTTTACACAAGCACCATTAGACGGCGTGCAAGAGCGAGATTCGAAACAATCCAACAATCGCCAGCTTAGATGCGTGGGTTGAAACGTATTTCTAGTTTCCCTCTAATTCCTGGCTGCGATTGCGACAGTACATATGCGGCTTGTATGTCTGGGTGCATAGGTCCACCAGAGCAAGGAAGTGTTGGTAGAAATTCGATGGCCCAGGAATGTGCACACGATCGTACCACAGACGAAGGTAGGGTGGGTTGCTAGCCGACGTTAGAGCAATTGCAATACATAAGCGAACGAACTTGACCGCTTGAAAATTGAAAATCTGTTTACACGCGGGGCATAGAAACCGTTAAATACGACTTCCATTCCTTCCGAGCCGGATGTGACTGACTGGCTGACTACGGGTCTTCTCCGCCCTTTATACGTTGAGCAATCCGGTTGCCATAATCTCAATGCACGGGGTCCGGTGTGATTCGTGTCGTTTTTCACCATTACGCGAAACCGCGAACGCTGCCACCACGCACCATTTACCCGAAGGTAAACAGTTAACGCACTTTAATCAACCAGTCAATCAACGAAGCGGCTGCTGTTGCTGGTTTTGCTGTTGCCGCTTCAGGATCGTGTTGATTCTCGGGTCTGTTTCAGGCCGGGATGTTGCATAAAAACATTCTCCTATTCCGTCTGATGTTCCATTTCCTCCACAGTGACCTCGAGAACTTGAACAGCTCGCTTTAAACTGTCGGTAGAACACGGCCCGGATAAGCTAGTATCTGTGATCTCTCGAGGTCACGTGCTCTCTAGTGTTTGTTTGTCTGCTTGACCGCTTGTTGCCATAAAGCGGCGTAAGCCAGGAAGCAAAGATTAAGTAATCGTGCAAGAAATTTGGGAAATTTATGTCCATTTCCTTTAGCAAGCAATCAAAACGTGGACGATACAGAACCAGCCCTAACCGGATTCAATCAGTAGCAAAACACAAATCGGTTAAAAAATGGTTTCAAATCAACATCCGTCATGCCTAAAACGGTTCTCTCGTCCCGCGCATCCCGTTGTTCCTGGAGGTCAACACACAAATGACACTCATTACTCAACACATCTCGAAACACGACCAGTTAAATCGGGTATTATAAATCACCATTCCCCGGCTTTTTTTTCGCTTCAACATTCTACCGGTGGAGCTAACAACAGCACCGCATAACCCTTTCAAAAGGAGAAATTGACCTTCGGATTAATTGTGGCTTACTGTTGTGTATGTGTGTCTGGCTGTGCCGCCACTCACGCCACACCGGTTGCTACCGGTTGCTAACTACGCGTGCCACCCATGGCGAGATCGAATCTTACCACGCACACACAAACACACACGAGATGCGGAATGTGGTCGCAATGTAGGGTCAGACAAAAGTAGAACAGACACCCAGCAAATGCATGTATGTGAGATCGGTACCACGAATGCTCTGTGTTCCTGCGCATGCATGCATTGCATATATGCTACGCGATTTATCGGTGAAAATGCGGGAATGTTTGGCATGACACCCCGAACCCCAAAACCGGACCCAGCCGACCGACCGCGGGATTAATGTGTTGGAGTTCCCGTCTGGGACCTCCTGCGTTGTTTTGGGTGGGAAGTTGCTTTGCTCAGGAATATCCCTCGCGGAGAAAATGCATCGATCCAGAGAATGAAGATCCTTCGTTTAAGTTTGTAATTACTTCACTGCCTTGCGAAACCTTTTTTTTTGTTGTAAAACTAGTTGGACATCTTTTCCACTCGTTATGGATCAGCATACAACTTCATTTACCGGTGGCCGTGGGCCGTAAACTCTAACCGGAGCTGTTAAACGGTGATCAATTTAACGATCGACTCGAAACGTTTTGATAGCGCCCATGAAGTGACATTAATGGACGTTCTTCGTTTCTGTTCGCTTCCCTCCGGCCAAAACGCAACGTAAGGGTGGGCAAACCGACCTCCAACATTGGCATCTTCGATCCCGTTTTATGTGCTGGCGCTCGAAAACCCGTTCATTTTTGTACTTCTCGCGAGACCGAAGCTATCGATCATGTTTTTCTTATTTCGCTCGGTCGTAAAGTTTGACCCTTGGTTTGACTGCCTGGAATCTCGGGACTCCACTCCACGCAAAATCAGGCCCGGCTCTGTTAGAAGGAAAGCATGTGGTAAATCCTCTTCAAATCTCAGCTGATTTTCGTGAAGTTCTTGGAGCTCTCGGTCGCTCTAAATATAGTCGTCAAACGGTTTTACGGCCGCAGATCATTAATCTGCGTCATTTGCAATGGATGTTGTCAGAAGTTAGAATTTTATTCTTCCCAGGCTTAACGCAGAACCCAAAAAAAAACTGCTGGCTAACATCCTTTTCACCGTGATTGGGGCCGAGATCTGATTGAGTACTGTTGGCACTGTACGATCGTCCCGAAAACTTCCAAAAGATGTTGATTGCTGGAGCGAGAGCAGCAGCTAAGGTTTCAAAACACGGGACGTTCAATCACGAATGTCGGGAGCAGCTACAGGGAAAGCTTTCCAAACTTCCTTATTTGACTCAATTATTCCTGACCATTAGATGCAGCGCAGGGGTACGGTTAGGCTGGCATTATGCTGCCCATATTTGGCAGTATAGAAACCGCACATCATCACTACCGTGTGCTCACTTCTACGCTACGACCATGACGACCACGATCGATAGTTGTGTTTCTGTCTGTGTGTGTGTGTATGTGGAAAAGAAAACAGGATTAGCTTTAAAAACGAGTTGGTCAGATCTAGTGGCACGAACTCGAGTGGTTCACCGGTATTCAAAGAGCGTTCCCAAATCCGACCACCGTCGTGGACGAGGTCGCCGTCAAAGGTCGTCGACGGTTGGTTGGTTGGTGATGGCGTCCACCTAGGGTGAAATTGGCTCAACCGTCTTAGAAGCAAAGCTGCCGCACAAAACTGTTACTCACGCAATGAGACCCGCTTGTTAAGAGGATCCAATCCACCCAAGAGGATAGCAGAAACAGCAGATGGAGATGCCTCTTTGCAGCCATGATTCATACAGCTATAGTGTGTGATCTAAGCAAACAACCAGCTCAGGAAGATGCTAATCAAAATGAAGGTCTTCAAGACAATCTCATCTCGCTGATGATGTAATATAAGCTCGCATATTACTCACACTTCTGATCCAGAATTACCATAGAATTCTCATAAGAAAATCCCCAATCGAATTCAAGCCAAATTCCCATCGCGTTTTGCCTATCGTGCACGTGCGAGTAAGAAATCTGCAAGGCATTTAATTTCCCGGGCAGGAGTATCATCGTGCGGAGGTTTTCAAAGATCCCACATAACGGTACCGCCCCAACCATCAGAAGAAGCCGCCAGTTTGGATCAGCCGACGCGTATACGCCAACATTCCAAGGCCCACCGAACACGACCGACGTTCGACGTTTCGAGTCCAAATGTGTCAATCAGGTGCGTTCGGGCGTACGGTACACGGCTATCGCTGGCTACTGAACCGTTCTACCGGCTCTCGTCTTCCCGGTGTTGTACTGCGCTTTCGTAAAGGACGCTTGCGTAGAGATCGCAAGGCTCATCAGTCATGTCACGGTGAAGCTATCGGATCGGTATGAGATATCCGAGACACGATCTGCTCCACGCGATGGTGTGACGGTCAAGTTTATCATGTAGCTTCGCTGCTCGTGTCATGTTCAACCATTGTACAACAACCGTGCCCAGGATTCCAGGTCGCGCCTGTGCATCGCCGAGAAAGTGCACGATGATGATTTATATAGTAGTAATGGGTACGTTTAACGATCAGAGCAACATTGCATCGCAGCGCTTTCTTCTGAGCTTTGTACAACAAGCAGTAATTTTGTGATCAAAAATTTGCTGAGCGATCGCTGCACTCAGGTGTGCCCCTAGGACCCACAGGAACAAAGGTCACGAAAGCAATCGTGCTAGACGAACTGCGTCAACACCCTCGACGGTCCCTTAGCGAGTCGTAGAACTTGCGGTGCAAAAACATCATAAATCTAACCGCCTTTAAACCGGGCGATCCTGCATTATCATTCAAGCCATTCGCCTCCACCCTGCTGACACAGATTGCTGTGTGAAATATGTGCAAATAGCCGGGGCCACGGCGCAAGATGCAGCCGAAGATTGACGGGCCTGCACCGTCATCGAGGTGACAACGTTAAACCCAATCCACCGAGCACCGAGCTGAAGCGTTTCTGGGCGAGTACCTTTTGACACCGTTTGCCGAGCGCTGCAAGCCTTGTTTACCGGTGGTCGGCTACGTTGTTTGCAATAAAATGTAAGATGACGAATCAAACGTGACAACAAGAGCGAAGCTCGGGGATGCTAGGTGTTTGTCGTTGTTGTTGAGCAGTGAAGATGTTTAAGATCTGCTTTAAGACAATTTGAAATGGATACATTCTTTTAAAAGTCACATCTCCAACCGCTTCTTCATGAGACTCCCCGATGGGAATATTATTCCAAATGGCTACTGGTATCCCTCGTTTAATCCCGCTGAGAATCACCGATACGATAAGACATCCGAAAGGATTCATCAGCTCCACCTGGAGTGCGACCAGCTTTGTGGGGGGATACGAACTGCCATGCAGATATAATTTACGAGTCTATTAACGAGACAATCAACCGATACGAGACAATAACACTAGAGGCAACGGTAGACACAGCTTGTTTCCCTGTGGCGTCTTCATTCAAAAGACCCCGGAGATACTGGGGAGTAGAAATCGATCTGCAAAAAGCAACGAGTTGCAGATTGCTTCCAGCAGGTCCGTCGCAGTATGCCTTGGAAGAGAAAAACGCAGACAACTAGATGCACGGATAGATTAAAATCCATCTAAGCTGTTTCGCTGCAACCAAAAGCTTCCCCAGTGTTTTCGCCAGTCTCGCTCTCCCTCACGAGTGATTTAAAAGCATCTCTAGAGAAAGAGTCCTTAACGTCTAGCATAAAACAACGCGCTACATTGTCCTGTTTGATCGTGTGATAATGGGTGAAAAGTGAGACAGCAGCAGAGTAGAAGAAAGCATGTTTTTGTGCATGATTAAATCACAAAACATACGCCCCGATAGCTATCAGGGCGATGACACTGCTTGTTGTGATGGCTACCGGAGCACTTGGGAGCAAAACTTTGAACTATCAAGCTTTAATCTATCTGCCGTTCCAACTCTGGGAACGAGTTATTAAACGAAACCACCCGGGTGTCCTTCGGTGGAATGAATTGACCATTTGCTTGAGATTGGCGATCGGTTCACACCACCGTGCAGACAGACAAACTTTGGCATCTTCATCGGACGCAAACAATTGTCAAAGCAGCTCGGACTCGATTCATTTGAATAATAGATGTAAATTACAAACGGATAGCTTTTGGGGATAGGTTTCATGGGCTGTGCCGATAATAAACAGAAACTAGTTTTGGTCTCACCGAAACAACGGACGCTCCTTCAATTATCACACACCTGGGCGTGTGACTGTGTTGCTTGATAAAGGAAGGCGTTAACGATACCTTTTTGGAGCTTTAAAGACAATCTCGCCAAACTCTTTTCATCACGCCACATGATTGCGTATGATGAAACCTTTATTAATAGACTCGTTTGATTGAGCTGTAATATGCTGCACAAAGCATGGAGAATATTTTTAGCGCCGGAAATATTTGTCCGTAAAATAACTTGCGTCATACATCATGTGTCGCTCGATGCTATCCGGCAGACGGCTGACCAGTTCTTGCTAGCTGATAGATTCGTCCCAATAGAAATGTTTCGTGAAAGAAGCAAAACCTTCTAAATCTCGCATAAAAATACATTCTTTCAATCACACTCATATCCAATATTTTTTTCGAGCAACCCCGTTGTTTACACAACGCTTTCCTTAGGTTGTCTCACCTCCCCAAGCAACTGACCATTTGCTCTGTTTTTATTGATCCTACAGCTGTGAGCTGCGAGATTAAAACATAAAAATACACGCACACTCACAGTCACGCAGTGAGCATGAACCAACTGAGCGCAATAATGCACACAGTACGATTGGGTGGTACGCGTCCTCACCACACAAACTGGTGATCGATTTGTTCCGGCCCTAGACATACCGGCCAGGCAAACACGCTGTGCTTGGTTTGGTGCCTTTTAATGCCCGCGCCATCACTCGTTCCGGCTAGCATTGGAAAACAAACAAGCGTTTTTTCGAGGTTTTGGTTAGGATGCTGTTTTCTCACATCTGTTTTCACCCACTGCACCTTACTAACTCTTTGGGGTGGCCGGTCCGAACGCTGTGTGGAAGACGATCGTTTGCTTTTTAATGTTCGAACACGTCCAGCAACACGGTTTCGTCTTTGAGATGCGTTTCCGCTTCATGTTGTAGGCTAGATTGTTATCAGAGTTCGAGAGAACGAGAGAGAGAGAGCGTTGCAGATGGGAATAAGGACGCTTGGAATGTAGATCTCCCTTCGAGGGACTCGATACGGCTCGTTCGGCTCTTTCATCCATCGCCATTTTCCAAGACCTCATGAGTGGGCCAGTCGGTCAGTGAATGGTCAAGCCCAAGGCTAGCCGATGACCACCGAGCGCCAGTGTGCGCTATGCTTCAATCGCCGGTCTACGATGAAAATCGTGCGCACAATGCTCTACCGACATGCCGCCCTAGCTCCTAGAAAGGCAGTTGAAGGAAAGTGATTAATTTAAGATAAATTTTCCATAAAGAAGAAACGACGGTTAAAGTGCCGCAAGTTAAAACCGCGCTCGGACGGCGCTCGAACGGTGAAGACAATTTAATTTAAGTAATGTTAGTATCGGTGGATGGATTGGTGGAAAATCGCACACAAAATTACACCCACCGGGAGGGCGCAACAAGCGCAGAAGAAAGGATGTCCCGCTAATATGCACAATGTTTTGCCGCTATCGGTCGGACGGCATCACGGGGGCCCCGACATAATGGGTCCGTGAAATCTATCGGCGCTGGGTAAAGGAGAATGGATTGAAAATTCGTTCACATATTCGCCTTGGATGTAGAAATATAGCTCCAATATAACCGGTAAGCTGACATTAGCAACAAGTATGTCTTAGACATTTTATTTCTTCGAAACATTTTGCCTGATGTTTAAAAAAGCAATAAAATATTATTTTGTATAATATGTTTTAATTTAAGCTTTTAAATATCTCTTCTTCATAAACTTACTTTTTAAATCAAATTTACAAACAGTTTTGAGCACAAATTGTGAAGAAGCAAATCACCGCAAGCCCACTGTTTCACGGCAAAATGTTTATCCAAGACACCGTATGAAGCGTTTCGATACGCACAGCGCCATCTGTGGGAAATAAAAATCAATACAAGCGTTCGAAACGCTTCACGGTAAAGCGTTGCAATAACAGCTCATGCAGCCCTCCACGGAAATGGAATCTACCATTGCATGCTGTTAATCTTTCATTAATTTCATTCTTTATGATAGTTTACTGAGCGCATCAACCGACATTATGTTCTTCTCGATTTCATCACACAATATATTTTCAATCTTCCCACAAGCCGAGCGCACAAAACAATCGATTCTAGTCTTGTATCAAATTACACACATTCTTCTTCAGCCGTTCGCAATGGATGTCCATTCTCAATGGTTACAAATGAGCCATCGTGTAAACGAAGATGTCTTAATGCACACAATATAAGCTTGAAAGGGTCCACTTGTTGGGTCAGTTCGAATTTTCCACAACTCCATCGTTTTATGGAGCGTATGGAAGGAATTACATCAAACCCGCTCGACCTTCATTTTCGTGGAAACACTTTAGCGCTTCATTTTGGACCACCATAAAACCTCACCACCAACCAACACTGATGGATCAATCTTCCACGGTGCCTTAGAAGTGAATACTGCAGCGCGGTAATAAATTGTCCAAGGAAACTGTCCATCAAAAGGGGGCGTCGTCATGTGTCACTTGATAGCCGTTCAATTTCAATCTGTTGGAAAGATGAAACAAACACTAAACTCCCTTTTGCTACCCCGTTCTAATGGTGGAAGGACGATTGACTGGTTCGATACGCTCGAAGACTGAGGAACCGTAAAAAATGGCTTATCAATTGCGTGACCGTTGACCGCACCCTGCGCTGTTGGAGCCCTGTGGGACATGGGAGCTCTTTTCGGTTCGGTTGTATAACAAGCAAGTAGTAAACTGGAACTGTCCAACCGATGTCAGCGTAATGCTTCCAATGTTCCAAAGCTTCTCAGATTGATTGGGGAACAAACCTTCGATATCACTGCAAAGAACAACATGACCACCCTAAAAGCCACCTTTTCTCGCCCGGGCTTTTACAATACCCTTGGCAAAAGGTAAACAAACTCCACCGTGTAACTTGAGCCTACTGGCTAACTTTATGATACCTTTACTCGGTACGCACACACACACGCACGCACACTCTGACACGTACCTTACGCAGCTCAACCCGAGCATACTCGGTCTCATCTAGGTCACTGGCGACGCTGCTGGCGGTATCAGTGAAATCGCTCGTGTCACTGAACTCCGACCCGACCAGATAGCACGGCTCGTACGGATACTGTTTGCGCCGAATCTGTACACCGGGCGCCAACATTCGCTGCGGTCCGGACGGTGGCTCCACTTGCGTCCTCCCATCCTCCTCACCCCGTACATCCGTCCCAGGACCGATGCTTGGCGTAAGGGTGCTAACGGATTCTACATCCGAATCTCGGCATCGGTCCGGTTCGTTGGCCGTTTTACACCGCAGATCGTTATTGTTCGTCTCGATCAGGCTCGACCGGAACGGTTCCACCTCCGAGTTGGGCCTATGATGAAAGTCCACCGCCACCTGTATGTCCTTCTGCACACTGTCTGGTTCGTCACTGCTGATGACACTGAACGTCCGGGGTTGATTGGAGGACGAGCCCGTGGGCCCAGTCGCCCCACGGCCCGATATATCACAGACCTGCACCTTCGTTTCATCCTCCTGCCTGTTGTCGTAGGCTTCGTCTTCGTCTTTGGTTTCTTCCTCCTCGCGCGATACCTCCTCGACCGCTTTCAGCTCCAAACTGCGCCGATTTTTACGCTTCTCGGCGATTTTGCTCTGACGACGCGGTATACCACTGCCGGCCGGTTTGCGCGTATCCTTCGCTTTGTAGGTGTTGGGCTTCTTGTGCTTGCCCAGGATCGACTCCTCGGGGCTGTCGATCACCAGTGCCTCATTGACGTCACAGCGTGGTTTCGGTGAGGATGGAACACTACTGGGTGACTGGGTTTTCTTCGGTGAGCGTTGTATTAGTCCCACGACGAGCGGGAACGCGTACAGTACACCGCCCTTGTCCAGCTGCTGGAAGATTAGGTACGAGGTATCCGTATACCGCGCCTTGCGCTGAAAGAATTGTGCGAGAAAAATGTGTGTTTGTTATTGGGGATGTTTTTGTACGTGGGATTTGTGGTGTGGACCACATGCAGCAAAAAATGTTCTGTACTCGGTGTGTTGTGACTGACTTTTGTAGCTTTAAAGCGGGGAGAGATAGAGATGAAACACAAATCCCAAAGCTTACACGATGATAAGCGCCCGCTGGAGCTTCTGTTGACCCATTATCAAGGACGTGATTTGCGAGACCGTTTGGTGCAGTGGCGAATGTGCGCGTCGCAGTAACATGTGTCGCGTTTTGACCCTCAGATGTGATTTGTGTGTGTGCCTTTGCGACTAGACACGATTAGGTGCCAGCTGTGTACGACACTCATGTGACACTATCTGCATGAGGATGGATGAGCTCATGGGCGTGCTCTGTCTCAATCTAGCAACAAAGATCGAGAAGAATTCTTCATCCGTTGCAGCAAACATCGTAATTAATTGCATACTTGATGTAAGATTGTGTCCATCTGTTGGAAAGCCATTCGACGTGCTAATTCGATTGAGTGGACTCAATGTCCGATGGGCGCCTTCCGATGAACGCTTGATGAAAGCCGGGGTTTTATCTTGCAGTTAAAATCGTGCCCTGTCTCACTGCTGTCTGCCTCGTTCCTCAACAAAATGTGCCAATTTAAGCCATGCGTCTCTACTCGAATGCATTTCCCATCGTTTAGTACACTTTTAACTACGCTGACCACACGCACGACTCGACTTTTTTCAAACATGTATCATTTTCTTATGTTGCGTTCCTGCGCTGCACGGCGAGATGGGTGATCCGATGCATTCCGGGATGCGGCGCGTAAAAAGAATTCACATCCTCAAGTGAAATGTCCCCACAAACACAGGGGGGAAAGAAAAATACTTCATTTAATGGCTTTTGGAGTTTGCTTTCGAAACAAGACACAATTTTCTTCGGCCTCGGCGATGCGATGCACTCAGCGCCGGCGTTGCTTTTTATCGTGATTCCATCCGGCAGGGGGAACAACAACGGCGCAGCCCTTTCTCACGAGTAGATTTTGGATTTCGACGACTTTACAAGACATGATGTGTGTAAGTCTCTACCAACCACCTTCCAAAGATGAAAGCCGGGGTTTTATCTTGCAGTTAAAATCGTGCCCTGTCTCACTGCTGTCTGCCTCGTTCCTCAACAAAATGTGCCAATTTAAGCCATGCGTCTCTACTCGAATGCATTTCCCATCGTTTAGTACACTTTTAACTACGCTGACCACACGCACGACTCGACTTTTTTCAAACATGTATCATTTTCTTATGTTGCGTTCCTGCGCTGCACGGCGAGATGGGTGATCCGATGCATTCCGGGATGCGGCGCGTAAAAAGAATTCACATCCTCAAGTGAAATGTCCCCACAAACACAGGGGGGAAAGAAAAATACTTCATTTAATGGCTTTTGGAGTTTGCTTTCGAAACAAGACACAATTTTCTTCGGCCTCGGCGATGCGATGCACTCAGCGCCGGCGTTGCTTTTTATCGTGATTCCATCCGGCAGGGGGAACAACAACGGCGCAGCCCTTTCTCACGAGTAGATTTTGGATTTCGACGACTTTACAAGACATGATGTGTGTAAGTCTCTACCAACCACCTTCCAAAGCGCCTGCAGTCACCACTGTTGCAATGGCCGATTATCGATTTTAACCGTAGCTTCCATAGCCTCTGATGTTAGAGGTATAATTTTCTAACATAACGCACGAATGCAACACTGCACACTAACGTGCGGCTTCTTACATTCCGAGATGACTTCAGTCACCGCGGTGGGCCACGTTTGCGTGATTGCAAATGTGAATGACCATCTTTAACGCCGTTAGTAACATCGTTTAATAATTGCTAATTGACCGTTTCGGGAAGGAGCACAGCGCAGGTTGCGCTGGGTTCCACAACTTCATGACGTGCCTGTTTTGGTTATGTTTTACATCGCCAAAACGCTGAAGTTTATCAAATCGGCTGTGGTAAAGGAAGATCCCCACACAACTAATAACGGAAGCCGATTGCTGGCTAGTGCTCGCTCTCTATGCTCTACGGTCCGGACTGTTCACGAACGAAATCTCGTATTTTTAGAACGAAAATTTAAACGATTTCCGACGATTAAGCGTAACCACCCGGCACGCTGATGCTGACGCTGTAACGATCCCGAAAGAAGATACAGTCGGATCGTAAAGAAATCAACATCATCGTCACCATCGTCGGAAGCGATGATCGTCGCCTTTCGACCCCACAGCAAAAAGGTAGAATAACGTCCGACGTTCGAAAGCGTACCGCGGGGTTCCTCGCTTCCCTTCCGCTCCAACAAACTCTCGCTTCCCCTTCGCACCCCACCCAATCGCAGATGCATCGAAAAGTGAATGAACAATATTTATCTTCCTCGAAAAAAAACGAATCCTCCTCCGAATGTAAACATATTACCGACATTATTATTATCTGCGTTTTTCCCTCCACCCGTCGCTGTTTCCCTATCCCCGTCCCTTGTGGTATGCATTTCATACCCATCAACTTATGAGAGAGACAGGAGAAAAAAACGCATCGACATTCTCGAGAATTACAAACGTACACACAACGAAAAGCGCATCTGCGCATAAACCGGGATTTATGCACTTTACCGGCTGTGTCTGCGTGTACCACACGCATTACAAATAATGCAATCCGGCTCCTACTCAAAGGATAGGCTAAACAACAACAAAAAAAACACACACTACCCCCAAAACTCACCCCGGCTGGCTCAGGGCATTAACAGGGCGAGTGAGAGCATTAAAAAATTTCCTTTTATCTTGTTTTCGTCCGTGTTCATCTGTGTAGCTGTCTCGCGTGCCACACACGGGGAAGAGGGGCGGAGAATTAACTTGTTGAAACAAAGTGTGAAGTTAATAAATTTGTAGGTTTCCTGTTTTTCCTTACCATCCATCCAACCAGCCGGGCATGGTGGCGCACACAGGCGCAGGCACACGCGGTCTCAAAGCATAATGTTTTCTTTATCATAAAAATGATTCTATTTCCCTTTTTTTTTGTTGAGAGAGTTTTTGAGACCTTTTCCTCTTTTCGTTTGGGAGTGTGCGATAGAGGAACAACTCTACAAAGTGGAATGATTAAAATGTTCGCCCGTGTTTCTGCATCCGTAACTATAGCACTCGAGACATTTGTCATTAAAAATTGAAGATATGAAAAATGAGTGCGCTGCAGTTGTACTAAGCTGCACTACTCACCAGACGGACATTTAATTTATTGCTTTATCTTTACAATCCGAAGAGTCTATAAAGGGTGAGTCGCGAGAAAATGATATGCCAGGTTCTCTTTTCTGTCTCTCCTATTGCAG
Organism: Anopheles maculatus; assembly: GCA_002091835.1. NCBI lineage: Eukaryota > Metazoa > Arthropoda > Insecta > Diptera > Culicidae > Anopheles > Anopheles maculatus. Next base: position 187,766 of record KZ061679.1, on the reverse strand, counting down.
GGTTTTCGAAATGAAGTAGTTAGACTCAGTTCCGGATAAAATGGAACGTTTTCAGGTAGATCGGGTACATTTTCTTAATTTTGTTCTGTCCTGATGACTGCTAGATAACTGGGTAGAATGCGTATCTAGGTAATATAATCTTTGTATAGTTATTACTTTTGAAAACATTTCTAGTGCGTTCATGATACTAAATAGCTTATGGTGGCAGATAGGATCCAAGTAGACCACATCACCACACATTACCTAGACAAAACCCAAATTCTTTGTTGATTTCTTGATTTGGTAGTCAATTTGTGTGAAGAGGTAGCAGCAGTTGAGCCGCAATACCCTCGAAATGGATACAAATACATGCCTGAAGTCATCAAACTTCTGTAGAAACACTCCTCGAATGTGTAAAAGACTCGAGGCCGCACTTTCCTCCTAGAATATTTTGCATGTAGCGCTGTGAGCTGTCAATTTTGTTGCACAGTGTGTTCTCCATCTGTTCAAAAGTGTTAAAATAACAACAATGTCTATAATTGTTTTAAACAATTCCTAGATACCGAATAGAACGTGAAAAATGTACTCAAATGCACATTTGAACAAATGACTCAACCTGCAAAATGTTCGGCATTTTTCTAATGGTACTTATCGCCTTTGCCTGGGACAATTTTTCCTATGAATATGTTCATAGTCCAAGGAGCAGTATTTTGGCCGGATTGTTCATCAGTTGTCCGGTGTCATCAAACCAAGAGGTCACAATGGTGAAATTCACTCAATTTTTTCGTCCATTTTTTACCTCCCTGAAAGAACGCTGTGCGACTTTTACGACATGTGATGCGTTTTGCATACTATTAGGCGTATATCGCATAGTGACGAATAGTGTTGGGAGATTCGAGACTCGGAAGATTCGAAGATTCGATCCCTTGAAAGATTCGAATCTATTGGATCCCATTTGACGGATTCGATCCTCCTGGGATTCGTTTGGGATTCGATCGGATTGGGATTCGATAGGGATTCGATCGGATTGGGATTCGATAGGGATTCGATCGGATTGGGATTCGATAGGGATTCGATCGGATTGGGATTCGATAGGGATTCGATCGGATTGGGATTCTATAGGGATTCGATCGGATTGGGATTTGATAGGGATTCGATCGGGTTGGGATTCGATCCTCCTGGGATTCGTTTGGGATTCGATCGGATTGGGATTCGATAGGGATTCGATCGGATTGGGATTTTATAGAGATTCGATCGGATTGGGATTCGATAGGGATTCGATCAGGTTGGGATTCGATCGAATTGGGATTCGATAGGGATTCGATCGGATTGGGATTTGATAGGGATTCGATCGGATTGGGATTCGATAGGAATTTCATCGGATTATTCCTTTTAAAAATGACCAAACAACATACGACTTACTAAAAGAAAGTATATTAGAGCAAATGACCATGCAATATGATCAAGAAAGCATGAGTAATGATGCAGGAGTAGAAAATGTAGAAGAAAAAACTGTATCGTCTAGCTCCCTGTTCTCTGAATTTATAAAAGAAGTTAACGAAACAAGAGCCAAATCAAATCCTAAGGCAGCAGCAATAATAGAGTTTGACCAATATATAAAAGCAAAGCCATTAAATTTTGAGGAAAACCCATTAGAATGGTGGGAAAAAGAGCATAAGAGATTTCCAACGATGTATGATGTAGCTGTGGAAAGATTAATGATTCCTACAACATCCGTACCGTGCGAAAGAATTTTTTCGAAGGCTGGTCAAATTTACACAGAAAGGCGAAATAGACTAGAACCGAAAAAATTGAACGAAATACTGTTTATAAAACAAAATGTTGGATAAAAGGAACATTAAATGTAAATGTAAGAAATGTAGCGGGAAACACAAACAAAACGAATAAATGAAAATGGGATTACTGGTGCATGAACATGTGATATGAGTAAATGTTATCGAACTTTAAACTCCCCCCCCGCTGCTGTGATTGGGATTCGGATTCGGACTCGGAGATTCGAATCCCTAGCGGGATTCGGATTCGAAGATTCGAATCCCTAGTGAGATTCATATTTCCCATCACTAGTGACGAATACATTTTCTCAGGAGTGGGCCTTTTCAAGTCTTTTACCTTCGAACGATTCCACAAAATTTTGAAACATTGCATCGACATACCAGATAATGAAAATAATAACTTCATTTTACATAGAATCCAAAAATTGTCCGAGCTCGAAGCTATTCAAAGCATCATGAAAACCCTGTAATGCTTGTAAATGGGAAACCAGCATAGAATGCATATTTGGTGGTCCCTTTTCTGATAAGCCAAGGGTGAGTTTATGTGCAGTTGTATTAAACATGATTGATGAGTCGGCATTGCTTCTTTGGCCAAAGAAGTAAAAATGTCATATGATGAAGTGCCAGTGTGGACGGGTTCGATGTAAACTATAAATCCCGCATGACATTAACCGATCGGCTGCCCGGTGTTTGGATAGTGTTTTACAGGTTTTTGTTTGTTTGGAAGATGGATTGTGATCACAGAGTTAGGTTTTACCTTCACAAGAGTACAGAACATTTTTGAGCAGCAAAGTGGCTCAAAGGACCCGCTAATTTTATTTTCTATACTTACCGAAACATCCATTATTTTTAGCAGGCAATATCACAACTGTCACTACACTGATAGTCTTTCGAAGGCAACATTTTCTTCACTTCACTTCACTTCTTGCACTGGCACACTGGCTGGTGTAAGCGAATATAATAGTTTAGCTGCTCGTTTTTAGGCACAAGATACACTAGTTGTTAAGCTGGTGGATGGAGAACAGAAACCAATCGAATCAATAAACTACACTTCACACTTAACAGCCCCGCTTTACGGTTTCCCGTATCTACCCGAGCTGATTTAGCAACAATTTAACAAGCACCACACGGCAAAAAACACATCAAATCACTCTATGCGCACCACTTTGGGCTCTCTGTGGAGCCAATATCGCGTTTGTTTTGTTGCAATTGCAGGCACACGGTCCGAATGCATGTGGGCGACACAAACCGCGAAACGTGGGTTTTGTACGAGATTTCCGCATTCTGAAGGGGATTTTTTGTTTTGTTGTTCACCGTGACTCAAATACATTATAAAATACACAGCGCGAAACACAGAGAAGCACACGCAAGAAGAAAATAAATTCCCTAATTTGCCTCGATCGATTAGCATCAGTAATGGATACTGTCAACTTGTAAATTCATCAACCGTTTGTGTGTGTGTGTGTGTTGTCCACCTTCTTTGGCCGTCCAACTTTTACTACCGTGCACCGTGATTTGTCGAGGGTTTTGGGACCACCGTTTAGCCGAGTTTCGGAAGGCTCGTCTCGATTTCTCCCATTTGCAGCGAAGAAGACAACGGCTGTTTAAGCGACGAACGCCTACCATCCGGACACACTAATCTCAGATCGTTTGTAAGATCACCTCTCTCTAGCTAGCTAGCTGGCTGTGGATTGTTTTCCGTATTGCTGTGCGCCACTAGTCAAGACAGGGCGACAAACCGACAACAACAAACCGACCGACAGGCACCCACCAATGTCCGAAAGTGGGTGTTTACTGTGTTGACTGATGGTTTTATGAGAGTGCCACTTTTACCGGAGTCGGGTGAAATGTTTCATTTTGTTTGTCATTTCGTACACATATTATTGTGAGAAGTTTTGTGGTTGTAGAGAGGGTTTTGAGAGCTCGCCGTTGCAGTAAAATATTGAAATTGGATTCCGTATCACGTGCGATTATTAGTGTTTACGCTCTCATGGTAGCTGTGAACCGCTGTTCTCAACATATCCCAGCACACACAGACACCACAGCTTCACTAACCGGTAAATCGTAAAACTTATACCCTTTTTTCCTTGGATTTCTATTCCCCCAAACCCATCCATCCTGCGACTTCATCTCCAACGGCTTAATGTGTCGAATGGAGCTAAATTTAGGCGGACGCGCTACGAAACGCTTCCGAATGCTGGCCAAAGATATGCACACAGTGTGTCCCGCGCACGCCGTCTAATTTCCGTCGTTACGTCGTTGTTCCTTTTTTGGGGGGAGAGCTATTTTTAAGGGTGGAAAACCACCGTGTGCGCTTTGTTTCCGTACACCAGCCAGCTCCAATTCCGAACCTGGCGGGAGACTTTTCACAAGCTGCACAAATTTATTTGGTGAGATTAAATTAAGTAGGTGAAGTAGGATCTCGGTAGACGCTTCAGACGGGTTGGGAAGAGGGACTTAAGAGGGTCGAAATAAAAAAGCTTGAAATATAGTCTTTCTAGGCGTCTTTACGAACTTCACGGCGAAGGTATACGCGTTCTGGTTGATCTGTCACATAGACGCGCCAACTCTAACGACACCCGCTTCTAATCAAACATTTGCGAAGCATTACTTCAAAGAGTTCTCGAACTCGACCATTTTCCAGTACGGTTCAGCCGACCGGGGTGATCACGTCACCACCAACCTGTTACTCTTCTGATTCTCAGCACAAGCTCGCACACTTGCTGCTTCGCTTCGATGAATGAGAACGGTCATAAAACAGCATCGTATGCGGCATGCGCGGCGACGTCGGCGGCAAACGACTAATCAAACGAAAAAACAGGCAGCTCTTACACGGCGACACGATCGTACGGAGGCGGCGGCACGGGTGGTTTAGTGTAATGAATACGAGTGCCTGTTACATCATGGCAACCAACCAACTGCGAAAGGCGTAGTAAGCCGCTTCGCCTGAACGATTATTAACTCCACAATCCACGCACACCGAGAAACGATCGCCTGGATGACGGAGACGGGCCGGAGAGTCTACGCCATCCTGCTGTGCTTTGAAGCACCACCATCTCTAAGCGGATCACCTACACGCTCCGGCAGACCTTCGAGATTAATAAAACTACGAGAAAGAGTTACAGTTCGCAATTAGACACACTAATCTGTACAATTTCGGAGCATCCATTTCGGCCTGAAGAGTGCCGCGTAAATTCATCGAAAACTCATCTACAACGCAACGACGCGTACACGCAACGCAATAGCAGCAACAAGTAGCGTCCAACTGAATGATGTCACTTGAGCAAGTGCCCGCTCAGCTCTCGTCATCTTCGAAATTATCATCGCACAAGCATCAATCTTCCGTGCAGGAAAACTGACAGCCGAATCCAATTAGCCGGTGTGGGAAGAGTCGTCGATTGGCTCTGCATATCGACGCAGATCGAAACCCAGTACGCGGTGTATTAATTGATATTTCAAACAGTTGAGGATGAGCCTGGGGGATGAAACCCGATCGCTTAAAGGTCACTCGGTAGGTCAGATGAATTACAATGCTCCTGCACACTCGGAGCACACTTGTTGATCGTCCAGCAGTGGCAATTTAGCTCTCCATGAGGTACTTGTGCAATTGCAAAACGGATATTATTATCGGCAATGCTCAGGATCGGTAGACCGATCAATGTAAGTGATTGTTTATGTGGGGCGGTACAGTTGTGACATTGCGCTTTCTTCTCCATTTCCATCGCCAATCGTCGCGATCTTTAGATCAACCGTATTCAATTAATCAGTGATCAGGGTTGCCTTCGACCAACTGCCGCCGAATGGCTGGCAGCGCAAAGCGAATGAAAGTGGTTGTAAGGTGAAAATGAACCGGAACACCCATTACACTGTGTCCACTACATCACGCTCACCGAACTCTGACAGCTGTATAGTGGTGACAATCATGCGCACGACACAAATTAAATCCAGCACATAAAATGTTTCACGAGCGCGACATTTGCAACGATCGACGAGCTGTTTGTCATCGTGATAAGTGCCGCGAAGCTGTGGCGAGAGCCACTAGTCAAGATTTTAGCCGAACCCAACCTGCAAACTGCAACGCGGGTGAACGACACACCGCAGCCGACGACGATCACCATCCTTGGCGTAAGGACGTACCGTTCGGTGAGGTGAAATACTTCTGCTAATTACTAGACACTGGGCACGAAATACACTATCTCACGTTCTCATTTTTATGGACCAATTTGTGTCGGGCGTGATGGAAGCCACACCAGTGTCACCGGCTCTGGTGGTTGCTCAGGCCTCGGTCCAAAAAGTAGCCGTAATGTCTGGACCGCAGCCGCATCTCCGCACCAGGGATGCGATTACAAACCGCAACTCCCCGCCATCAACTACAACCGTACGACAGCTGTAAGCCGCATTACGAAACGTCACGTAGCTGCAATAAAGTAAGCGCGAATCCTGTACGCGGAATCTTTTCCAACCACGGTACGGAGATAGATCGCCTACCGATTAGCCAATTACACGTGCTGCGTGGACAGAAGCTGGAAGCTTGAATTACCTTAGGCTGCGAAAGCATGACCCCGGTGGGCTTCTGTTGTGAGCGATCGACCGACAAGAGCACATTCTACCGCCGATCATCAATCGCGATCATCGCGAAAACCGCCGATTTGTTTGTAAACAATGTGCCGCCGGGTGTCGACCCGAGGCGTAGACTGGTCGTCTGGGAAAAAAAAACTTCCTACAACGAGAACAACGATGAACGATGAATTCCCCATCGTTGAGTCGTCCGTTAGGCGGCATCGATTGCTGGGTACCATCCGTTTGATGTGTGAACGTTTTAATTTGATTTGTTTTCATTTCGCCTGGAACCTTCTTGCCATGGAGTCGAGCAGTCGCTTGAAACCTTTCTCTCCGGAGAAGAAGCCTTGCCGATGCTTTCCCGCAAACGAAGTCATGGTGAGCAGTGATGGAGGTGAAGGTTTTGAATCGGCAACATTGGAGCCAACATCGACCAGTTGTGCTGCATCAGCACGAAAGCAACAGCCGGCCAATGCAACCCCTTGGTGAACGAACGTGCTGTGGGGAAATTTATTGAGTAAGATTCTAATTGAGATAGGGAGTCCGGAGAGAGAGTGCCGGAACTAGCGGAGTGCAGGGTACGGGTGTTTGCGTTTACCGAATGATACTTCAACCCTTGAGCAAACTTCAGGGCGATGCCACCCGCTCGGAACGGAACCATAAAATTGCCATCGTTTGCTCGAATGCGCGCACTCCACACCATCGTGCAGCTCGCGAACCGCAAAACAAACGGATCTCTTTATTTATTTTGAAATTGATGATCATTAATAATTCGGTATTATTAAAGTTCATTTGCTTCTCCCGTTGGGCGAAGATCGCCCTGAAACCGTACCGTACACGGTTGCTGCTTAGGGCTGCTGCAACTCACACTGCTTGCTTTGCAAAACTTATGGCTTCACGACTTCAACCGCGGTGCGGTGACGCGACCGAACACGGGAAAGAAACGGGTTCTCCGGAAGCCCTCTAAAAAGGGAAGTAACGGCGAAAAAGGCGGAGGTACGCACGCTCGCGACCGAGACCCAACCATTGATAAAGGCTTCAATTATTAATCACAATCTGGCACGCAAATAACTGTGATGCGGACCGGCTTTGCCCTTACTTGGAGAAGCGTTTGGAACCGTCGTTTTAGGTTAACTTGGTCAGGTAACGCTCTCTTCCGGTTGGTAACTGAACTGAGTGCTTTTCTTCTCTCTCTCTCTGCAAGGGCTCTTGCAAACCATCGCAGTTGATGTCAGGAAGGGTTGAAGATTATCTTACAAAAGCTCATCCATTTAAGAGTTAATTGTTAAAACAATCCCTCGATTTGTATAAAGCGTGAGATCTACAGATGCATCTCTTCATGTTGGTCTGTATGTAGGTCAGTCCCAGCGATTTGTTGAGAGCCATTCTTTAAGATCTCTTGGTTACTTGTGGTAACTGATCCTCTAGATAAGATCTGAACGTTTTGTGGTTTTGGTTTGCTCCGGGGGTTTTGTCTGGAACAGTTAGCTGAAAGGCAATATCTCTGACTATCGTGGCTATTCTGTCCTTGTGAACTAAACCCATATTACATGCTGGCTCATCTGATGTCATTCTGATGACGTAATGGGCCAGTATCAGTGAGTGATTCTTGGTTGACTTCGTTTTGTGCTCTTCGATCATTTTGCATAAGGTACATGTCAGAGGGACCAAGATACTGGGACCTTTGAGGCGTAACTCAAGTAACTCATTATCATTTAAACTATCATCGGTTAGGTGAATGGGTTATGGAATATAATGTCTCGAAGATGTTTTCCTTTCCACTACCTTTTGCGGATACCTTCTTTAATATCTTTACCGCAACAAAAAGTCTTCTCAAACCACATTCTAACGTTGAAGAAAACTTTGAAGTACTCGTTCCAACCGTTACGGGCAGTTACGAGCTCGTCTCTAATGTCTTCCAAAAGAGCAAGGGTTCTTATCACACCGGCAAACAAACACCAGCAAAATCCCCCACCAGCACTTTTTTCTACACTAAACCCACTTCATTGCGCCAAAAGGCACCGATAAAATGGGTGTCTCCCGCCCATCCCCGTCCAGCGGACACAGCTATCAAGAAGCAAATAATTAAACTATCCGCTTGCCGGCGATTGCCCCAACAGTCAAATATTTGCCACCTTTTGCCAGGTTTGCGCCATAAGCCGGGATCGTTCGGCGCTGGGAAATTGAGCCCACGGTACAAAGCATCGCGTGCAAAGGATGGTCTTAATTAAATTAAGTCCACATCACCCTCGCGGTGGTGCGTTGTCTCGTAATGGTGATCTTATCTGCTTGGTGCGGCACTTTTGCTCCGGTGGCTTAGCGACCGGGACATTCTTTCACGCGTTTGCTAATTTTTTGTTTTTCCACCGTTATCGTTCACTGGAAGAAGTTACTCAAAACCCTCACTGTTGGAAGACTGTTTGATTAATGTGTTTGATGTCTATCGGCGTAGAAATCAAGCAGAAACGGAATGTCTCAAAAACTGTAAACGGATGGTACAGCAGGAGCCTCGGATCAAACACGGATGGATGGATGGTTAATCAACAGCTTTACGTACGAAAGCAACGCCCTCCGATATCATCAAACGAGCCCTGGTGGTTTTGTTTTGGGAAATCCATTTACCCCCAGAAACACCTGTCAAGCTGTCATCCGGCTGTCAATCATTGCGGCTGGATTATATTTGCACCACCAATTGGGCGTAACAAAATTATTGCTAATTGGCCAACCCCGGTAGTTGTGGAGGCGTGCTAGGGCACCCCAGACCTTCAAGAATCACTCATGGAAATCTCGTTTGCTACCAAAGGGAACTGAAGCTTGTAAAACGGCTGTAAGGAACTATTTCCGCTTGATAAACCCCCTTAATAATGGTCTAATTTGAAACTAGCTGGATAGTTTTCCACCTCTTGGGACTTGGGGCGTAATGTCTCGTACCGATTATCATAACTAACTTGTTTTAGCTAATACAAACGTGCTCGGCAGGATTAAATCTCTCCTCCAAGCAACATGACAAACGAAAGTCAATCACAGCCCGCTCGATCAAGCGCCACTTGTTACACGGCGTCCAAAAACTAGCCAGGTAACTTCCAGCCACACTAATGAGCTCGTTTCAACCGGTGAGGGTCAGGAATTCTCTCCTTCACGCTGCGTTCGCATTATTCTGTTGCATTATCGTGAGCTGTCAACTGCTTCAACCCTGCCGCGTGTTTCGTATGAAGCTCGATCGACGGCACTGTGAGGCGTTTTGGGGGTGAATAAATTCACGGCCCACGGACGGGGACCAGCTGCGAAAACAAGCGCCGCATTCGTCACCACAACCACACGAGACATAGGCATGTGGGTTTGTTGTCGGTGGTCGTCCTTGAGATTAATTAAAATGAGAGCTTTTCTTATCCGCTTGCTGGCCGGCTGGAGTGGAGCCTTCGGAGACAAGTGGGACAAACGCTTCCCAGTCTCTGGCCACAGTGAGCAGATAGAAATTTCAACGGCCACTACCAGACAGGCTTTACAACAGGGAAGAGATGTGTAAAAAATAATACAAAAATAGTCAAACAAATCACGGCATAACTCGCTGCTGGTTCCCTGCGAGCTGACAAGGGCTGACGTGATGATGACGACGACATTAACTACCAACAATTTCGTCAACAACATCACATTCATCAAGCCTACCGTATGGAAAGAGGGGTGGGTTTTTTCTTGGTTTTGGTCATCATCGCCAGAGTTCCCGGCACGAGTGTATAACAAATACGAGTGACCTAGCGGATAGTGTGTGTGTTTACAAGAAGTTTGAGAAAGTCAACAGCACATGCCAGCACTTGCGCGACAGCCTCTTATGCTGGCTCACGGTCCTGCACGGTACCGAACCAACAACAAAACACGCTTGTAACCCATTGTCCAAACAGTAGCAGCTAAATTGGAGAGATGTCAAGGCGTGTGTCCTCGTCCTCACCAACTACAAAACCACACCAAAATCGTGCCCATTGAATCGTGCACACCGGGGCAAAACACTAAAATTATTACCGAACGAAATGAATTCCGACGCTCTGCCAAAACTAGGCCAAAAGGGTATCTCGGCCTGCAGTACAGCACGCGCCATTTCATCCACCAAATGCCTGTTGGATTGCAATTAAGTGCAAAAACGGCCACGAATGTGCCGCCCTTTCGGCATGCGATGTGCAATACCCGTTTGCACTGTGATCGAGGATGCAAATTGTGTCTGGAAGCGTGCCACAATTCTTTGTCAAACATCACGCGATTGTGCCCTGAGGATGCCTGTTCCGTGTGGGAGAGATGGAGAAATTGACGTTCCGTACTGGTGGCACGCTGATGGTGGGTCGTATCCGGAGATCCTACGAATAGAATTTTCACTTCGCCTCGAGACAGCGATGATGTGCATTTTCTTCCTACACGCGCATACCAGATACACACCCATCGATCATCATTCATGCCGCGAGCAGTTTTGGTAACTTGAAACCATTTTTCCCGTGTAAGGTTTTTTTTCACATTTCCACAGCAAAAACGTGCCTTCGTACCGAAAACACACCCGGGAACGACGTTAGATGATCCCGGAACTGTGATTGTTGGGTGTTGCGATCTAAACATAACCTACATTCGATGCTGCCACGTCCACCGCCATCACCAGTCTGGTGCACTTCCGAGTGGTCAGTACTTGAGCCAGCCAGACGGTGTGTGTGTGTTGCAACGTACGCATGCCTCGTAGAATGCTTTTCACAGCAGCAGGAAAATTCAACCATACATAATTTATGTGCCACTGTAAACATATCCGCAAAACATTCTGCTGCTGCATTCAACCTGTGCGCGTCTGTCTGTGTCCTCGATTTTTTTTTCTGGCGGCATTCAAGGAGCGACTGGCATCTCCAAATCTTGGGCTGTAGCGAGCACACGATAAACATTGTGATTAAAAGTTCTTTGGCCCTTTAGACCTTTTCGGGGCGAGGGTTTCGCGGGTGGCGAACCAAGGGTCGGGAGAAATGCAACTTCAGCCAAGTGCTGTCGGGGTGCCCCAAGTTGACGAGCGGCAGAAACAAGTTATCTGGTGCAGTTGACGGTTACAAGTGGCCTGTGTACATGCCGTTAACCAGATGCTGCAGAGGGCACACGATGAAGTGCCGTACTTAAGCAAGAATAAAGCAAGAGTTTACTATTCTTTCAGGGATTGTTTGGTTGTCTAGTAGCGCTTGTACGTTGAGGTAAACCTCCCGAAGAAGGGATTTTTTGGGGCACAAGAAGCTGCTAGTTTCCAATATGAATAGAAAAGCTGGATGAATAAGACCATAAAGAGCAAACAGCCCGAAGGTTACACACCGTGATCGGTTCCTACAACAGGAGAACCGAAGTAAGTCCGAGATAATAAGAGCAATTTCGTTAATCATACTTTAATGAACCTTGAAACTAACACTATCGTAGCATCAAATCCGAAAAAGGTCTGAAGAAACCTCAACTCACCAACGAATTCGATAAGGATTTTTGATTTTCTCCTACTTTAACTACAGACACACACAACACACAAAAGACTCTAGTGCGGGGCCGGATGCCGTCCGTCTGGCGAGGTATGTACGCGCGCGCGCGGAGGTTGTTAATTGATTTGGAAACTTGATTCTCTCTAACACTCAATCGCGGACTTCACACGCCGACTGTTTTATTCTGCTGAGTCGCGCATAGTTCTACCAATGCTTCTACTTGGTATGTTCCTCCGACGAGAGAAAAAAAAACCCGAAGGGCTTCCATCATTATTTGCGGGCGGAAGTTATAGGTTCACCTTGGAATAGAGAATTGTAGAAACCAGAGAAGACCCAACACCGACCAAACCGGCATGAAATCAGCGTTTAGAGACGCTAGTATCGCACAACCTTATCGCATTTTGTTCGAGTTTTTGGCCGGAATCGTTATCAACCATTTTGGGACAGTATTCCCAGCTCTGGCACCAATCTACCAGCTGCCGGCTGGGTGATGATTTCAAAAGTAGTGTTATCTATTGAACGTGCCCGTCCTATGGATGCGTGGTACATGGGGCGCACTTTTCCTATGGAATAGACAGAAGAGCTCGCTTTTCTGGGTCAATCAGTAACACCAAGTGTCTAGCTTTAATTAGCATTGCTGAGCGCTGGTTCAGCCATAAAGAGCATCCTTCGAAAAGGTCTAAGAATCACACCACCAGGAACTAGCGACCAGAACGCATCGATTTGTCAACGGTTGTCTGGCTGACTCGCCCGTACTGAGGTCCACACACACACACAAGTGGTGCAGTTTTTATCCAAAGTTCACCGCGACGCACACATGAAAGCGATGCCGCCCTCGAAAGCCATGTCTCTCGTTGAAGGAAATCGTCGAGACGGTCGGGCGATGCGCGCGCCCATTAGGGTCAGTTCGTACCGTTGCCGACATGACTTTGTCACTCTCCGCGTTTGACAGTGCCTCGGTCTGCGTGTTTTTTAACCGTGTTTAGCTTGTTTTTTTTTGCATCCTTCCCTTTTGGGGCACCCTTGATCAGTTGGCACCTTGCTCACGTGCGCGAGCGTGCCGAAGAGGTTCAGGTAAGTGTTGCAACGGTGACACTTGCGGGAAGCAACACAAACCATGTTTTACACACCTTTAGCAAACGCGCTGCTCAAACTCAAACACGTGCTTACACGCGAAAGTGTTTCAGCGTGTGCTGATCGCCACAAATACACGCGCTGGTGCCGTCTGTTGGTGCCGTACTACCACTACCTTCTGCTATTTCTTGACGAAAGTGGCCGCGATTTGTGGTGCGATAAAAATAGAACCATCCCCAGCGTGAGCGAGAAGGTGGACTTCAGCATTTATTCGGTGCTTCGATGCGTTCCGTTTGGCCGTTTTCGCCGGACGCAAAAGTGCATTTGGAAGGAAGGCGAAAGAACTAGCCACAGCACAGCATCATTAAAATCAATGCCCGAGATTCGAAACTCGAAATTTAACACCATTCGGAACGGGAAGAAACACGAAACCGCTGCCTCCGTCCGGAGCTAATCTGCTGGGTCGTCGAAAACTTAGGACACGATCACACCCGTGTGCAAAGTCGATCGATAGATAGACGGGTGTTTTTCTTTATTGTGATTATCGAACGCTGCTTTTTGGGGGACGTTTGGCTAGAGATCGTGGTAAAGATGATTTCGAAACTGTCCAAAAACTACACACTGACCCAGCTCTGGAGCAACCCACGCACGCGACAGCGCGACGCCGAACAGGGGACAACACTTCAGGTGGGTGGGATGCTTAGGATCGATGGCGCGATATGTTGGTCCAACATAAACATCATAAGCATCCCCCCCAACGGTGCTGCTTCTGATGCGTCTCCGCGATCGTATCCGATCGCTCTCGATCACTTTCGATGATCGGTGTGTTTTTACTTTCTTTTTACAGCGCGCGCTACTCTCTTCTTCTCTTGTTTGAGCTTTTGAATGGAGGCTTTTTCGGATTGATAACGGTGCTGCTCCTTTCTCGAGCCCCAGCTCGAGCTCTTTTTAGTATCGGGACCGGCGATCCGTCGACTAGGGCAGCAGTTTTTGCGAAAGTGGACTTTCACCCTTTTCGGGCGGGCTCGGCATAACTTCAGTAGTCGTCAGCGTCATGCCCCTCTTGTTTGCGGAAGAATGGAAAATATTCACCAAAAAGAAAGAAATACAAGCGCACACGCACACACGCACATTTCAATCGCAGCCTGACGCTTACTGACGCAATTAATCACCAGCTGTCATAACTGCCTGTCGACGCCTTGTCAGAAAGGGTTCGCACTTCCATTCGCGGCCGAACACACACACACAAACCCCGGCTGAAGAAGGGTGAGAACGATTTCGCGATCGAACACTCGTCAATAAACGCGAAACAACGGGCATGGTACGATCATAACAAAACGGTTTTTCAGAACGCTTAATCACAGCCGCACGCACACCGGCGCACACGCCACTTTGGCATCATTTGCACATATTGTTGTGTTTGAAACGAACGAACGAACGAATGAACAAAAAAACCAACAAAGCTCATCACCAATTACACAACAGCAACTAAGTAAGCAAGCAGCCACTTCACACGGCGTTGTTTTCGCCCCATCCAAACCGATCGATAGCACGCGTGTACGAGTGTCACAACGTTTAGCAAACAAACAACAACACGGGAGTATCGATCACAATTCGATAACGATAACGCGTGTGCATGTACCGGGCGATATGTGATTACACTGCTGTTGTGTGCGCCTTATCACACCACTACCTGTCAGACGCAAACGAACGCAAAAAGGCACAGCACATGCTTATCAGTGGCGCGCGAGCGCGAGCATTTTAGTCGATCTTGCCAAAAAACATACACGCGGTTCACTTTACCTCACCAACATGCACACACACACAAACACACACACACACTCTTGCTCCCTCCCCCCGCTTTCTGCCCAGCAAAGCGACGCCGATTTACCGTGCAAGCAAGTGTATTTTGTTGGGTGGCAGAGCGCTCGCGAGAAACAGAAAAACGAACCTAGCCGCGGCAACGAATCAAAACAAAATGCGTCTCCACCGCGCTTTCTTGTCTGGTGAGAGCGTTCGCGCTAACGCAAAGAAACGCTCTCCGAAGGAATGGGAACAGTGGGGCATGCGTGGCTCATAATTAACGTATAAATAAAGAATCACATGAATTGTTGTTCGGTCAAGACTGTGTGACAAGAAGTGTTATAGCATGGTTTCTTCAAATTTCTGTGGGGATTTGATTAACTAATTCAATGTTTTTTTTCGCATTTGTTTTGTTTTGACGTTTTGCGGCTAAAATTGCCTTACAAACTGACCGGCCAAACTAGCCACCGCCCACAGCATTGGATTCCTTTAGAGCAAAGCAGAATATTACGTAGAAGCTAATGAAAACTTTTTGCTAGTTTATCCCCGTTTAACCTATCTGTCATACACTTTTGGATGATTTTAAGTGATTTGGTTGGATTTCTGTGTAATTATTGCTCAAATACTGGACAGGAGCATTTGCAGATATTATTTGGTAAAGAACGATTATTTTAAAAAATTGTATTTACTCTACTAGCCGAGAAAAACAATCGAGAACTTGAGTTCCGGATCGGATGGGATCGTACTAATTGGGTACCGATCCGGATCGATCAAACAGCTGTCAAACCGAGAATGGCGAACAGGATGATAAGGTATTTTATAGAGGGACGCCATCGATAACGGACACGAATGCACGGTACCACAAGTCGAACCGTTATAAAAAACAAAGAAATTAAATAAAACTGTAGAGGTATAAGCAGTCGCAAGTTAATAGAACGGAATGGATGTCTTCTTCTTCTTTCTTGTCCTAACGACCTCTTAAGGTCATGCCTGCCATTTCTGGCATACTAGACTAATTGATACCGCATAGTTGGTTAGTCAATCCGCACTATGGGGGAACGGCCCAGATGAGACTTGAACCCCGGTCCTGCCGTATGAAGACCGGCGTCGCTGTCGCATCACCACCGGGCCGCCCCAACAGAATAGATGTGTTGCATTTAAAATTTTTATTATCTATACTGGATTTTATTCTCAGCCATATGTCCTACATGATACCATGGTGAACTCGCACTGCTTGCCGCGTATATCTCCCATGAGCATAAAAATCTCGTTCTCTTCTTCTGTATCTCTTTTCTTCGTTCTGGCTCTGTCCCTCGCTCTGTATCGTTCGCTCTCGCAGGGCAACAACTATTCGCGGTCTTTGCTTCTCCGGCAACAGCGTGCGGAGGTGTGCATCACTGCCAAGGCGCAAACGATCGCGGGGGCTCGTCAAGAAGCAACAGCGTCGCTTTCTCAAGGGCTTCCGACGTGGGACTTAAAGGAACACTCGACAGCATCCACCTCATATCGTCGCCTAAGATTCCAGAACCCTTTTTTTTTGGGCCCTTTCTGCCTGAGTAACGTTAGAAGATACCACACATGGTCAAGTGGTAGAAAGGCAGAGAGAGAAGGAGAAAAAAAGGGGGAGAAAATCCCTCCGCAACAATGCATTTGCGAAGGGCTCACAAGGTGCATGACGATGGCGTTATCCGATGTGTGTGGCATCTGTGGCCAAACACGCTCGAGAGGCATGGTGAAGGAAGCGTTTCAGAGCCTGTTTTGGCCGCCATTCGGTTCCACAACAACAAAAAACGCCGCTGTCCCATTTCGGTTACTGTCGGTTGCGGATCTGTGCGGCAAGATAGTATGCTAATCGGTTTAACATCGGGGCTGTGCGGAGAAGCGATCAACAAGTCGAGCCATCATGAGCTGAAATGCAAATGGCAGAGTTTAGGGAAGCGAAGTTCATAAGTCACACCGCCACGATGCAGCCGGTGCCGT
>KZ061679.1:97950-171080 GCA_002091835.1 Anopheles maculatus | reverse complement strand
CTACGTGTGATGCGTCTTGGCCCATGTAGTACGCAAACAGTTTGTTTGGTGGGATTAGTGTCGGAGCCCGGAAACTCGATCCGCTCGACAGGAAATTAGGTTTTGGATTAGTCGGCGCAGTTTTTCGGAAGCCGAGGATCGCCGATGTGGGTCGTTGCAGCAGCAGCAGCAGGAGCAGGAATACAAGTACGCAACGTGACAAATCGATCGCAGCAATGGAATGCTGCACTGCCGCAAGGCGGCTATTAAAGGGCCGGCCAGATCCGGTTTGAAGGATCGTAACCGTCCTCCGGGTTTTGGCGGTGCACATGATAAGTGCATTTATTTTCGACGCGGCCGATGTGGCGTGCCACTTAACAACTCTTTTCGGGAAGCAGTGGGCGCGCGCGCGCACGTACTCTTCAGACTTCGAAAGATGGAGAATCCCCAGGAAGCTCCAACATAACAATCAACGTGCATCGGAATGTACGTCGGTGTGTGTGTTTAAGAGGGATTGTCTTAAGTGCAGCTCTGGCTTGGAATAGTTGGAAGTCGCGTGCTAAAATAAGCGCTGAGGCCCTTTAAACGCTATCGACGCTCTCGAGCACTAGCAAGAAGGCAAGAAGTGAGTAGGTGTGTTGCTTTTAAATCGGACCACAACGTTGTACAAATGATCCAGAGGTCTTACACGCGTCCTGTCTCTATTTGCTGTAGTGGAATTAAAGAAAAATTGCACCATTTAATTAAACCATCTCCAACTAGGGCTGAGCGAGCACCAAATCGTCCATCGTCGTGTGGTTTGCTGGGAGTGGTACATTGGAAATCCATATCGTACGCAAAGTACGGACCTTCCCACCAGACCACCAGACATTGACACACTAGAAAGTGAAACATAAACCACCGAAACGACACAGCCCCGGACACAAGCGACACAAAAAGAAACCATAAACATTTGCCACACGCTCGTTGCTCGAGAGAAAACGAATCGATTTAACATCTGCGCAGCTTGGTGTGGAGATGCTCCGCTTTTCCTTGCGGTCACAGGCTACAGGTTTCGCGCGGTTCCTTAAAAAGGGCAAAGCAAGGTAGTGTGCAGCGGTCGCTGCAGATGAAACATAACACTCTCGCCACTTTACCCATTCCCAACGAAGACCATAGACCACGAAGTTCTCCAATCTCTCCCCAAGCGTATCAAAGTTGGAAATCGAAAACTTCCCGTGGATGAACACAACAAAAACAGCGCATTAATAAGAACAAGAAACCCTCGGGACCTGGGTCTCCATGATGGAGGCCTCTGTGGGATTGATAACAGCGCAATTTTATGAATGGCAGCCATCGCACTTCGCGAACCGAAGAGACCGACAGTCGGCAGGGCAAAAACTGCATAATGGCAAGACGCGAGATGAGTGTGTGGTTTGTTTATGGGTTGGTGCTGGCGGTCTGGTTCATTCATTCATTCCTGTTCCTGGGTTGTGCTAAATCATTCATCCGTTCGCCAAACCATAGTACACCCGGCACCCTCGGTTTTCGTACAGCTACAGACAGGTATGTGTGTGCCCTGGCGTAGACTGGATTTCCTTGAATGGTAAGCCCTACTCTGTCGAACCGTAATTTGTTGTGAGGCGAGCTCGGCGAAGTGTTTGGTGGCTCGTTCCGATTTCGATTGTCACCGGTTGGAGGGTGTAGGCGAACCTGATCCGGCACACACACACAGGACAAAAGCGTACGCTGGATCGAATTCATCCGTCGTCCGACAAGCCTCACAAGACAGGCGTAGAATGAGTGGTGTAACGTGATTGGGTACTGAAGTCTTGTTGCTCTACAAAAAAGGGATGCCTCGGGAAGCTGGAGAACTTGTTTTGCAAATTTTCTCTCTTCTTTGTTATTAACTTTGATCAACTAATCATATCTAAATATTCATCATAAGTCAATGTGCAAAATCGTTTAAAATCTGGTCAAAATTTGGCTAAACATTCAGACATTCAGAGCTAGGAATATTAAATCACCGTTAAGTTCGTTCAAACAAAATACATATGCAGGTACGCCATGTCCACGTCCACTCTCGCATTGGACGTCTGTTTTCCACCCAAAAACCCTCTTCGGCACTATTCAAATGAAATGGCCAACGAGCAAGTCACGACGGTACCGAGCGTTTGACGTGTTCTTGATTGTTTTTTCCCACCTCCCGGCGAGTTCTTATGCTTCCTCTAGCTCATCGACAGATCGTCGAACCGACGACGATGCAAATGAACGAACACAGCAAGAATCAATGTTTGTGTTAGCATAAAAATCACGCGAGAAGTCAGGAGGGGGGACGAAAAACAACATAAAACAAAAAAAAAACGAGCACACTATTGACAACTCCTAAGCAAATATAGTTAACGAATTGGTGGGATGGGAGGTCGCAAGCATTCCGTAAGTGCTGGCAATGGTAGATGTGATTGTTTACATGTTTGGGATATGTGCAATAAATTATTGTTTGATAAGATTTTGTTCCGTTACTCGGTACGGTTGGTGTAAAACAGATTTTTTTAATTATTTTAAGAATATAAAGGGAGGAAATTACATTCAATTTAGGTTTAAAAATTATACTTAATTTAATTTTAGAATGTACTTCACAACATCAAACAGCAAACGGTGTTGCTCCTACCATAGCATTTCTAAGAACCAATGCAGTGCAACGCTTCGTGACAGCGCCATCTATTGACATTAGAGCGAACTAACGAAGCGTTGCACAGTGAGCGTTGACCATTATAAACGGTTGGTTTCAAAATTACTGCTCAGCACTTGTATTTTTAAAAAACATTTGTTGACAGAATTTTGGCATGATTGACCTTAATGATTTAAAATTAAACTAAATTCAATTGCATCAAAATTGAATATCTATGACAGGGAAGATACAAAATATGTCCACTCACCTTTTCCAACCGCACGCACTGCTGATGGCAGGTGAAATCACACACCACGCACCGCAATCCAATGTCCAGATGGAGCGCCTTATGACACTGCTGGCACAACCGATCGTACGCTGGTGGTAGAATTTGGAAAATGTGCGTAAACTTAACCGTTTCGACGGTCGCGACTGGTGGCGGTTCCACCAGAAACCGGGTAAACTTTTTGGTGTCTGCCAACAGGCGCAACTGAGCTTCCCGGTGCACTTGCTCACTGGCCGCAGCCGTCGCTGCTGCTGCTGCTGCTGCTGTTCGTGTTGCCTCGGAGCCAACGTTCTTTGGTGTCAGCGTGATGATACGAGCGTCATGGAAGTTTTGACCTCGCTGTGGGTTCGCATTCAGCTGTCTCAATATCTGCGTGGGATCCTCATCGATGAACGGTATGCTTCCTTCGCTACTGCCCGGCACGAGGATTTCGTTCTTGTTCTCATCCACCTGTGCATTGGCTTTGCTTTCGGCGTGCCCTTCGAGCGCAACCCCATGGATGCCATCGTCACTGATTTTAATCGTCGGCACAACGTCATAGTTCCCATTACCATTGCAATCGATCTCGTCCATGTGCTGTTGCAGCGACACATTTCCAGCCGTGTCCGGTAGCTTCACCACAATCTGTTGCGTTACTATTGCCGGTGTCCTACGATCAGGCTTCGGCGGTGGTTCATTCCGGTCGGATGTCTTACGGGTAGGTTTGCCCAACGCTTCTGGCTTCTGGGGCACGGGTTCATCGAAACTGAACTTGACGGTGTTCAGGTGGCGTGTTAGCTTGTCGTTTTCGGTGTTGCGGGTGTAGGTTGTGCTCTTGAGGTTCGAGGACTTGAGGCGCGACTTCTGGAGCAGCTGCTGCTGGAGTCGATCGCGTCCGGCATCGTTCGGAGGTTGCGTTTCTTCGCTGCTTTCGTTGTCGAAGTCGGCGTTCGGGTTCGGGGCCAGCAACCGTTGCTCGAGTTTCTCCGCATCCGATAGCAACGGACGTCTAACGGCGGGAAGCAACTGGAGCTTCTGGGTATCCTCCGGCTGGAAAAAAAAAGCGAGAGAACAGAAATGGAAAGAGGTATCAAGGTATAGCCCGTTGTCAATTACATTCCTAAAAACAACATCACGAAACAGTTCCTGAGCTGAGAGATTGAACTGTCCCGGAAAAGGTTATTGTAGCAAGTTTCCTCATAATCCTTGCATCGCTGGCAGCGCAATTCCAATCTACAATTTTCCAGCCAACACACAACCTATGGGAATGGAACAATTGCTCTCGCTCGTAAATTTCCTGTCCGTAACAGATTGCAGCCGTTTGACACAAGGAATGGGGTCCAGCCAGCCAGCACGGAAAATGGTCGCCCGGTTGACCGGTCAACGAGCGATTTGGTCGTTTTCTGGGCACACTACACTCTCTCGCTCTCGAAAAGCAGCGTCCGTGTGCGCTGCTTCACGATAATCAGACATCGAACGATTGGAAATGGAGATTTATGGACACTTACGACACGGTCCGGCTACGGCAACTGGTGGACCCGCTACTACTGGGTGAGTGATTAAAAAGTTTTTACCAGAAGACTGTCCACATAGGGGTTCCTGAATGTGAACAGACAAATTTTGGCACACATTTTAGGACACTCGGTGTGGTCTGGAAGGATGATAATATTTGTCCTTCGTTGACTTACTGTCAGTAGAAAGTAAAATATGATTTGAATAGGGAAATATGTGCTTCCAAAAGGGGATTCTCGAGTACGAGAGCTGCCGACGCTGTTACGTCAACCCGTATACAGCTAGTTGCGTAAACCGGACGCACTTTAATATTGGATATCCATCATAGTTAGGGCGCCCTTTATTGATTTGCGGCTCTGCAATGGCAGCATAAATTGAGTTTAAGTGATTTGACAGCATCTCTGTGACAGCGACAATAATCTTGACGCGTTTTCAACGCACAGATTCATCTGGCTCGTTCAGCGCTGCTTTGTTCTCGGCCTGCACTGCCATGTTGCATCGACACTTGACGGCATTCTGGCCGCAAGTTCTCGTTTCAACGGTATCGGTAAGAGCTAGTGTAAATCTGTCGTCACCTTCTCCGTTTGCCGGGTAGAAGCCTTGTCAGTTCGCTTTCTTTCTTCCCCAGTTTTCAGCTGATACAATAAACTTACACGTGACCCGGAAAAGAGCGCTTGGGCCGAAGTCAAGAGCTAAGCAACACTACCGTATTCGGGAGCGTTTTTCCTTTTTGGTGTGCGTTGCAGTTCGTTTGCTTTGAGGTTTCACCCTCGGCGTACAGACGCGCTACGCATCCCGTACTGACGGATTTAATGGAACACCAGTACCAGATAATTGATACTTTCTTTGCCTTTTTCGCGCGGTACCACCCCGAGTGCCGGGTAGGTAAATATTTGCTTTTCTTTCTTAGTTCCTTCCCACGCCCCGTGCCGAGACGGGCCGAGCCGTCCGATTTGATGCATCGGATGCTTATGCAATTAGAATTTAGAGGATAGAAACCTAATACCTGCACCGGCGTGCACCCCATTCAACGTGCGCCTTGATCGTGATGCAACGCTTATCCTACGCAGCTAATCCGACATATCCGTCGTTCGTTTGTCGGAGAGGTGTTTCAATCGGAACAGAAAAGGGAAAGTGTAGAATTTCCTAAGGCGACGGGAAAGTTTGGAAGGAAAATATTTGGGAATTGTTTTTGTTTTGCTAAACGCAAACGCTCCATTCCGTTAAATGACTTTTGCCCCGTGGATTCTGGACTAGGAGCAGAGATTCAAGGCAACCACCAGCTGCTTCCGAACGCACGAGTGGTGGCTGCTTATTTAATGGCCATGTATGATGAAAGATCGGCAAAAGGAGATAAAGCTGAAGACTAATTGAATTTGTCGAATCATCCAATTTGCTCACGCGTTGTGCCCTAGGCCGTGATCCAACGAATTTTATTTCCGTTCCGCAGCAAGAACGATGATTTTCGCTCCGCTTTATGGTGCCAGTGAATGTGTTAAAAATCATAAACGGGTTTTTAAGCTAACCTCTCGATGTTGTTTTACAACCACCAGCTGCTTCCGAACGCACGAATAGTGGCTGCTTATTTAATGGCCATGTATGATGAAAGATCGGCAAAAGGAGATAAAGCTGAAGACTAATTGAATTTTTTGACAATTTGCTCACGCGTTGTGCCCTAGGCCGTGATCCAACGAATTTTATTTCCGTTCCGCAGCAAGAACGATGATTTTCGCTCCGCTTTATGGTGCCAGTGAATGTGTTAAAAATCATAAACGGGTTTTTAAGCTAACCTCTCGATGTTGTTTTAAAAAGCTTTTACTAACGCAAACAAATTAATGCTCCCATCAGCTCCATTCGTTTAACGATCGTGATAAAAACGCTCAAAGGTAGCAAATTGGTGTGTGTTGTTAATTTGCTATTTAGGCTACTCACAGTAAACGGGGACTCTCTATAAAATTGAAAATTTCTTGTACAACTCTTGCTAACACATCTGCCATTATTATTATTGTGACTGTTTCCCATAAAACTGTCCAGCAACTAAACCAACAAAAAAAAACTATACCATAAAGATCACAGCATGTCGTCACCCCATTTGTTGCCTACATTTCCCACATCCGTCACGCGGGACAGCTAAAGAATTGGCGTTGAAATTTGCAACCTTTGTGGTTTTTCATTTCCCTTGTCTTTTATTTATCTGTACTTGTTTTATTCTCCTTCTTTTCGTTGCCGGACAGCTTCATTGGCTTCACGCTGCGGTGTTGTGTTTGGGAAAAAAGTATGCTGGCATCACTTTACCGACCAACCGGACCCGACTTCTATCGGCAAACCGATAATTGGATAATGATTCGATCGATCTGCTGACATGTGGCGATGATATATTGTGCGCACCACCGTTAGTGCAGGAGATGATAACGCTTTCTTCAAACCGCAAGAGTGAATTGCGCTCGGCAACGAGTACCCAGTTTCACGATGGTGGTTTTTGTTGTGTGAAGGTAAGGCTGCGCTGTGCGAAATGGTTGCAAACAAATAAACCATACTGCACGCTGTGTAATATCCGTGCGAAAGTGGCATGAAATATGTATTACTTTGTGGTTTGCGAATGCGGTACATGATTTAAAGATCACGACCACAAAGTATGGAGAGCATTACTGGACCTCACGCCAATCACGTGGATCGTTTAAGTGTATGCATTAAAGGAATGGACTCTGGTTTTACTGATTTTCATTGGATGACCATGTGTCCTAGCGATCAATTCAACTCGTTTTCGTCTTTTATGACGCTAAGAAGATATTATGACGCTATCAGTTGGCTAAAATAGTCTAGAAAGCGCTTCAATGTTGGAATATCAAAGTTTCACTTCCAAAACTTCTATTAAGGAAAAGATTTCGGCCCTCCAAAAGAGGTTCTTTGGTCCTTAAATGTATCAGAAATTAATGTGGAAACTGAGGCTTTATTGAGCGTTGTGGAACAGTCGTCTAAATGTTTTGACTAAGGTTCTATCAGCCGAAGGACATACAGCAACTGTACATCTTGCATATACAAGACAAGGTTCGATCTCTCCCACAATTTTAAAAGAGATCTCTGTGAAGTACAAGCTCATACTAAAATAAGAAATTAATGCAAAGGACTGACTGTCTTCTGAGGCCTGTAACCGGTAATTAACGACCAAGGATACACATAAATAAAAGCCTGTGATTTACACTGCAGCATCCCAGATTTTCCCTGTTGCCATCCAGCCAGCTCTTGAAGCAGTTTTAGAACGAGTGAAAATAAAACTGAGCCTACCAAAAAACCATTAAAAGCTACAACAAAACGCAAAAAACCAAGTATCTAGGTCATTCCGGACACCATCGCCAAGGCATCGCTAGGCTGCAATACCGATCCACCGACACGGAACCGTACACGGACGGAGTGCATCGTGAATGGATGATTGTTGTGAATGGAAATTGCAGTGCCTGTCAGTTTCATTCGGCCGTACAACAACGGTTCCTCCTACTCTAGCTATGCACCACAGCTGGCATATGCTGCCCGATCCATTCTCCATGCCGGTGGGTGTGTAGTACCACACACGGGAGAAAATCGTTCGTCCTCCAACCTTGTATTCCTTCCGCTTTCCAAACCCTCCGGAACTATGTACTTTTACTTTGACAACCGTTTTGAGCGTTGTCGTTGCATCAAACGCAAAACCCAGATAATGCAATTCAAGGTGGCACAGTAGAAGGTGTCACAGGAACGATCGCTCGTACATTGAATTAAGATGTAATTATCGTTCTTGTTGCTCACTGCGCAATTCAAAACATTAAACACCACACAACTTCTGGCTGGAAACAATTAATTTCACTAATCTTGCATCCCTCCCGTGGATGTTAATGGGCTAATGAATTGCCCGTGCCTCATAATAACGCCACTTCACAATAATGCTAAATTGCAATAACTCTTCCTTATTTATGGCTGCATACTTACGTTCAGTATCGGACTGCTGATTTGGGGCCGTTTTTTCTCCTTTGAACAGAGGCAACCCCACGGCATCTTACGGTGGGTGGAACGCGAACGGCCACTGTTGCTGATTACACACACACACACACACTCTCTTAGCTTGTGGACACTTTATGGGTAAGTAACGAATGAAGGAGGACACACACGTAAACACAGTGCCGCACTGCAAGTCTTTCCCGAATGTACATTCCGACGGACGGTGGGTTTGTGTCGTTTCATTGTCTAGTGCTTTCTCTAGTGCGCTAGTCCCTTAAGCTTGGGTTATTGAAGGCACGACGATGATCCAGATTCGCGCCGACATGTCACTTTCATTTCTTCATAGTCCGTTCAGCAGCTTATGGTGATCTCTGCTTTGATGTTTTCCTGAATTATTAATCTGCAAAACAAGAAGAGATAAAAATAGGTTAAAATCATCTTATTTAATACAACACTTCGAAAAAAAAGAAAGACCTTCACTGCCTTCAGTAAACACCCAAACATTGAAAAGATTGTAAACACACGTAACCACACCGAACGTAATGGAGCTAATTCTATTTGACATGCAAATTAACAGCATCATGCACTACTCTGGCACCTCTTTTCTAGGCTTTTTTTGCAAAGTAATGCGTTTTTAATGAGCAAATGAAATGTCAAACTGTTTCCAAGCGCTTAATTTTAAACCTTTTAAAGGCAACATTTAAACATCCCATTAAAGTTGCTATAAAAAAGGTGTATTTTATGGCATTTTTTTCGAGTTTAACTAATGTTTTATAATCGATAATTGTGAGCCGTTAAGCACACTAAGCGAACTTAAATGCAATCACCTAACAGTCAACCTAATTTGCTATGTCAGCACTCCGTTTACCTATACAAACATCGAAGACCATCATCACTAGACCATCCTTGTCCTGCTAGTTTAAATAACACCCAACTAATTGCATCGTATGCACCATTCATCCAGCGTTTGTCACCTCCAACCAAGTACATCGTCATCCCGACAGCAGAAGATCGAGCAAACATCGATACATCCGACCGTACTGACAGAATCCGTTTGGAAGGCGCTGCTACGTTATTCAGCGTTAATGCGCGAAATGTATATAAATATGTGCATTGTGCACGTACTTGCAGATACTGTTTGCGTTAGATGATTTGCGTTAGTGACGCAAGGGCCGACAATTTCCTTTTAGAGGACCTTCTCTGTGGCGCTTGTGTTGAAAGAGGATTTGTACACACACACCCAGCAGTCACCGTGCCTGATGTCGAGATGGTTGTCGATCGATGATGCATACCCATCATCACGTTTCTGCATTCATGCTCCAAGTTCCCTTTTCGGTTGGTGATATTAATCGTGCCTCGGGAATTAGATTGAGGAAAAGACACGTACACAGTACTAGACTTAAAAAAAGTGGATGATTATTATTATAAATATTTAAACGGTAGCTAATGCATGGGAATAATCGCGATTAAATCAAACTTTCTTGGGAAAATTTGTTTTGCTAAACAAATCGTTTCGTTGTCCATCGTATGGGACACGTACATTGTATCGCTAGAAAAAAAAAAAACCTTCTTCAGCTATCTAACTTCCTCCACATCTTCGTCTATCGTGTACCCTAAACTGCAGTTCTATACATCGGTCTATTGCGATTTATTTTGCGTCACATGAGCCCTCGCTTCCCAGATCTCCATCTTTGTCTCTCGTGCTGACCAGCTCAACGTTACCACAACAAAAAAGACACACACATATCGTGAGGGTACAGGACCTAGTGCACGTTTCTAGCAGTGGACTTCGAGCGGCTTTTTGAAGAGTTATTTGCTTTCATTTGTCATGCGCTATACTCCGCACCCAACTGCAACAAAAAACGGGAATTCCTCTGATGCATTGTCGCTTACAATTGCATCGAACGTCGCGGCGTTCTGTTGCACATTAGTGCTGTTGTCTGTTGGCAGTTTTGCGGTCTGTTCTTGCTCCAAAGAATCGCGCACGCACGACTGACAGTTAGAAACATACGCGTACGACAAGCAAATCTCGGCAGTATAATCTTCACGAGTACGAGGGTACATCCAACTCGTGGTACGTGGTTTGCAGAGACAACTCTTGGCTGCTGGCACATAGCAAAAAAGTCTACGTGTTCTCGAAACGATGCCGCTCGATCGCATCGTTTGCGATTCGTGCCGCCACTCGAGAGACACAGCGTCCTCGAATCGATCCACCCGACACGGGATTGACTTTTGCTGTCAATACATATCATTGTTCGCCGTGGTAATGCTAAGCTTGCTGGAGGAGTGCACGGGGCGATGGTGAAGGGCCCCGTGGAGATACGTGTGGGTTGGAGAAAGTTTTGTTCCCAAGGCTGCTGCCACTTTCCTTAGTCGTTCACTGTTACAACACACTTGGAATTGGAAACTGCAGGGCTGCGCCATTCTCTGATGCACTGCAACATTTCCGGCATCTTCAAGACAAAAGCTATCAGCGTGGGATGGAGTAGCAGCAGCAATAGCTGGAGTGTCAGCATTCAGCTCAGGTAAATCGTAAAACATAATATTGCACATTAAACGTTTCACAGCAGACACTTCCGGACGTGTTTGGAAAGGTTTGGAATGGTTCGGAGTGTTATTTTGAATTTTCTCGCAGCCAAATCGATCTGGTTATGCTCGTTTTATTATTATTTTATTGATTTATGCATTGGCTTTGGTTTGAAATATTTTCACCATATGTTCCTTTCAACGCAACAAGACAAATGATTGCTTAAAATCGGATAAATTGTATCTTAATCATGCCCAACCGTTTTAAGCCCCATAACCATGAGAACACATCCACCGCAAGGCAAAGAAAAATAACAACAGCTTTAACTGGAACGTAATAAATGTTCACACTTCACGCAGACAGAACGGACTGTCAGCCAGTGATGGGTTGGAAAATGTAGTATGAAAAATTAAGCCACAAAAAAGGAGCGGCTATTTTGTTTTTCGTTCTCCCATTCTTTCGGCTCATCATTCAGCAACACCAACAGACATATGAAACCATAAAACCCAACCGTGCAGACATGCCATGGAGAACAGAACAAATTACTTGCACATTAAATGCTCATCTATCAAAAAGCTCCGGCACGCATTGGCCACTGGAAAGTGCAAAGTGGTTTTTCACTTTTGCTTATCCGCTCTCGATTTCATTTTCGGGACGCAACGAACAGACATCCATCTGGTTGCGGCACTGGTAAGGAAATGCAATACCACCAAGCGCGCAATTCCCCTGTCAGAATCGAATGCACAATTTATTGCATTTTATAAAACACACAGACACAAACGCGAAATATATTGGACAGCTATAAATAACTTGCAGAACTTTAGCGTCCGGACAGCACAGCACAGCGCAGAACAAAGACGGTTAACGAAAGGCGTGAAAGGATGTGAAAAGAATCTTAATTTAAAACACATGATTAAAGATTTGCGATCAATTACATTGGTGAGCAGGATTACGAGAAAAAAAACTTATTTAAAAAATATATAAAACCTAATCCACAAGAAGCATTTATCTAGATGACGATCAGTTAACGAAAAGAAGGTTCATGTGTGGGTTTTCCGATTGGACGATAATTTGACGATCGGTGCCGTAACGTCATTAAGTAGTGGGTGCAGCAGCAGCAGCAGCACAATTGTTTCAAGCAAGCGAGAGGGAGTTTTTTTGTTCGTCTTGATGTTACTGCTGATGACCTAACGCATGATTCCGAATTCAGATCACGGAAAATGGATCCATCCTTGTTTGTCGGTACAACGTTCAGTTTTGGGGGAAGATTTTAATCAGCAGCACGCTTCTTTCTTATTGTCAAAGCTTACAATTTAAGCAGACAAATAAATTACTTTTTGTTTTACCGTGAAGGCTATCTGGACGAGCTATCAGGAACTCTGAAACTGAAAATCCATTAAAAGCGAGGTTTCGGGTGCCTCTAAAGCTATGAGTCATAACGATATAAAGATACTGTCGATATCATCGGAAATGACTTTATTTTTAATACACAAAACACGGAGATTGCCATTATTATAGGTCTGGCTGGAGCAATGACGTTTAACGTCCACCGTCGGACCGAGTGATTATTTCAATCAACATCTATCAATTAACTAATGAGTGATTGAAGCCCTCTACCACAACCGCACAACCCTATAATTGGGCCACGGCGGTACTAGGCCACCGCGTGAAGCCAACTAATAATAGTAGGCGTTTGCCGGATGACCTTCCAAATTAATTTACAGACCACCCAACAGCCACATCGCAACAGCGACGCAACGCTGACAAATCGAATCTAGCTCCGGTCGCCTGTGAGTTTGCCTCTGTTTGAGTGAGCTTTGTGCATGCAAAAAAGCCATAACACTATTCTTCTTGAGGGTCCTCACCCCCTTCCGAGTGGTCCTCACCACGGAGGTGACCAAGGTGGACAGAGTAGTGCCACTTCAACCGCAACATCGATAGGCGATCGACCGTTACTAATGATGGAGCAGCGATTGACATTCGATTTGAGGCAACGATCACTCGTCAACCACAGCGTCAAACAATGGCTCTTTGGGTGGCGTGAACCTTAAAGGGAGTGTATTGAGAACATCTGACAGGCCCTCCGTGTTCAGAAATTGGTTAAAGTTGAGGATTTTTCCCAATAATTCGGACATCCATGTAGCTGCTTCTAAGCGCCTTGCAACGAGTTATGCAATTCGGAGAACAGTTCCAGGAGAACCTAACCCTTCCACAACTGGCACGCCACACACCAACAGTTTCATCTTTCATTTCTGTGTTTTTAGGGCAATCGGTGGGCCACCCGAAAACCCACCCGATGGCGGCATCTTCGTTGAGCAATTTTCCCATCGCTTTCCCGTAGACCCGGCTGCTTAACGCGTACCATCCTTTCCGTGTAACAGTCAATAAAACAAACGTTTTGTTTATGCAGCACACAGACGAGCCCGTTGTGTGTGCGGCTGACGCATAATTAACCTCGCGTACCAGCGTGTCCGAGCTCGGGGAAGATGGGAGCAGTGGGCCGCTGTTAATCGAGTTTTTCGATCAGCTGCACCCGGGTAGACTAAGGGTGCGTACGGACACTTTTCCGGTGCGATTGCAATCACATCCAACAGACGATGGGAGTCCGAGGCTGGCAATTCTGGCGACGCCAGAATTACCAACAAACACATCCGAGAAGTTCCTGGGCGATGTTTCTACTCCGCCCGGCGGAAGAGAATGTAAATTTCCAGCTAAAGAAGTAAGCAACACATGTACATCATGGTGTGGTTACTTGTTCTAGGCTAGAATTGTTCCCGCGTGTTCCCATTTTTTGCCTATGCCTAGCTATTTCTTATGCAGTTCGTATACTCGGATCTGCGGCTGTTCGAAGAATGCAAACACGGTCGCTTCGTATTTACACCCTTTCGGGTGAGCTTAGGTTCTACGGCGTTCCGCTTTTACAACCCTACTTGTGTGTGTGTGTTCGCGCCCCACACACACAGAATGAGCCGAGCAGATATAACAAATTATCGACTGCGGGCAGGAACTCGAGCTCGAGGACGGGGTAAATGGATGCTGGATCGGGGGTGAAAGAATGTCCAGTGTTGTATCTCTCAGAACTGGCCGCGTCTGGAAATGTAATTTTTCATGGTCCATATGCTGGCCGGTCCGCCCGTCCGTGCGCGTCTCTGTGAAATTGCGGAAGTATGGCGCACTGGGCCGACGTAATGGACGGATCTGATGCTTGAGAATTGGGTCAGTTGTGTTAGGGCGCAGAGAACGGAGATGACGGGGTTGCAGTAAGAACAGGGGAACGGAGAATCCAGTTTTTTGTTTGTAGTTCCACGAGGTACGTAAATCTAGCATTTCCGGGATGACTTCTGATCTGTGCGAGATCATCACAACCAGCAATGAAAGTAAATTGTTGTAATCGTTGGTTTTTGATTATTAGAGCCATCTTTATCGTTTAAACCATTATGCATGGTTGTTTTGGAACATGTTGCGTTGTAATATGTTTTCCCAGGGATTTCTTTCATCCTGATCAATGTCTAGGGTCGGTATGAGACTCGAGATAGCTTCCCTATTGCCGCTCAGTGGTTCTCACAGTCGGCAAATATCGTACTTAGGAAGTTGCTCGTGGCTAAACTCGTCCATACTAACTATTTCCAACGCCATAATCTTGTTGAAACAAATTATCGAATGTTTAGCAAAAAGCTCAAAGTATAAGTTGTTAAGAATCCAACAGTATCCAATAGATGGCCCTTTAAAAAGAACTCTTCCAAGGATATGTCCCAGATATCTTCCTAGGTCTGAACTTTGTAAATAGCCGTGTTCTTTGTCCATACTTTTAGAATTCCTATTGATATGTGTGCTTATTAAGACTAATGCCATCAGCATACCAGTAACCTGGACTCAGCACACCTTACTTTAAACTTGCTATATGACCGCTTTGTTCAATTCATAACATCTACATATAATCTTTCTATTCGTAAAACGTTATTCGTTGGAGAAATGGAAGAAACAAGGAAGAAATCAACCAATAATAAAATAAGATTTATTGAAATCGGTTTATTATACTGATTGACTTATCCTCATAAGAAGCATCTCACCATCATAATAAATGTATCAGCTCAGGATCTCGGAATCCAACTATTCCATGTATGGTACCATCTGTAGGATTTTCCCATTACTCCCTGCGGAAAACATAAATTTTCCACCCCGATGCTCGTAAGGTTTCGTTTCATTTAACACTGTTTTAGCTTATCACACTCTCAATCTCATTCTCCAAGATGGTATATCACACCCAAATATACAGTTTAAAAGCCGCTTATCGAATCCCTTCAACAGGGATTCAGCTATTCACCTTTCCCGATTTGGATTTGTTTTCATCCGGCCAAACTTGTTCAATTAGCGACCCAAGCCAACCATCAAATGGGCACACTACTCGCTCTAAGCCGTTAAAATCCTGGGTCCCGAATCACACTGAGCACTATAATTTATATGATTTCTTCCAAAAATGCTTCAACCCAAACAGTCACCCCAGTGGGGATTATGATTTATGTGTAGAGTCGGTGGTAAAGAAGCGTGGCCCCGAACCGCAAAGGAAATTGATATTTGATAGGCTATTATTACGCTGAACACCTTGTTGTGGTTGGCTTGGTGAGAAGCATGTGAGCTTGTTCTCCACGTCCTAGATTTCCAAAATAGTCGGAAAAGTTCATCGAATCGTTTACACGGCGGGTCGTCTCTCCTTGTGATCGATCTAACAACAGCGTTGGGTTGGGGGGCTTTGTGTGAAAACAGGAACAGGGTTCCGGAAATGGAAAATCGGTAAAGTAAACCCCTTCGCTACGGTGACGTTTTATCTGTGTCAGTGACATTACCAAACGGGAGCACGGGTCGGCAACAAAAAGACGGGTTAGCAATCCTTGCACGTTTGTACTCGATCCAAGAGGTTTTTTTTTGGCGAATCGAACTCAACTGCTCACTAATCCTTCGCTCACGACGGCTGTTGATTGCCGGTACGGTTCGATGTACGAATCGTTCTGTGCACGTTTGCCATTGCCATTACAATTATGAGCTTCCAACGTATCACGTGAGGCTTGCTGGGTGGGACACAGCACAAAAAAAAAGCGTGACAGAGAAAAAGGTGAGAGTTAAAGAAGCACAACCAACCAGCCCTGTTGGGAAGAGGTGCTAATGGGCGTACAAACGGAACGTCCGTACTGCAGGAAAAGCCCCTAACATGATGTACATTTATTTTCCATTAAAAAACATTCCTTCGGTTTCTTTTTTCTAAGTGAGGAATAAAATGTCTCGGAAATCCTAAAAGGGTTAAAAACGGCTACGAGCACTTCAAGGTGACTGAAACGGTTCGAAAATTAAGACATAATGTTACCGTGTTGTCTGAGAGAAGGGATCTCATACACAAAAAAGAACTCTCCATAGCTCCAAGCGTACATTACACATGATTTATGCATGCATCACATAAAGCGCTAACCAGGGGTGTCAGAAATTGCTGATTCGTCTACGTGTTTGTGTTGATAACGTCTTAGCCGCAGATAAACATAAAAACACTTCAAAGTGGCAAAATGCTCCATAGTTAAAAACAGCAAGATAAAAATAACCTCTAGCGCCAACTCCATGCTCTACTCATGGAGATGCCAAAGGGTCCAGAGAGCAAAAGGGATCGCGTAATTAATTATCAGCGAACCACTAATGCAATTTTGCATTGATTAAGGTCCCTCATAGCCAGCCGTTGGCTGTTTACG
Organism: Anopheles maculatus; assembly: GCA_002091835.1. Taxonomy (NCBI): domain Eukaryota; kingdom Metazoa; phylum Arthropoda; class Insecta; order Diptera; family Culicidae; genus Anopheles; species Anopheles maculatus. The sequence goes on along the minus strand of KZ061679.1, from coordinate 154,443 downwards.
GGCTCGTGTTGCTGCTGCTGCTGCTACTGCTACACGTCAGAAAGTCAGTCACGGATTTGCGACATGTTAATTTGGAGCGATTGTCACACACTCGCGTGCCGCTCACCTACCATTGACGGTGTCCAGGTTGCCGGGTTCCGTGGGAGATAATTAATGACTCGTGTAAGGTGAAACGGTACGGTCGGCTTATCTGAGATTTTCGGTCTCCATCGGGCTGGTAAAGTGTAAACGGTCAAAATAACTGGCTACCCTGTTTTTTCTTGGATAGCGGCGTCCGGCATTGCACCGCCATATTCAAATCAGCGTTATCTGATAGTGCAAGAAACAGGTTGGCAGGTGGTTTGTTGCAAGTATGTAGATGCCGTGTTTCGATACTATCTTGCCGAGGAGATACATCACATGGGGCTCAAGATTTCATCTAAAGTTTTTCTTATTTAAATGTATCGAGTATGAAGGATTTCTTTTCCACAAGAGCGATTAAAGTACATCCTGAGCTTAAAGTTTGTGTGGTAGTACCGAAACAAAGCGCATATGTTAAAGCAACTACTCCTATTTTGATAGATGTACTATTAACATCTAGGTTTTCCTCACAGAGAGCCTAGAATTCCTCCCGACAGTTCTTCTCTTTTGCGAAACACACATTCCTCATCATGAGATCTTCCGGATCCGAACTTATGTCTAAAAATTCTTCACACATCATTGCTAGGTCACCGGTTCCGACGCTTCAGACGAGGTCATCGTGTGCTACGCTACAAAATGTGTTGAATTTGACGGGAGCTTGATGGAAAACAAAACGTGGCCTAAAAGAGGTGCCACAGCAAACCCGGCATTACCATCTATTCGTTAAATAAACGCTGATTATCATTGATGAGGCATGACGAGCGTGACGAATTTTTGGAAGTATAGGAAACATTTAACATAAAATTAAAAACATTTTTATTACGCCTTTGCGGAACATAATAGCGAGCATTCGCACGAAACTGCCTATCCTGGCTAATATCCCCCTTACAATCAACATGTTGAATCAACAGATCTGTCGAACCGTCTGTTAAGGGAGCAAAACATTGCCCACCAAAGTGTGCGGACAGCTCCGACAACAACACGACCCGCACACGACCCGATAACTTAATTATCCCGAACGCAATTCGATAAAATAAAGACAAATCGTAACGGCTGGCAGCAGGCACCGACATCCCTGGGACCGATCCCCTGCCAATTGACCTACAGCCGAACCGAACCGAACCACAAAAAGTGCAAAAACCATTAAGCTTTTCAAGTATCAATTGGCAAAAACGGAGCATCGTAAAATGGCAAATCGTGGTGGCAACCCCGCTGCGTTGAAGACCCTGCGTGATCCAATTCCGCGTCAGCCTCAAACGGCACCGATCGATGACGAAGCGCACAGCGTGAAATGACAATAAAATTTTAAATCAAATAAATTACCCACCACCGGCACCCTCGATGCCCTACCGGAGTACCCGGCGTACAATGGGTACACCGGTGCTTCCGCTACGCACCACAGGGATCCGCAGAGGTACGTCGAGTAAACGTGACGCGTCCCAAGACCGGAGACCACGGGAGTACGTTTCTCGGGGCACGCCTAATTGCGCGGGTGTGCATTGCGTCGCAGATCGATACGAGAGCTGCGGGACGATCCCCTGCCTGGTCCGTAAGGGGCATTTAAATTGAATAATCACCCTCGCTCGCTGTTGATATTTTGCGGCCTCACCTTATACGCGACCCGGTGCATATGTGTGCGATGATCCGGTGGTCGGGATTTGTTGGGTAGCTTTACACACCGTACGGTGTTTGATCTTCACAGATGCACCCCGAACCCGATAAATGCACACACACACAGCGACAAAATAACACAGTTTCGGAACGGTTCCATTGTTGGTCGGCATCTGCACTGGATGGTGTTGAGAGCAAAAGGTGATCAAAGAAATATAGATATGAGCGGGGGAAAAAAGAATGGCAAACATGCGAGCTTTGTGCGAACATAAGGTTAACAACGCGATGCGCTTTGCTTTTTGGCAGTATCCCAACCTTAGCTTTGCTTTAACATACTGTTCTTTAGAGCTTTTAACCAATGTCGCTTCTCTCGCTTATAGAGTTAAAATGAGCACAATGTTTACTTCACTTATTTAATCTAATTCAGTTGAGTTATATACCTCCAATTTTAGCATCCTGATATCTGCTTCATCGTAGAGAATTTGTTGTCTAACATATCTCCGCCCCGTAATCAAGTACTAGCTATTGAAGTTCTCAAACTCCACTTGGAATCTGTGTTACTCCCCGGATTCTCACCCTCAACGTCAGGAGCTCCTTGCGTCATTTGCATGTTGCGCCCTTTCATATGCATAAGCTCGATGATTACTTGTAGTTTGAAGTATCCAAACATGCGACCGAATCGCATCCAGATCACGAACTGTTTGTCACTCCACCTCGGAATGGGTAGCTCAAGAAGCGCATAACAAGCAAACGTTGTCAGTTGTCCGGTGGTTAGTTGAAGAGTTTCAGGCCTTGTTTTTTGAAGGGCGTTAGAGCATTACGCGGAATGGGTGCTACTCTTTCGACTAATTTCGCTGGCACGAGCTGTAGGAGTGCCCTTTTCGTTCGTGTGCCCACCACCAGTCAATGCGAATGACCACAGACAGTAGAAAGTTCCGGGCGGCAGCCATTTAAGCGTGTTAGGGTCATTAAGGTGGCCCTACAAGATTGTAGGGCTATTGTTGTGCCAGTTTGTTTGGGCCTTTTTTGCAAGAAATAGCACGAACGAACCACGCAAACTAAATGGACGTACAAGAAATGGAACACATTTGCAGCAGGCATTAACCGGCAAGGACCTCCCAGAGCAAATGGTCGATTAAAGTGGTCGAAGTGTAAAAAATATGACAAAAATTATAATTAACAAAACTATACCCATGAAAGCCATTACGTAGCTGAAGTATAATAAATTTATAACTCATTATCCATGCTTATCAATTAAACATAACTTATACTAGTTACTTCAAGTCGTTCGCCAAATTTTGGTCTTTACAAAGGGCAGCCATGTTTTTTCACACCACACCTGAATCCTCACTGTGCGTGTCGATACAACATCATGCCGCCAGCTTATCGTGCCCACTTTATCAGTGCAAATCGCGTTTAACCTTTCCGTGTCCGTGCTTCACCGTACGCTCGCCGCCAATTTAAATGGGGCGTTCACGGGCGGCACTAAGCATAAACATAATTCAATTTGGGTGGAAAGTAAAAACCAGGGGTGAGAGTTTCACCGAGCAGCAGCCACATTAAAACGGTGTCGATATCATTTAATCATCTCAGGACTTCCCCCACCAAAAACAAAAAAAAAACAGGCAGCCGCGCACGCAACGGCTTGTTTATTGCTTCTAACAAGCAGGTTAACAGTTTTCTCCAGCCAAACAGCTGACCGCCGCAATACCAGCAACCTCACCCGAAGACTCTCTCGTGTACCTTTTGGTAGGAAACTCCTGTTTTACCTAATTAATTCCTCAACACCGCCGAAAGCGGTCCAAACAAATGACAGCTAATAAATTGTGACGCGTTCACTCGTCGGTTTCGCTTCTTACGGCCTTCCTCCCAGCGGTTGTTGAGCGGTGTTATGCAACACCGGACTTGCACACCAAATTCCGATACTGCACCGATGAAAACGCGTCGTCGTCGTCCGGATGGGAGATAATTTATTGAGCGAATAAAATCACCTGAAAGGAAGCGTGAACATGCGCGAATTTATTTGTTCTTTTTATTTGCAACAACTACGTGACGCAAGAGAGAAGGAAGACCAGCTAATGGGAGATGCAAATGGGTTTTCTTGTTCTGTTTTGATTCGTTTGTGCAGTTTTATTCCTTCGCCTTCAAGCTGTTGAATGAATCCATTTACAACCGGCTGTTTCATGTCTTTGTTTTGTAGATTTTATTTTCTCAAACTGAGATGTGTATCAGTAAGTGTCCTGATAAAATATTTTATGCACAAGATTGGCATCGAAATGCACTGTTTAAGCGACGATTTTTAACGACATCTTTAAGAAACGTCCCAGACCCAGAAAAATCGCCTCTCTATTGTTCAGTGAAAAAACCCGTTCCACAACGCCGTAAACCACCACCACCAAAACAACAAACCGTTCAAGTTCTCGAGCACAGCATCGAAGCGGACCAGGTTTGATGGCCGGTGGCCACGAGCACGAGCGCGCAGCAATAAATTAACCTCCACTTTCAGCTCAACTTCTGTTGTTTAACGAGTTATTTATTGGATGCAATAGCATCATGAGGCTTAATTGATTACAGCGTTGCATCCTTCGCTGTACCGGGACCGTAGCCCTGACCGTGGCCGTGCCGGACCCCGGGTTCTCTGCTCCTCGGGAATGTATTACGATAATTATTTCGAGATAATATTTTTGCTCTCCCTCAACAGGATCTGAGCGACTCGAGTAGCGCAGTTGGACGGTACAGTGATGGGCCAGTGTTGAGCATCATCCCGGGGATTCGGAATGCAATCGGAAAAGCTGCGCGATTCCCGCGATCGCGACTAAAAAGGCACGACCTATAAATTGCGTTTTCCCGCAAAACGGTGGTGCTGTGTCGGGGTTTGTGCAGAAGTGATAGCATTTCAATTAATGTTAAGCTGTTTGCAATGGGTTGGCGATGGTGCCGAGGGCCCCTTTTTTGTGCGCCGAGAAAGCGTAAGATGAACGGGAAACCTTGGTGGAATGGGGTTTCGCTGCTGGGATGATGAGTTTGTTTCAGAGCAACTCGGTGAGGCCGGTTGGGGATCGTCTATTGCAAAAAACGATTTATAATCGGACCTGGATTGGAACGGGATTGGAAATGCATTTTCGCTAGCGTACGATATAATTATGGTGCTTTTCCGAGTCGCCTGCGGAGGGAGTGATTGACGAGAAATGTTTGATTTTTAATACCAACCTGACATTGGTGTGTGCGAGATGCGGCAGAGACTTGACTAATTACTTAAACCAGCTTTATCTATGAATTTTGAGAGACGTTGCCACATGTTTTCGTTCATGCGTACATTATGCCTTGACTGACCTTGACAAAATCTTCAAATCTAAACCAGGCAGAAAGGAATTTTTAAAGATTTCTTGTGGCTATTATGATACTTCCTTCTTTCAGTCTCTCTCGCCCTATTCTGCCGCATATGTTCCGAGGTAAAGTCTTCGCCACATAACAGATTCAAGAAAATCCGTAGCAATCTCCACAGCGAACAACAATAAAATGTGTATTAGCATCAGGCGCGCATCCGTACTGTCGGGTGCGAACAAGATTGTCCAAGACGCCCTGTATCGTTTGAGCCTAACCAAGCCACCGACCGTCTGGGCGAAGCATCAAGCAATTCCGCGCATAAATCAAACGTCCCGCTGAGCCAGACCGAGGGATCCGTGCATAAAGTGCTTAAAAGATTTATATTAATAATGATAATATGTGACGCTTACAACCAAATCGTTCGCAAAGGCACTGTTGCGGGCTGTGTATTTTTATGCTGCATGGGGAAACGCTTGGTGTGAAAGATACGCTCGTGACCGTATCGCGATAGGAATGATAATGTTGTGCATGGGGAAACGCATTTGTAACGTTTAACTTATGTTGATTGCCACCTATTCGCACGATGTAACCAGGCGTGTTTTGTTGCTTAAATTTTCTTATAGGTGTTACACATGAAATGCTATCTGAAGTTATCGAACTAATGCTTGCCAACTGTGTTGTATGTTGTGGCTGACAGCGAGCAGGTTAGAAAGGTTACGAACAACGGAAATTGTTAGCCGATTGATCGTATTATTCTGTGTGCGTCGTCATCCTCATCATCGCTGTCGATACAAAGCGGAAAGGAACAACGTGACGCTTATGTTGATGCAGTCTTGAACTTCATTTCTATTCTCCATTCTTTTCCTTGGGGAGCTGTAGAGAACAGCTTGGTGATATGACGAGCTAACTGCTCGCTTGAATAACTTATCATAACAGACGCGGGTTTTCACGTCATTTTGTATAATTACTCTGGAGAGAGTCTTAGAAAACCTGTCTACCGTCTGCGAAATACAAAACAACATGCTACTAGAATAAACTAAGACCTCATCCCAAGGGACATTCGAGAATCAACGCATTGAAACCCTCTTTTGCGACAACAAATCAAAACTGTCGGGACAAATGAACGCGTCCGGAGATTTATTGACATTTGTAACCGAAGATCGAGCAACAAGACGTATCTCCCCATGACCTTCGGGAGTTTTGCTGGGATGAAGTCTCGATATACTAGCTCCATGCAACATCACAACCGGTTTCGATGTAGAACGATACATTTTGTTGCAAGGACGACAGACATGCACCCGCAAACGTAAAGGTGAAAATGGGAGTTGTGGGTTGCTATTATGATTTAATCCATATTTTACCATTTTCTCCTACGTGAGACCCATTTACCAGCCCGGTAAAGCTATGGTTACAGATTTATGAGCCAATGATGAACAGAAATTATAGCCATACGATTAATCTATCTTCCGAGTACAGCGATGAGGTTGGAGCTATGATTTTTTGCTCACATCTTCCCGTTTCAACTCCGAAAGGTTTGGTTGTCACTTAACACAACTCCCCACAAAACATCCGAAACGATCTTCCGAAACGAGAGTCACATTAATAATGCATGGAAAATGGCACAAAATTGCATCCCTTTCGGCAGAACGCAGAACTTGTTGTGTGCTGCGCGCGGCTGTTAAGACAACACAGAAGCCACCCGCTGGAAAAACGACAGACCCTCGGCAAGTCCTTCGTCGGACCCAATCCATAGCCGAACCATACAATTTAGCGCTGGTGCTGCTGCTGCTGCTGCTGCATCACAACAAAAACCGGTTGCTGCTCCGGTTCCGATGCAATCGAATGGAATAATTTTAAACTTCGTCACGTTCGGTTCCATCGGCACAGACAGCCCTTCATCCACCGGTTTCGGTGGTTTGAATTCATTCATAAAACTTTCCCGTTGCACAACTCGTTTGTCCTTTTCGTACCGACCGAACGCGAACTCCGCTCAACAGCACAACTCACGCGAAAGAATTTTGCGATAATTTTCACCCCACAACACGGAGAAGTCGCTCTGTTAGGTTTGGAGTTGTTGTCGCTTTCTTCACCTTTTACTGGCAGGAAGCGCATTCTTGCACATGCTGTGCAACGGCCCGGAACGTGAAGAGACGCTCGTTGAGGAAAACCGTCGTCGTTAAACGATTTCGCGTGGATTGTTTTGTTGTGGTGAGATTAAGAGGCGATGCTTGAAGCTATAAGTTGGCATTTTGAAGCCTTTTGGGGTTGTGTTTGGTTGCTGTTTTAACTAAGATTTAGATGTTCATTTTGACGTATATTTTTTACCACACCGAGATATCCAGAACCAGGCCCACTTTCATGACCAACCAACGATGTTGCCTAAATGTTATTGTTTCGAGACCCCGTTTCCAAGAAGCTCAGTTTCTTCTTTCGACTCAGATTTGAAAACCCAACACAATCGACCACGTACGAACCAGATGGCTAACCAATTCAAGACGAATCCTTCGGTTGGGGCGGACTATGGGCAAACCTCGGCCAGAGAAACTCTGGTGCCTTTCCATCTTAACTCCCTTTTATCACGATAACACATCGGTTGACATGGCAAGCGAAAATAAAACACACAGCGCACGGTAGTAACCCGGGGTAAAAAAAGAAACCCATCAAAATACACACACACACACACACACACACACACACGCATCCATACCGGTTCCAAACAAGAATCCTATCAAACCCATAAAAGGACATATTGGACAGGTTGGGCACGGGCTTTTTCGGTACGGTGGTGCGTAACACCGGAGGCTACAGTTGGCGATGTTTGGAGCGTTCGTCTCGGAGGTTCCCTGTCCGATGGGTAGGGTACGCTATCTGATTGCAAAAAGGGCAGAAAATATGTCACCCGCCGTACACGAACCAAGCCCTCCCTGTGCAACAGTTGCGATGGTTGCCCGTTCTTACTTTCACTTTTATCGAAGAGCTACAATCAAAGCTACGCATCAATTAAACGATGGGAAAATGTGTGTGAAACGCATCACATTTGAAGCAACATATTTGGAAAATAAACTTCAAATTTAAATTCTTCTTCGATCTTGACTTCTAAGTTGAAGATTTTCTACACGAGGGAATAACCTGGAGCTATTTCTCTGCAATCTTCAATTTTTGGACCCAGCTTTCGTATCGAATTGACTGATGATATCACCCTCTTGCTAAAAATAAAACAAGTTTACTTCTCTTTTTCACGACAACTCTTCAAAATTACCACGAATCCTTGACCTTAACTTACACGTGTTCAAAACGTACAAATATTTGCCGCCCTGTTGTACAGCATCGTAGCTTCCCCGCCTTGTCTATCTACTGCCACTTAACTCTCCCTTTATTCATTTGCAATAGCTAAACTCCACTTTAAAAAGGTTTTTAACCGCGCAGTTTCGGACTCAAAAACTCTCCATAAAGCTTATGGAGCTTAAAGTCAGCGGTCTGGATGTAAAATTTATGTAAATGATCTTTTGCGTCTGTACGCAGATTTCTGGTGTCTCGGTGTACTTATCCACCGTCCCATCCAACGCGAGCTACCATTTGGTTATTGATTATGCAAATCTCGCACCGGCACCGGTTTGTAAACATAAGGTGTCATAATTCGTTTTCAGCACGGCTTTGTTCCTTAATGTTCGCGGTACCATATCTCTCTCTCGCGTTACACACCGCTATGGTAACGATTTTTGGAGAAGGCTATGATGAAAATATTCTTCCAAGCAACCATTGAGCCACTATATGTAGCAAAGCGCATTGCTCTAGTTGCAATTCGAACGTGTTTTCATTCGGTACCGAAATTTCACACCATTATTTGAGTTTAGCAAAATGGTTTCGAAACTTAAGGAAGGTCCAAATCATTCCAAATCTCCCAAACCACAAATCAATCGTAAGCGGCCGGAGAAACTTGCGGCCGCCAAACAACGTCACGGGGAAAATTCGAAACATCCGGGAGTTAAGAAATCCATCCAGAAGCGTACCCATAAACCACCGTCCCGGAGTCTAGACACGGCCAACAGATATGGGAATCGAATCGTCCTCCTCGATGGGTGTAATCTGTCGCACACCAGCAACCGGCTGCCACGCTTTAAGACGGAACGGCTAGCAAAAGCTCTGCAATACTTTGTCGACAGGGGGCACCCAGTGTATACCGTGTTTCCCCGGTTTCATCTTTACACGAGACAGTGGGACGATGTAGGCCGGTTAGATGGTTTGTATCGGAAAAATTACATCGTGCCAACGCCCTGCAAGGAGTATCCGAATCCCAAATCTCAGGTGTATGACGATCGCATTCTGATGGCGATTGCTGCTAAGTTCGACTGTGCGGTCATTTCGAACGACCGGTTCCGGGATGTGGCTAGTGAGCATCCGGAATGGGCGCGGGTGGCCCGTAATCAAACGATCACCTTCGACTGGGACAGTAATGAAAATTTGCAACTTCCATCGTACAGTTCAGATATTTTGAATGCATAAAATAAATTGTTCGCCCAGCGCATCGGGAAAGCGTTCCCGCGGGATCATTCCAACTAGTTTGCCAACAATGCTTGATGCTTTCTGGCGACAGAGAATCACTTCACACCATATTGGCACATACTGTACGTGCAAGAATGTCTACAACGGTTTGCCTCGGTACAGCCAAAAATGGTGAAACTTAATCAACAAAGTTCGCTACATTGTAATAGCATCTGTTTGATAGTATTAAAAAAATGGTTCCTTTAAAAAGCCTTCATGTTTTAGGTTTCTAATGTCACTAATTTAATTTATTTTCGTGCAAACAAGCTTAGCCTCTGCAATGATCGACACAAAGAGATCACACGATGGACGTACCTTCTCCATTCAGGTCGATCAGCATTAGTGCCCGCAAATCGAATCAACCCTCACAATGACCATTGAACTCCAAACCGGACACTTAATCATGGGGTCGGGCAGGCTATGGTGCATTTATCTCCCCACTCCCCATTCTATCGAACCCCTTTTCCTATGCAACGAGTGCATATTTTGATAGAACATAATGAACGTATCCGCCCATCAAAGTTTTTTTTTATCTATATTTATAATCCTCTAAAACCCGAGAAAAAAGACTTGCATTTTGGTCGAAATTGCATAGCTGCAGGTAAACAGTTGGCAATTGAACCCTTAATTGGTTTAACCCAAATCATACCGGGGCAAATCGTGAGTTTGATAATGAAGAACGCGAGGAAAGTGTTTGTGAAAGAAAGGGAAACACACACAGTGTTTCCGAAATTGTAAAGAAACAGGGTAGCCTCAAGTTAAATGCTTTGTTGCAACGAGGTTTAGCAGTGATGGCTGGACATGGTGAGCTCGGGACACCGAAACTAGCACACCTTCATGAAGTTGGGAGAGCGAACTTTCTTCCAGAACTAGCCGAAAGCAATCATTCCCGTTAGTTGATTGCAGGGTCGGCGATCGTGTATACTACGCCCGACCGATTATCTTCACCCCAATCGGTTGATCGACCGGAAGTAACAGTGAAGTATGGATGAATTTGGGTGGCAAATAACTTCCAAACGCGCCCTACCTGTTACTGGCGGGAGTTATCTATGGAATGGACGATCCTTTTGTGGCATAATGAATAGAGTTTTGGGTTCAGAGCTGATGAACCGTTGGAGCACGAAAGTAAACAACATCGAAACGCACTGGAATGTGAGGTTACTCAACCCAGACTTACTTCCGGTACTACGAAGTGCTACAAAACTACAATCGTTTACTACTCCGCTCTGTCCAGGCTGCCGTGATCGCTAGTTTGACTAAGATATGCTTAATTATGTTTATCCTAGGTATGCCCTCGGGATTGCCCAACTTCACTGCAAGCGCGTGATAACATTGCTGTTCTTCGTGATATCATATCCCAAACTTCAAGGGTGCGGATGATGTGATAAGGGTGATAAAAAGTCAAATCAAGTTGCGTACAAACTATTTGGCGTAATGTTTCATCACACTAACCTTAGGACACACCGTGCATGTCACCCTCTTTGACAGGAAACTGACGTCAAGCGAGGCTTCTCCAGTGTATTGTTTCTTAATCAGATAAATACCTTCTTCCCGGTAGGTCGTCAAAGTCGGGCTTTTCTTGATAAAATGGCACCGATTTGGGAACGCCGGCCGAAACTCGTTCGTCCCGTAATAAATATGCAAACAATTACCTCCCGTACGATTGGCGGCATCCGTTTGGGGTGCACAATTTATGTCGCCGGTAGCGCCATTTGCCACTACCGCGAGCGATGCAGACAAATTTAAATAAACCATCCATAAATTTGTGGCCCGCTTTGCTTAAGATCCTTTCGCGCAGAAGGTTTCGACGATGCCAATCAGTGCATAGTGGCCGGTTCGTCCACATGTTTCTTGGTGCATACCTGTGTGCATAAAGAGAGAAGGAATAAAACTTATTAATGAAAGTGCATAAATCATCGTTCGAAGGTTGGACAGCATAGGGCGAAGGAAGGAATGAAAAAAAAAAACACATACAATTAAGAAAGAAACATGTGGCGGCGGCTTTTCGGTTATTGTTATCTCTCCCATTTTTAAAGTTTTGTTTCAACCGAATCGAACGTGCAAAGTCGTTTCCTTTCGCCATGTTCAACGCTTGCACAATGCAGCTGCACCGAGGAATAAACATCAAAAGACATTTAACAAATCTTTCCTTGCTGTTTACCGCAAGCGTGTTGGTAGCAACACTATTCTTATCAGGTCTGGTGTGGCCCTGTCCAGCGCTGTTGTTGCTTAATGCTTCGTAATTAACACTGTGATAGCCATAAATTCATACCCCGAAATGGTCAAACAAGTGTCTGCCGACATATGCCCCGGTGTTCCCGCAAAGAATATCCTTCCATGCCGATGATGACGAAGCGCTCCCATCGAAAAGCCGAAGGAAAACGATTGTTCCGTAAGCATTAATTTGCGGCACAATAAATCGCGTCGATCATGTCTTACCCCAGCACGACGAGTACGTGCTGTTTGTTGGTCGGTGTCGAATCGAACTCACGAAATCGTTCTGCTTTTATATCACCCTTATCGATACAGAAGTGCGAAAAGTAACAACCGATTGCACTATGCGTATGTTTCGTACTTCCCCCGAAAAAGGACATCCATAATTGAGCACTTGGGCAGATGAAGACATCACGCGCATAAAACAAGGTTATGTGGGGATTCGTTCGGTTCGGTTTTATTATCCGAGACAATGTGCATGCTGGCAAGCTGGACCGAAAGCTTTAGAGTCACGCGCGACCATTTACCGTAAGTAGACAAATGACCAAAAACATAAATGCTAAGTCGGTACTGCGGTGGTTCATCAAATCATCATAATCGGTCAATCGGTAGAACTTCACCACATTTAGGGCAACCGTAGTGGTTGGTACTTTGTTTGCTGTGACCAAACTGGCCGCCAACTCACCTGAAGCAGCGAGTCGCATCACGTCAGCGGCCGCAACACCGATTTCGCGTTAAGGGTTGCCCCGTGAATACTTAATGTCGACACACGCTACCAAACGCCCCAACGGTGGTATCGTGCGTCCAGGTGTGGAACAACCAGGCACCCGATAAATCCGACGTTTGACACCTCTACGGTTGCGTGCACTTGACAGACGTGCGCAAAGACTCAGGGAACTTGGAATTTCTGTGCCTTTTTTTTGCAAACACGAAAGCCGACTGTCACGTCAACCGGGCGGCTAGTGTTTGTCGGGTCCGTGTGAAAGATTACAGCTGGACTAATGCTTCCGTTTCAGATATTGGCGACACACTGCTGTGAAAATGTTTTTGCGATAGGAAAAGCTTAAAATTATTTGAGTATTGTGGATTAAAAAGGACATTATGAGTTGTTATATACTATAATTCGATGGTAAATTCCTAAGTTCAATTTTTGGGATTTAGTTCCAACATTTCTTTCTGTCTCGCACTGTATTTCGCCAAGCACAACCATGGACAACGTTAATGAACATTGCGTGCGTACGGTTCAGTGAGCACACAGCTGCCGGATTCATACATTCCCATAAACGAACCAATTATGTTTGGTACGTGAGGTAATTTCACTTCTGTTTCGTTAGCGAATTACAATCGAAATGCCATGTATCAGGTCTCGCAATACACGGCGATATCCTTAATGATTAGCACCAAAACACTAACAGAAGTCAGCAGACACTGGTTCGTCCTCTTCCAAGAACTTCCTCTACTCAGTGTTGGAGTGTTCAGACAAGAAAAGAAATTATTATTTAATGCACACTTGGCAGTACCTAATTGAAGGGAGATCCAGAAGCATTTGCCGCGTATCTCATTAGGAACGGTCGATAATCGAACACTGGTGCAGGAGCGAATGTTAAAAAAGAGGCATCTCTCCCGCCAGGCAGACGAGAAGATGCATCGAAAGCAATCTTTTAATGATAGCGGAGGTATTCATTGGTTCAATCACTGCTTAATATCCTATCATCATAAATAATCATTCAATTTTCTATATCTGGTTTTCCGTGCTTCTTAGTGGTGAGTTTCGAACACAGCATCAGTGCGAGATTAGGGAGAGATTCTTACCGTTTTCTCGAAGTTTAAATACGTTTCCGATTTCAATAACAATTTCAAATCGTAAACATATCTTGCTGAAACTGATAGCTTGTATGCGTCAGGAGGGACTCTTTTTCCCAGTTTCTGAAGGGCCTACTAAACCAACTCCAAAATGCTCCACAAGGAAGGAAATTGATCTGTACAGCAGAGAGAGAGAGGGCAAAAAAAACACTCTCAACACCATCTAGACCGGTGTCACTATGGAAAAAAAACGGCAAGTCTGCCTTTGATACCATAAACGGACTGTCACACGTGGAATGATTCCCGGAAAAGAAAGTAGTAACGTACCCGTGCGCGTGGGGACAGACCCTGACCATACCCTGTCAGCGAAGATTATCTGGCAAACTGGCGGCACCAGTGAAGGCCGGTATGAAGATGAACATAAATCATGTATATCATGCACGTGGGGGCTTAGGAAATATTAATTACACATTCAACTTCCTGACAGCCAAGGTTCGCTAACGTTGGTACCTCGGGAGTGTGTGTTGCATGGCAGGGATTTATGTATATAGCTTAGGGAAGAAAGAAACAAGTAACCTATAAACTGTTCAACAAGATCGCGGGAAGATATCCTTCTACCTTCCTAACATAATCACACCCAGAACGCATGTTTTGAACTATTTTCTCCAACCGAAACGCGTGCGTTTGAAACAGTGCGACGATAATGATGTATTGTTACATATGGCCCACAATGATTGGTTACATGCTAGAGCATATACTCTGATGGAGCAGTTTTGCCCAGCGTGATTGATGATCTACACCGTTCACGGTCCGACAACGATCGCACGCTCGATACAAAACGATGCAACGGGACTTTATGCAGTCGGCGTTCGGAACTGTTCTTCATCCCAAACCAGAGCTAGCCACCTGTACTGTAACCGTGCATTTGAAACGGCCATCTTAAACGCATGCATCCATCTGCGTGCCGTAGCTCTCCAACAGTATCAATTCGTATCTCCACTCGAAAACACCATTTAACGCTTCTCCCCCGAAGCTCAGAGGGTCCAGAGGGTTTTGTTTACTCTAATACTTCAAATTTCCATGACGGTACGAGTTTTTCTTGCTCTTCCCGCTCCACAGCATCGCTCCCTTAAGCAAAGGATTAGGTTTTTGCTCACTCACCTCAGACTTGGCTAAGAAGGTGAACCATTAGAAGCCAGCTGAGTGGAAAAGGCATCAGCATCTGTTGCGCTTCTAGACGAGATCTCGACACGTACCTTCATCGGGAAGATCGCTTTTTGGTCGGCAAAACTGAAACAGTGCTGAGTTTCTCGCCAGGAAGTTGGTGGGGTTATGTAGTATGACCGGCTATAATTAACATATCACATATTGTTATGAGCTTTAAACCATTCTTGCACCTAGTGCAGTGGCATCCATTAGAGTGTGTAGCACTCTAGGCTAAGATCGTTCTGGTGGCGCTACGCAACAACGCGAGAAAGCATCGAAGCACCTATCTTCAATTGATCGTTCGACAATCGGAGGTCATAAGAGAAAGAAGGGCTTCTTCTTTCATTCCCGGCGGACAGGCTCACAGAGAACAGCACAACACTTTGGGGCAGCATTTATCGCTGCCCGACGTACTGCAGATGCTGCCAGTACTGATTGACAGCGTTCAACGAAACATCCGAATCATGCGTGGATGCCGCTTTTGGTAGCCACTCCACGCGAGCCGCAAGTCAATCACCGATCAAGAACGCCTCGTCGAGTGGGTACTCGGGATCACGCATAGTTTAAATAGGCAACGATTTATGCGATTACTTTTTTTCTCCTTCTGCCAACGGCGGCAGAGTTTCCGAAACCATTCAAACTATCTTTAATGCCAGCTAGAAGGTTTGTTTTTTTGGGTATGGAGTAGTATACAATGTAACGAAATCTGTGTAAAAGAGCCTTCACTCTGATTGGGTACGGTAGTTTACGAGACGCAATTCTATGCAATCCCGAATAGGAAACAGTGGTAATCTATCCGAGTTGAGCTGGCGTACTTAGCTAAGAAGTTCTCCATTTTGGGGACTTTTAATCGTGCTTGGAGTTAGTCGTTGCCTTGCCAAGAATTAATCCGCTAAAGAACTGATGAGCTCATTTGCTCATTCAAATGATGTGCAAATGGCACACTACCACGTCCAGTGTTCAACCGTCCGTTGCTTAAGGAAATCAGTTAAAACTTCCTAATCTCTTCAAACCATTTCAGCGTTTCAGAAGATTCGGAGATACGCAATCATTTAAACGACAAATATGCCGTCGTTTGGTCGTGGAAAAAAAAGTGTACATGTCTGTCATAGATTGTCGAGATTCGCGCGTCTGCCCGCGCTCACTCACACGCAGCTGAAGCCGAAAATAGTTTATGAAATTAAACGAAACCCCGCATCAATTTGCCAGCCTCGTCTAGGTCGCGGCTCACACCAGCAAAAAAAAATAAAAACGAAGAAGCCATTACCGGCAAGACGTACGATGTTCCCTGGCTGTGACGGTTTACGCCGTTCCATTTCGTTGCACATTCCGCGACGCGAAAGTCTCACGAGTCTTCTCCAAAACTTGCGACCGGTACCTAGACGCTTCAGAATAGCTGACAAAAATGGGAATATCATCGGAGGAGGAAGTCTTATATAAAGAAAAAATACGCAAACACACAAGTGAGCGGAGCAATTTTTTTTTGCTGCTTCTTTATCCAAAATTAAATTTTTCACCATCATCTACGGGACGACGCACACCGTACGCCCGTACGGTTGTAGAGCATCCTTGTCAAGAGCAAACAGATCCGGTAGAACAGTAAGTCAATGATGGTCGATACCATGATGGCGTATCGGCACGGGAAGCATTTATCTATTGCGTTTGGTGGAAAACGATAAGCGTTGCGGGATGACGCAAACTTTAAATTGATTTTTGCGGTGAGTTTTAGCAGAACCGTTTCGAGTGTTTTGGATTTGAAATGGAAAAATCGGGATATTATCGATTAAAAATGGTTTATTCTGTAGTAAGAAATCGAGTAAAACTATTCCCTTCATTAAGCTATCCATTAATCATTCTCACAGCAACTCACGTGATGATGGACCGCTTGATAACTCTCACTCAAAAACAAGCAAACATCATCCTAAAATGTCATTTAGGGACTCACCACTTTCGGGGTAACTACTTTCACCTCCCACTTAGCTTGCTGGTGGCAATGATTCAATCTTGCAACTTGACAGTGTAACATCATAATAAAAACCATTCGCATTCATTTAAAAGTTTATGTTTTCCGGCAGAGCTGCAACAGATTGGTCACGCTTTTCTTTCTCCCCAACAACAGGGCCACAACATTCAATAGACTTTAGACACGTAATCTGTTTTCCCTTTTTTTCCACCACCCAAAAGCGCATGTAAATAATAAATTAATTTCCAACAGTCAACACCACCAGTTGCAACTTGTCGATTAAAAATGGTTTATTCTGTAGTAAGAAATCGACCCCCCACCAATTAGATGAAGCAGCCTAGTCGTACCGAGCCGGCAGAACGGCCCAAAGGGGGCCAACCTAGCTAATAGCCTGCCCTACGAATAGCTGTACAGAATAGTCCACTTAAGAGGATGGAGACGAAGGGTATTGGAGGCGTGTTGTGTTTAGCATAATTTTAATGCTCTCCATTATGCCCGCTTGATGGTAAGGTTAATTTGCATAAAAATCTGTAACAAACGAGTCGTGTGCTCGAGCCGCTCGAGAGTGTCCGCCTCTCTCTGCTCGTTCGTTCGTACCAAACTTTTCAGATCCATCACGGCGATGATATTTGGTGAAGTGAAAAATAGAAGCAGCAAAACACAACAACACTACAAAACCTGTACAAAACCACCGCAACAGAAAACGGCACAGAAAGAACACAACGACGCTGGCTAGTTTGGAGTGTTGATGCCTCACTCGTGCGGTAATAATAGTCATGTGTTGTCAGGACGGGACTTCGATGACTCTGCGCCATTCTGAACATTCCACCGGAGACTTAACTGAAGCATCCATAACACCCATTTCGAACTAGGCTTTCTGTGTGTGTGTGTGTGCGCCCCGAGCTAATGGTTGATTATGATTTATTATTTGGACAGCGATTCTGGCACAAACCACCACCGGCGTAAATACCGGGTTTTTAAGCTTCACGAAAGCAATTGTACTTGGCCATGTTACAATCGGTTTCGGGGACGGCTATAATGCTCGATTAATTTACATGCTCTCCAGCATCGCACGCACGCTCGGATGTCAAATTAACACGATGGATTTCGGACCCCGTATGATTGGGTGATTTAATATGCATTATTTATGTACGGCTAATTGAAACCAACAACAAAAAAGGGGTACTTCTTTTTCTAACGCCTCACTTAGTCGCTCTTGGAACTGAGGGGAGGTTTGTTGGGTGTGCATAAAATATGGACCGTTCCGAATGGGATTTAATGGGCGTTCGGTTAAGCAAATGGGTGCATTTGTGTTCCTAATCGGACGGCCATTAAAACAATCACATTAATATAAATATTTCAATGTTATGCGAGGACTCACAGACGATCATGATTACCTTAATGTGAGTGTTATGAAGTTCATGCACTTTATGGCACTGGAACTCACCAGTTATCAAATTTGATCCAAAACCCTCTAACCGATCGCTATCAAATCGTTCCGTAACGATCAGTTGGGTGTGTACCAAGATCTACTCATGCGAGGCCGAGTCCAACGTCACTCGACCGCAATGTACGCATGCACGCGTGGAATTAGATTGTGTTTGTTCTGCTTCATATAATACTCGTGGATTCGGTTCGATTTTTACCCTGTTCCAGATTGCTCTGTAGTCCGCCGGTGACACTTTGACAGTAGCATGGACCAAAAACTCGAACTTCAGTGACTACCCGTCAGCTGCATTCACTTAAACTCCCCCATCGAACTGAGCCCATTTGTTTAAATTGTTTATTGCTAATAAAAGTAATAACTTGCCGACCAAGAAAGCCGAAAGCCGTACCGCACCGATGGGGAAACTGTGTCCACTTGCTGTCACCGCCAGCTGTCCAAACTGGCAAGACGAACGTGGACGTGAGCTGCCGGTTCGTTTCTGTCCGCTTGCATGCAAATTAGTGACCCTCGAAGACGAAGAGCCCACTGACAGGTACGTTACTTTGATGATTTCTGGGAACTCGGGCTTATTTTGTTTCCTTCAATGTCCAACTGGCGCTCCTACGCTTACAACCTTCCAAATGACCCTTTTAACGCATCCACAATTACTCTCCAGTGCCCCCATACGTATCTCGTAAATCCCGAACCCACATTCTGGGACGAGCGATTGAAGTGATGAATGGTAACTTCACTCGCTACTCGCGAAGCCATGGAGTAGCAAGGGACAGTTGAATTGGGTGCAGCGAATTCCTGCGTTTAATCACGATCACAGCCACGATAACCATCTACCGTTCTTCCCTTATTGCGCCGCGTTATTAATATTTCTTCCATTGAACGGCGTGTTGGCTGTTGGAAATTAAAATTAGACAGCTCAGCTTTCACCAGACCTAAATCATTCGTTTAAAGGGAGGAACTCTGTTATTTTTCGGGCATACCATCCGTTACACGCCGTTACTGTTGGACAGATCGTCAAAAGGCCGATCATATCAAACTGTCTCGGAACATAATCTTTACCCGAAACCACCGTTACTTACAACCCTTAATTTGCGGGACCAGCGCACCGAAAAAACCATCATAACAAGCCCGTATGGATCTTCGGCTTCGGCCAGCGCCAGACCACCAACAGAAATAAAACAATATTTCTACAATAAAACGTAAAAACGCCCTCCCCCGGAGACCTGGAGCGCGTGGTCTGTTTGATCCGGTTCGAGCAACTTTGCATTTTATAGCAACTTAATTAAACCGTAAAAATATTATCTTCCCACTTTACGACGGGGCACCAGCAGCAGCAGCAGCAAGCAGCAGCAGTATAAGCATCCTTCTGAGTAGATGTGGGTTGAATCCTGGAGTAGATTGTTCGAATGCTCATCTAAAATGTATCGGACTGTGAAGCTACTTTTTCCCAATTTTGATTATTTTGCTATAAAAATATTAAATTAACTAAAGCTCCCGAGGAAATGAGGTCTTTTTCTGTTCGTCTACGATCCCATCATCTTGAAATATTAAAAGCTAAATCATCTGTTTATGCTAACTAACTGCCAGCTAATGTTTGTTTCCTGCTCGCGCCAATTTGTTGTGCTAAACTGGTTGATTAAATTTATTACTTCCCACTAATGATTTCTCCATTTTTCACAATCAAAGCCAAACGTGTTGTTCCCTAATTTGGGACGTTTGATCGAGCATAATACTTCACCCTTTACGAAAGCTAAAGAAAAAACAGCCGTACCAACTGGCGAATGCTGATTGAAAGCATCAGATAATCAAACTCTAATAAACGATCTGACTGATGTGCCCCGAGGCAGCGAAAACCTCAATAACACAACAGAAACGACCACTGAAGGTGATAATGGTTTGCCACACAAACGTCATCCGGCGGCGTAATCGGTTCATTCGTACACCTGAATTCCTTGCGGTCTTTAGCATTGGTTCGTTTCGTCGGTATTTATCTTATGGCGAAAATCTTCTCCACCGGAAGACACGAGCCAGCAAGCCGGATGGGTCGCTCGCTCAAATGAGAACAAACGAGTGCGAGAGTGCGTTACGGTGCGAAAAGAAGGCACCGAGGGATAATTATCAAAGGACACTCCTTCTCGCGGATTTTGCCCACTTGCCATCAGCTTATAGATACGATAGACCCAGCACAAATGATTTCCCCATTAAGAGTCATTCTTCTTGCGCATTTTCTGCAAGTTCGATTTATTGCTGGATGGGAAGAACTCCTATTCTTTCAAGAGTTGGCAACTTCGCTCTCAAGAAGAAGAGGTCCCGCAAACAGCCACAAATAACGCGTCACTTCGTTCTGCGCTTTTTTGTCCTCAACTTGGCTTGCTCAACGTTTGAGTCCAATTATACCAGATCACGGGAACCTCCCGCTGATTCCCAGCCCAGGCGTATATGGCGGAAAACAATTTAACCGCCGCAAAGACATATCTATCAGTTCGATCAGTTCGATCGACATTGAAGTGGATACCACTCCAGTCCGGCTGTATCGTGTATTTGCTAAGCGCTTTTGAGAGATCGTACGCGCGCGCACCCCAAGACCCGTCGAGATACAGTAGATTCCACGATCTTCGGATATCGCTGAGCTTCTCCACGAGAGACCTCGGCAACGGGTCCCCGAATATCTGATCGCAATCAGGCGACTCTGGGCCGGTGTTATTCGCGGTGGATATAAGTATCATGGAATCGATTGCCGCCAACCAAACGCGTATCAAACGGTTCAATTCCACATTCGGGAGGTCCTCTCCACCAATGTATCAAAGGCCTCTCCCCTCGCTTCCCGAAGGTGAGAGGATGATGAATGAATAAAAGCAATATCATTATTTATACACCCAAACTGGCTGCCGCGAGTTCAGCGAGACACACGCGCCGGCAAGCCGGATTGTGGAAGCGAAACAAAACGGTGTGTTACATTCGAAGAAGTGATCCCTAATAAGGTTTAGGTGGGGCTTTAGTATCAGCCAGTCCGAGTAGAATAATGGTACGCATTAAAAGTGGATCCGCACATTACTATTGTATCGCGATCTGGCAGTGTGCGATCCTTTCTTCGCAGCCAGGCAAGTGATCGAAGTCTGGGATGGATTATCCAGAAATCCCGCCGGTACCACTCCAGTCCGGCTGTATCGTGTATTTGCTAAGCGCTTTTGAGAGATCGTACGCGCGCGCACCCCAAGACCCGTCGAGATACAGTAGATTCCACGATCTTCGGATATCGCTGAGCTTCTCCACGAGAGACCTCGGCAACGGGTCCCCGAATATCTGATCGCAATCAGGCGACTCTGGGCCGGTGTTATTCGCGGTGGATATCAGTATCATGGCATCGATGTGCCGCCAACCAAACGCGTATCAAACGGTTCAATTCCACATTCGGGAGGTCCTCTCCACCAATGTATCAAAGGCCTCTCCCCTCGCTTCACCAAGGTGAGAGGATGATGAATGAATAAAAGCAATATCATTATTTATACACCCAAACTGGCTGCCGAGTAGCAAGGGACAGTTGAATTGGGTGCAGCGAATTCCTGCGTTTAATCACGATCACAGCCACGATAACCATCTACCGTTCTTCCCTTATTGCGCCGCGTTATTAATATTTCTTCCATTGAACGGCGTGTTGGCATTCCGTGATGGTAATTAGACAGCTCAGCTTTCACCAGACCTAAATCATTCGTGTAAAGGGAGGAACTCTGTTATTTTTCGGGCATACCATCCGTTACACGCCGTTACTGTTGTGCGACAGCTCGTCAAACGGACGATCATATCAAACTGTCTCGGAACATAAACTTTACCCGAAACCACCGTTACTTACAACCCTTAATTTGCGGGACCAGCGCACCGAAAAAACCATCATAACAAGCCCGTATGGATCTTCGGCTTCGGCCAGCGCCAGACCACCAACAGAAATAAAACAATATTTCTACAATAAAACGTAAAAACGCCCTCCCCCGGAGACCTGGAGCGCGTGGTCTGTTTGATCCGGTTCGAGCAACTTTGCATTTTATAGCAACTTAATTAAACCGTAAAAATATTATCTTCCCACTTTATGACGGGGCACCAGCACCAGCAGCAGCAGCAAGCAGCAGCAGTATAAGCATCCTTCTGAGTAGATGTGGGTTGATTCCTGGAGAAGATTGTCCGAATGGTCATCTAAAATGTATCGGACTGTGAAGCTACTTTTTCCCAATTTTGATTATTTTGCTATAAAAATATTAAATTAACTAAAGCTCCCGAGGAAATGAGGTCTTTTTCTGTTCGTCTACGATCCCATCATCTTGAAATATTAAAAGCTAAATCATCTGTTTATGCTAACTAACTGCCAGCTAATGTTTGTTTCCTGCTCGCGCCAATTTGTTGTGCTAAACTGGTTGATTAAATTTATTACTTCCCACTAATGATTTCTCCATTTTTCACAATCAAAGCCAAACGTGTTGTTCCCTAATTTGGGACGTTTGATCGAGCATAATACTTCACCCTTTACGAAAGCTAAAGAAAAAACAGCCGTACCAACTGGCGAATGCTGATTGAAAGCATCAGATAATCAAACTCTAATAAACGATCTGACTGATGTGCCCCGAGGCAGCGAAAACCTCAATAACACAACAGAAACGACCACTGAAGGTGATAATGGTTTGCCACACAAACGTCATCCGGCGGCGTAATCGGTTCATTCGTACACCTGAATTCCTTGCGGTCTTTAGCATCGTTTCGTTTCGTCGGTATTTATCTTATGGCGAAAATCTTCTCCACCGGAAGACACGAGCCAGCAAGCCGGATGGGTCGCTCGCTCAAATGAGAACAAACGAGTGCGAGAGTGCGTTACGGTGCGAAAAGAAGGCACCGAAGGATAATTATCAAAGGACACTCCTTCTCGCGGATTTTGCCCACTTGCCATCAGCTTATAGATACGATAGACCCAGCACAAATGATTTCCCCATTAAGAGTCATTCTTCTTGCGCATTTTCTGCAAGTTCGATTTAATGCTGGATGGGAAGAACTCCTATTATTTCAAGAGTTGGCAACTTTGATCTCAAGAAGAAGAGGTCTTTGTATACCCGCAAACTTCGTTCTGCGCTTTTTTGTCCTCAACTTGGATTGGCTCAGCGTTTGAGTCCAATTATACCAGATCACGGGAACCTCCCGCTGGTTCCCAGCCCAGGCGTATATGGCGGAAAACAATTTAACCGCCGCAAAGACATATCTATCAGTTCGATCAGTTCGATCGACATTGAAGTGGATACCACTCCAGTCCGGCTGTATCGTGTATTTGCTAAGCGCTTTTGAGAGATCGTACGCGCGCGCGCACCCCCAAGACCCGTCGAGATACGGTAGATTCCACGATCTTCGGATATCGCTGAGCTTCTCCACGAGAGTCCTCGGCATCGGGTCTCCGAATATCTGATCGCAATCAGGCGACTCTGGGCCGGTGTTATTCGCGGTGGATATCAGTATCATGGCATCGACGCGCCACCAACCAAACGCGTATCAAACGGTTCAATTCCACATTCGGGAGGTCCTCTCCACCAATGTATCAAAGGCCTCTCCCCTCGCTTCCCGAAGGTGAGAGGATGATGAATGAATAAAAGCAATATCATTATTTATACACCCAAACTGGCTGCCGCGAGTTCAGCGAGACACACGCGCCGGCAAGCCGGATTGTGGAAGCGAAACAAAACGGTGTGATACATTCGAAGAAGTGATCCCTAATAAGGTTTAGGTGGGGCTTTAGTATCAGCCAGTCCGAGTGGAATAATGGTACGCATTAAAAGTGGATCCGCACATTACTATTGTATCGCGATCTGGCAGTGAGCGATCCTTTCTTCGCAGCCAGGCAAGTGATCGAAGTCTGGGATGGATTATCCAGAAATCCCCCCGGAATGCTGAGGTCTGCCTCGCCTCGCCGAGTGGCTCACGGTGAGAAAGATTAATGATGGAATTCACATTAGGTAGCTGGTGTGGGAAAATTGTGTCGTTTCTTTCTGTACCACAACCGCAAGACGTTTAGAAGATTAACATTGATTCTATAATGCGTTGGAACAGATCTCCTGGGGGTGTGTGTGCTGAGGCACATCTCGTCTACTTCTGACGATCGTTAACTCGCTATCAATAATCCAATAAACCATCACCCGGGCAAGGAAGCAACAAAGCTTCTGACGTTTCGAAGCAGGAATTTGGACACCGGTCCGAGCGGAGTCTTTTTATGCTTATGACAATTTTATCAAAGAGCGGCCATCGGTCCGGAGCTTGCCCGAAGAGATCTGCTACCCCCACACGATTCGATGGATACACAATGTGTCACTATCGTATTATTTCTGCTCCCGTTCTAATCTGTCTAAGCTCTCTTTTTTCGATACCAGATCTTCTTTCGTAACAGTTTCTTCAATCAGATGTCCCGTACACCTTACTGGCGGGCAGAAGATGGTTCTTTCTCTGCATCAATTCCAATCCACATTTACAGATGCTCGGAGGAGGGCTTAAGGGACTGGAAAACGTTTTTTCCCAAAAAAAATCTAAGCGAATGAATGGTTCGGTACAATTAAATCGAGTAGAAAAGTGCGCATAACGTAAATAATAAACTTTACTGGAACTGTGTTTTCCAAGGCGCGAAAATCCAATTTTCTTCTGTTTGTTCAATCGTAAAAGCTTCTCTGCCTAGGTTTCCGTTTCGAGTTGGGACGCTTTTTTGGTAGCGTTCGGGGTCTCCCTTGCTTGCTTGCTTGCTTGCTTCCAGTTTGGGACACTTTTGGTGGACATGATTTATGAAAACACTTTTCTCCATCTTCTCAGCGGCCGCTTCGTCGCGGTGCGATAGCCGCGTTATGAAGTATCGTTTTTTTTTTGCTTCGTTTTTCGTAGGGCGTCCCGGCACCATGATTTATGAAAACGCACACTAGCCAACTTGGCTGGCTGGCGGTGCCAAAAGCGCTATAATGAACCGCCAAAGGAACCCGGGTGTGTGTGTGTGTGCGTAAAATGAAGACGGGGCTCGAAAGCGTCACCTAGCTGTGCCGTGTCGAGACTGATTGCATCTGACACCGAATTTACACGCCGATCGTGACTGGTGTGAGGTGTTGAGGCGCCCAGCTTTTCCCACAGGACTTCCAGAACGCAATCCAGCCCAAAAAACAAACATGCCAAATCATCACCTTTTCTCCCGGCGGGCGTGCCAGTTCTCGCACTTGAAAAGACCCTTCCCGTAGTGCGAGGTGACGAAGTGTTTTGGCTTTCTGCTCGGTCAATTTGGGGCCCGCAACTACCTAACCGCCGCCTTACAGCACTGATGAATGGGTGCCGAGTGCGTCTTTAACGATCCGGATGAACGCTGTTTACGCAGTTTATGTTGCTCACTGTGTTTATAATCATGTTCACACATTCAATTCTAGGATTAGAAGAGTTAAGGAAGGACTGCTGGGACGTTATTAAAGCAATCAAACCATCCCAAGAAATGAGGGTCTCTTTTCGAGCTAAAGAAGAAGCTTATTGTTGCACTCCGAGCATATCCTTTCAGTAAGGCATACACGGAGAGACACAACATACAACGCCGTCCTACTCCTTGCGGCTTAATCCCTCGCTTCACAGTACCAGGGCTTAATGGATGCTGGCAACGAAGCAATTGCAGCGTGCACGAAACGAAAGCAACAACATCAAAACACGTCTTACAATTCCCTCGGGCAAATGAATGTTTCGCTGGACACAATAAAATCCTGAGTCCGGAGCAAGATGTCCACCCACTATAGCCTGTCCGGACCGCAACCGATCTGACACTCGCACGCCATTACGACACCGAAAGGATGCGTTCACTGTGTGTTCGGTTGTTTTACGACCAGTACTATTGCAGCTGTAGTGTACTAATAAAAGCGTATGTCTTACGTCGAATATGACACCGGCCAAATGGGCTGCTGCCGAGGTAGAGAAGTAATGGAACGTGTGAATAAAACTAGCCGGTTCAGTATGACAGCTCCAACTAGCTTTCATCATTGTACGGATGTAATGAAAGGTAAGCTTTTTATAAATAGTTTATTAGACCTCATTTTGTTGTACACTTGCGGGATAAGCCTTCAACACGCAACCAATAAAAGAGACATAATTTAATTTTTCTCAGTTTATTGTAATAAAGCAAACAAGCAAAACGGCTTTAATAAAATACTCTCAGCTTAGCTCAAGCTGCTCTTCAATGAAGCTGTTTTATATCATAAGCTACAAACAAAAAACAGACACTCCCCGTCACAGGGTAAAATCAATTTATCTTATTTTTTGCTTCAAGTTATTTGGGCTATTCCCGCAACAGAAGCCAACAGCGGATCATATTACGCCCGCTGACCCGTTACGGGGGAAACATTGTGAGTGTAACAAGATATCAGATTAAAGGAAGCGCGAGAAAACAAAAAACTAAGCTCCTTCAAGTGCACTAACAATTGAACTGAGGCCTTAAAAACCATACTTTCGGTTGAGTTTGTTTGATGTTTGGCAAACTGATGCTGAATTCATGAGGTTGCTTCAGAGACTATGAAACAGCGCAATGTTATTCTTTAATTAGTCGGTCTGATGATCAAGAAAATCCTTCTTGGAGACCACTCTGATGTACTTTTTAATTAATTTTAAAAGCAAAACAAAAATCAATATTTACAATGATGCAGGCGACAAATACGGAAGCGAAAACTTTTCCTACCAGTAGCAATAAAACAAACCAAAAAAAAAGTTCCACGTTCGTTCACCTTTGGCGAGTTTTTCACCCTGAGTAACTTGCCTTTGCCGCAAAGACGGCGTCACGCGTAAACCCGTAACCCGTAACGAGCGTGACGCAAATGGTGCATAACCGTTCGCTGTGCCGGTCGGTGGTGCTCACATACACTCCCCAAAAAAACAAGGAAAACGCGACAATGCAATGTCGCAGCATTCGTTTGGTGGCGTCAGCTGGTTTGGTACGAGTGGTGGAAAAAATGGCAAACTAGGTTCCAGAATCCCCCGAAAAGAGAGGCCTTGGGGAATCCACTCTCCTTGGGGAATGGAATTGTTTCCCCGGTTAGTGCTAGTGGTTGCTTTTTGGTGAAATTGCTTTCTCTGTTTTACACCCGGCGAATGGGAAATGGTGAACTACAGTGGCTGTGTTGGTATTGTAAGGCCAGGACCAAAGCGAATCGTTCTGTGGGACAAGACCAAGTTATCTTACTGTAACAGCCACAACGCCAATGTGCAATGGTTCACAAAAAATTATCAAAAATTTTGATGTTTGAGGGTTGAAAAGTCACAATTTAAGCGGAGTCCAGAAGTCAGTTAGTCCTAACATATCTAATTCATCTCCGAAACTCTGTAAATATAGAAGACATGATCTTTTGATGACGGAGCTCTACAACGGTCCTATACATCGATATAACTTTGTTTAGTTCTGTTTATGTAGACAAACACTGCAATCAACAGGGGTCCTTATAAGATAAATTATGAATAGAAATGGTCTAAAAATGTTTAATAATATTTATACACATTTTGTTCCAATATTTAAATAACATCTTAAAGCCAAAAACAAACCTCTATTAATAGTTTTTCTCGTAAAGCACAGCACGATAGCGAACTTGTCTTCTTGAAGAAAACAGGCCCTCCATTCTTCCCAGAATTAATCACGCACCAATCAACCCACTGCCCAGGGAACGATGATGATGATGATGCTGATGCGGGAGATCAAATATCTCCTTGCCTCGTGGCGATCATCCAACGAGAGATCGGGTAGGAAGAATTAAAAAAAACGAACAAATTACAAAAGCCACTACATGGCAACAGAACAACCGGGAAACATTGTTGTAACTCCCTTCGGACCTTCGGACAAGGCAGCAGCAGCAGCAGCAGGGCAGCAAGATAAAATTAATTTACTGTCTCTCCACTCCGACACTCCGATGGTTTACTTGTGTTTCATCGCTTAATTTTGATTGACACAATCAGCGGACGCCTTCACCGCTGGAGTTCTCCCGATTGGGCGACGTCCCCCAGTAGAAGGGCTACCGCGCTACTACGACACAGTTGCAAGGATCTGTATCCGATCGCCGGTTTGGGAATCCGATACCAATCCAGCCCGTGCGGGCTGGCTGGCTGCTGCTTAATAGTCACACTTCTCGATTTATCATAGGCCTTTTAACGATTGTTCATTCCACGATAACTGCTGGGCATCAATTTTATGGGTTGCGTATCTCCCTTTTGAATCGTTTTTTTTTTTTGGGTGTGCGTGCTTTCATATGCGTGTGTGTGTGGGGACCGGACGTTTCGTTGCACGAGCTTAGCACCTTAACCGTGCCTCAGGACTTCGAACAAGAACTGTAAGGCCCTGCGGACGAAAAGGTAAAATAATTGATAATGAACGTGCCCGATCTTTGAGGCTCTTCCTCGTGCAGCACATCACCCCCCAAAACTCAACCTCAAAAGGGGTGTGTGAGTGTGTACGAATATTGGACAAGAATGTAACACACAAAAAACACAACAACATAACTACAGACCCCGCTTATTATACGGGCTCATCACGAAGAAGTCATTTGTTATGGGAACACACAAATGTTGCGCCCGATGTTGCCCACAACCCCAATAACCCAAAAGGAGAAAGGTCGCGGCTGGCGTATTTTGGCCATAAAGTTCATTTTCCGTAGCGCATCCTACAACTCCCCACGTTTTGCCGTATTTTAGAGGGTTGCCTTTATGCAAGGCTTTTTTTTCCACGATTTCTTTTTGTGGCATACTTGTACGAGGTCACTGCCATGTCCTCGCTCCAAGTTGTGCAAGTTGGCTGGGTGTAGCGTATTATTATTTCTACTTTTTAACATGTCTGCCAGCAAGCAGGATGTGCGTGTACCGTACCCGAAGCGTCACAACAAACGACAAAGTAATGATACAGTTGCGTCTATTGCTGCTCAGCAAAAGGATGGAAGGAACCGGTATCCTGCAATTAATTGCCATCCTTGCTTGTCTCTCGCTTTCGCTTCCTTTCAACCAGAAACAAATCATAATCAAAAAGCAAGATTAAGCTTTAATGAAAGTTTCCTATCGTTCTTTCGCCCTCCGAACATAGGGCTTACAAAAACCTCTAAACAATAATCAAAGCCACAGCGAAACAACAACTTCACAAATCTCGGACAAACGCATCCTTCCGGTCTGCTGGGTTAGTAACTTTTATTTACCGATGCCGGTTGGGTAACACAGATTGCAAACAAACTCAGCCCCAAAAGCTCAAGCAAAATGGACGAGCCTCCCGACAAGACTGGTGCATCGGTGCAGAATTGCATCGGAGCTGGTGGACAGATAGGGAAAGGATTAATTTCCGGTTCTCGCTCGCATGGTGTCTGGCTACGGTCTTCTTTCCCTGCTGGACAATATTTATGCTACGGAGTTGTGGTTCGTTGTTCTCGTTCTCGGTTGAGACAATGGTTGCGCCAAACAAACTCTAAAATGTAGCACAGCTTTTGTATTCGGAAATGGAGTAGTGAAACAGTGCAGTTGTACGTAAGACAAATTTGTACCAAATAGTTTTTAGTTATATGGGCTTTTAAGGGAACTATTTGGAACAAATCTGGGCTGTAAGGGAAACATTTTGGTTAATGGGACTTTTAGCATAAAAGGAATTGCTAACAACGATAAGTGTGTCATTTGCTTTGTGTTGATGCTTTTTGATGATGAGTTGATGATGAATGGATCACTCCTAAGGTAAGTTGTTTGTTACTTTAGCAATAGCTAAAAGTAATGTACAAAACCCGTTCCTGAGCGTTAGGAATAATTCTTAGATTTTGATTTCCGTATACTTTGATATTTTATTTGTTTCTATAGAATTCTCAATTATTGTATCATAAAAATGATTCTTCAACATTAATGCACTGAAAAATAAGCTCTTATGTTATCAGTTTCCAAGAGCAATATAGTCGTCTTATTCTAGCTCTATTGTGGAGTACCATGATGAGACAGACTTTAACACAGAAAAACTTGACGAGATTTATTGATCGGTGTGATTCTCGTGACTTGATCTACCTAATAGAATAACAGTTCTACTGTTTCTAAATAGTCATAACTTTAATACTAAGCAGATGTGTTATAAATGCTTCGCGGTCTAGGCCTGCTGCAACCTCGATACCACTCACGGTCTAGCACCGTCATCTGCCAATTCTTGTTCCCGGCCGTTCTGGCGACGCATCAAGACTGGGTCGACTGAAACGCGAGGCGAATAGGATTGGATTGCGGTTCAATGCGACGAAGACAAAGCACCTGCTTGCCGGTACAAAGTAGCCAACTACGGGCTCCACAAATTCCTGAGATCCAGAAGACTTCAACAACGCCCGAAATGCGCCATATATCGCACTCTGAAACGGCCGGTAGTCCTCTACGGGCGCGAGTCCTGTATCATGCTAGTGGAGGACGCTAATGCACTCGCCATTTTCGAGCGGCGAGTGCTACGGACTATCTTTGGCGATGTGTGCGAGCAGGGCGTATGGAGATGGAGAATGAACCAGGAGCTAGCTAAGCTGTTTGACGATGCAGACATCCTGACGGTTGCCAAAGACGGAAGGATACGCTGGTTGGGGCACGTGATGAGGATGACGGACTCATGCCCTGCCAGGAAGGTGCTCGTCAGCGACCCGTTCGGCACGAGGCGTAGAGGAGCACAGCGAGCTCGTTGACTGGATGAAGTGGAGTCAGACCTGAGAGAGATCGGATCCAGTCGGGAGTGGAGGAGTGCAGCCATGGACCGAGTTTCCTGGAGAACTATTGGACATGCTCCCTAGGAACAGGCCAATAAAGAAGAGGAGAAGAAGGGCTCCGAAGGTCGTCCGATGCCATTCTCATGACATGCCCACGGGAGCCTGACGAGCCTAATTCGCTGCACGATGCTGCGGTTGTCCTTTCAGACATACGGGATCAAAAATCCTTCTGAGCATCTTCCTCTCGAACGTGTTATAAATAATATGGTAAATTTGAGAGGCTAAGTATTGGTCGTGGAACTCATTGATAAATCTAGCTATTATTAGCTATTGACAGTAGGATATACACAATTTAAATGTAAAATAAATCAGAGATCTATCAAAGAAATATGTCTAGATCGTTTACGCTAATGTAGAACCTCAAAACCTCAACGCTCTGGCAATGCCTTAAACTGGCAAAAGAATTAACAATCTATTATGTTACGAAAACGCTGTTAACATATTCATATTCTAATACATCTCACGTATTTACCAATATTTATCGATGTTGTCGATCAATCTTACTGTAAATCAGACACCGAGAGAAAACCTTTGACCACGGTTTATCAGCACTCCGGTTTGCACAAACCATCTAAACGCAACCATCCACCTCGCTTTTAGACACGATGTCCGACAAATTGTTTCTTGCCCAAAATAGAAACAAAACAACGCACAAAAGGAAAGTGATACTGATATTTGATACCTTGTCTATCTTCGCTCATCGAAAAAAACAGGGAATACAACAAACCGCAGTCCGATTTCGCGATTCGGGAAAGATAATCGCTGAGATGCCGTCTGGGCTCACACAACGGCTCTCCAAACCCTAAGGACCACTCCACCCGAGCAGCGGCAACTAATGACAATGTTTCAGCTTTCGACAGCTGACGAAAAGGGGCGGCAAAAATTCAAAAGGACTCACACAAAAAAGCACAATCACACAAGCCGTACACGCCGAAACAGCATCTTGAAAAGCGAATCAGCGAAGTTCGTTGTTTGTTGGTGAGGTTGATTCGCTGAGTATTTGCATACGTGATGTGCGATCGCGTGGATCGCCGAGGTCTGGAGATTGGCAGCAAATTGGATTATGTGGGAAAACCCTTCGCCGACTGCCCATTTTAGGCAGGGCTTCGGCAAATCGAAAACTCGTCGAGACTCCCTGCCCTGCTGACATGCGCTTCATTGAGACGGTGATCTTTATCTGGCAGACGCACGCTTTTGCTGTTGTTTTTTTCACCGTCACGAGCTTTTGTGCGGAAGATCGTTGGATTCGTTCGAAACATCAGATCCGTAAAAAAAAAATCAACCGAAAACCGATTATATTTCATTGGAGCGCCATCGTATCGTGTCGCCGGAACCGGAAAATTAATTTGATTCACATTAATCGCCGTAATCGATACTTGAATGAATTGGGTGCGCTCGCACCGGGGGTTTTTTCGGTTGTTCGATTCGTGATTCATTCACCAGGTTCCCAGGTGAGTGTGGCAAGGTTAATATAGAGGACACGCATGCCCTTTCTAGGGCAAACCCATCAAAAGCCCGAACGAACGTTTTAAATGCTACGCTACCGATGAAGGCAAGTGTTGATCGAGACGGTGCGATCATCGCCAAGTGCGCTGCGTCACAATCCGTCATACGGCACCCGGTTGATGCGCATGATGTATGCTAATTTAATTGGAATTAATTCGCAAACCATTTCAACCACAGTGGGGACCAATTCGGTGGTTTTCATTGCTTCAAATGCGGGATTGTACCAAGCGAAACAATCGAAAAAGCGTCGCTTCTTTGTGTCGCTCTTCGCACGCAAAAGCTTCGACAGAAGGACAGAGTCGTGAGATCGATCATGATGGATTAAGCTCCAAATAGTTACCCAAAAAACATAACCCATGCTTAATGCTTCTGCTCAATGGAGTCATAGTTCTTTTTTTCGTTGTCTTCTGCTAGCGAGTTTTGTCTACTTTCGATTGATCGATTGATTTGAGAGTTCCTGGGAGAGAGCACAAACAAAAAGAAATAACCGAAGGAACCTTCTACGATCGTGCGAAAGTTCCATCGGATGTATGTGGTCACGACCCAAAAGAACTAGGAGTTTTTGTCCGAAAGTAAGCAGCCAAACAAAAAAACCCCAAATTTTTGCATAACACTCGCTTCCTTCTGCGAGGTTCCAAACGCTACTCGATCACGCCCTAGAAAAGGCGAATGTTTTGGAAATTTATGCAGTTCTTCAAAAATAAAACTAAACAAAAACACAAAACACACGGTAAGCAAACTTCAAGCTGTACAACTATTCTAATGGGGGACAAAGAGAAGAAACAGACCCCAAAAGCCTTCTATACACACATACACAAACATGGGGAGAAAATAGTGTCGCACCGAAAAAACGGTTCGAGCCGGAGGTATCATTAACATAATTTTATTAGGTTGCACGATGGATGTCGATGCTGTGTGATGGGTTTGAGTGGGAACGGTAGTGGCAAGCGTACTGGGGTAGGAAGGAAAGGGAAAAAGGGACCCAATGTGGGTGTGTGTGCATGGGGTACGGGCGTGAGTTTCTGTTCCGTACCTCCTTCACCTAGGTCACAACACACTTTTTATGTTGCCTTTTTTCTTGTTTTATTTCTATTTTCTTTTCCCATCAAGTGAGGCTCCCTTGCATGCGTGTGTGTATGTGTGTGTGTGTATGTGTGGGTACGTTTTTTTGTCGCCATTTTTATGGCCATACATTCCGCAGCACATCGGTGTGCCATGCTTGACGGAGATGACATTTCCGTGGGTCCCAAAATCTACCCGTACTGGAGTTCCATGTTTGGGTTCGTGTGTGTGTGTTTGTGTGTGGATGTGATTTTCAGTTGCCTTTTTTATGTCACTTTACCCTTTACCACCACCATGCGCCTCCGTCGTTTAGCGGATGCTCTCAATTTCTCCACCGACCAATTCAAACAACAAGCTCCACTGGCCGCTGAACGGGGTAATTTGAATTTCTTGAGCACCGACACACCGGTCGAGGACTCTCCTCCATTGGATGAACCTCCACCGCACGCGGAGAAACCTGGCGAGCGCCGAGCGGTGCTGATACGGTTTAATGCGGATCGTAAATTATGACCTTAATAAGCAGAAAAGTTGGCCAAACTGGTGATTTATATGGTACCGAGCCGTGCCACGTGGCTTATCGGGTTCGGGAATTGTATTGTTATGAATTATTATTCAATTACGCGACCGGGTTTTATGTGGAAACTACAGCCGCAACATCAACAAATAAAAAGAGATTGGAAGATAGCCCCAGGGCATATTTAATCAGCAGTAGGCGAGCTTGCTAATCTCTGGAAGCCAGAAGAAACCGACCATCAGCGGTACTTCAAAGTGAACTGCAAGAACTTTATTATCGTGTGACATAATATTGAGCCATCTTCGCGACTGGACGAACCATCAGGACATCATCAGTTCAATCTCATCATTAAGCTAGTAGTTGGTGATGTGCGCGTGTGTGAGGTTGTCTGTTTAACACATAACAGCTCGACTTCGTAATAGATTCAAAACCGTCCGTTTTATGGGAAAAAAACGGTGCCTTTCCCAGCAGGCACCACCAGCCTAAAGACCTGCATGCCCAAGAAGTCCATAAAAACACACATACCGATGCGCTTTACGGCAGCAATAAAGATCAACATATCACTTAAAAGCATATGTTTTACCCATTTCCTTGTGCATTTCAAGTAGGTTTGGCTTTTGGAAAATGAGACAGTACTACAAACGGTTTAACCGTGATGTTATTTACCACAATGTACTATTTTTTAATAAAAACGAACCTGCCTCCCACGAACTTGATAAATGGAAAGTCAACGAGTCCTTTTGTTGCATCTTCTTTTAATCACCGGCAAGTCGTAAGATCCACATAATTCTCCTTCTGAGCCACATTTTCCCAATCGGTAATTCGAGCCCTCCAGCCTGACTTCAACAACCCGTCCAAACTAATAGTTCACATCCGCATCAATTCCGGGTGAATGGTTTTAGCTCTTTTTTTTGTTTCGTTTTAGTTTTTAGGCCTGCTACAACAAGTCAATCTTTGTCGAACAGAACAAAAAAAGGCAGGGAGCGACCCTTCGTTCGAGAGAGTCGTGAGGAACCGTACCGATCGACACGTTACTGCACCAGTGGTGGTTACCATCTGTTTCGGTTTCGTTCCGGCTCGGCGATTTCTTCCAACTTCTGTTGTTGTGATGACTTTTACGCCATCATACGGGTTGAGAGAGAAGGTGAGAGAGATAGAGAGAGACCTTGATCCTTAATCCACCCTCGCACCGAGACTAATGCGTGGTACGACAATCAACAGTTTCCACGATACAAGAGTTTCCATCCTTGATGAAGCCTTACAGCTTCAGAATAAAGTTGTATTCACGCGAACTCAAGCCGGATATCCTATTTTTTCAAGGTAAAGGTCACAAGAAACAACATCGAGAAGGACGTGATGCAGCTTGTCATCGGCGGATAAGCGACGGTTTGGATGTATTTCGGTTGCTGTTTAGAACAGAGCTTCCAGCAATCAGTGCATCCAGAGGGCATCATACGTCATTGTCTGGCCCATTCATACCTATCAGGCAGCGGCCGAGTTTCTGTGTGTGCACGCGCGCCAATTATTCCTCCACCCAGAGTCCCGAGTGATGACGAATGGTTGGTTGGAGTGCAATTGCATCACACACGTCAGCCTGCAAACGACCGCGTGCTTGCAAATTGCAACCCTCGCGCACGCCCTTACGTAAGAAGTCGCGATCGCGATGCAGTTGTTTGGTGTTGGGTCGAGTGTTTACTACACACATGCGAGCAGCAACACTTCCAACTGTCCGGCCTAGGTCCCTGGTTCTGTTTTTGCTCGGGATAGTTCTCTAGCGTCGAGAGAATTTTTTCTTTTTGCTACTCGTGCTCGTACTGATGCTGCTGAGCTCATCGATCCGGTATGGCATCGCTCCGAGGTGTACTAATTTGCGACAAACGATTGACATCGTTATGATGACGATTGGCCTTGCTGTGGTGTGGTGTGTCCCGTTCGTGCACCCTCAACACGAGTGAGACTTCTCTGTTGATTGCATTTATCCCACAATCCGATTTCGATCTGATCACGCCCGTGATGAAATCAGACGCAGCTCAATGTCATTTTCCCCTAGAATCGGCTTTCCTTTCTCGCACCAAGAACCTACGGCGCAGTCCCGTTTATTGCGCCACATCGCCGAATGTTAAATATTGTGCCAAAAGAAGAAAAAAATGATTCCGAGAGAATAGCACGAAACTAGAGCTGCTTCAAGGCTGCCCAACCGTAGGCCAGCTGGATGCTGGAAAACAGACGCACATTTTCGTAATTTATTTATAAAAATAAAAACCCCTTCCCTAGCTCGCAGCGCCAGAAAGGGCAGCAGTTCCGGGTTTCCGAGATCGAACAAAAAGGGCGCCTAGGTTCTGCGTCGAGGGAACTCTCGTGCCCGGCGTTTGTCTTCCGTCTTGGATGCCAATATTTCATCAGCATTTGGTGCTGTACGCATCTTGTGGTATTTGAGGGAAATATTCCCTTCTTTATGGATATAAAGAAATTACTCAAACTCGCTCCCGGATCCGCTCGAGGCCAATTTTTAATGGTTTAAAATCATTTACAGATGTCACATGGGTGGTGAGTGTGTGTTTGGAAAAATTGAGGACAAAGGCAAAACAAAACAAGCAGCTACATCATAATTAAATTACGAAACATGCAGTCAACGGTTACAGCCTGTCATCGATTGATTTAACGTCTGGAAACATTCCGGCTCCGGAACTTCGTTTCTGATGGCGCACTTAATTAAAAACCTCCCGAACGATCCGGGGTAGCGAAACAATACTTGCACGCTTTTGTAAGAGCTTGGCATGGAAAACCCGCGTTCCATCAGATGGGTCAGTCTCACAACTTACAGCCAAACGGGCATTAACGATAACCCTTCATTTATTGATCCGCTTGCTTTTCCTACCGATCGGATGGTGTGGCTCTCTTGGTTGCATGCGTCAGAAGACCTAGAAACAGATTGCCCGTTGTGACTAACGACACAAAGACGTACGCGGATCACGCGAATCTGGTTTCTGCCAACGAAGTTAACGTATAACTTACAGTACACGATAAGGAGACCCTATGGGGATATGCGAGCGGGATGTTTGATCCAAACTTCAAACGGTGGAACACGATTTGCATACGCCACGTCATTTTTTACGATTTTTCAACAAACTAACAAACACAAACAAATTGATCGGTAGCGGCCTAATAGACATACGGTCGGATAGGGCCGCCAGGGTAAATAAGGTACTCGAGGGTAAATAAAGAACCAGATGAAACTGTTTGGATGCGATACGGCTAGAGGTGACATCATTGTTTTATGGTTTTGGGGCAGACGTGAGTTGGAGTAGTCAAAAGATATAATTTATAAATTAAATAGTAATGTTTTGGTGCAGCCGAGCATCCCCGAGATATGACAAAAAACCCAAGGGAGGAAATGTCTTGTGATTATTGTACTGCACAAGAAGCACCAGAAGTGTTGATGTTACGACAACGTGCCGACACACTCAAATGTAAGTAATTAAGTAAATAAATAAATGTTCATATTCATTGGAACTTTCAGGTTGTTCTAATATATAGAATAATTACAATTATTATTCAGTAGGACATAACGTTATTCTTGATAAAGAACTTTCATCAATCTTGAACTACCTAAGTACCAATCTATTCTAATTGCAGTCTTTGTCTACCGTAGAAGTCCTCCCTAAAAAGACTTTTCAAACTGAGTCTTCCGGAGTCCATTCTCATGACATCAGCTGCCAGTTTGTGAGATCATTCCTTATTTGGCCTTCTACACCTTCCACGCGTTACACCTTAAAAGCCCTCAGAATTTGTGCCCCTCGAACTCGGCTAAGAGGTTTATAGTGGATTTTTGATTTTGGAGTCCTGATGTTCCAGTAGAGTCCTGATAAATTTCCTTGCTTAACGTATGATAGAACCCAATAAAGTCTATATTTCAATACAAAGTAAGCACGTTGTTGAGTCACCGATCACAGTCGACTATACTGTATTAAACAGCTTACTATCAAACGCATGACTAACTGTCCCGATATGGATAAATTAAGTCAAGAGAGTCACAAATGACGAATGGTCAAGAGAAATTGTAAGGTAAATGAATATAATATCAAATAGAGAGCAACATCAATGTAAATTTTTTTGGACTTAATTTAAGTACAAATTGTGGATTTTTGAGGCTGTGTCTGTCTGGTTGAAATAGCATTATATCTATGTAATTGAAAGACCCCGATGTCTATCGTACAAATAGAGTACTTTTTCATTGTTAGTTATTAGCAAAACAGACTCCGAAAGCTCTACAGTTTTATTTATAACATACTCTATAAAGTTTATTATACTAAATGTTTGTTCAATTTCATGGACATTACTCGATCGAAACACAATCCTAGTCTTTCACCGAGTACAAAGTCACAAGCAGTAATAACTTCTAGTTGAATAAGGTACACATTATAAATTCGATTAATCATTTTTATTTCCATTTTACGAAGTTTCATCGATATAATATCTCGTTCAATTCTCGAAAGCTTTTTAAAGCTTCCCGTGTGTTAAAGTTTTCCACTCCTTAAATAATCCAATTGTTTGCTTTGTTTACCCAAAATACCAATTCATTTTCGTGCGACGCGAAATCGAAACCTCAATGCAATTAAACGACAAAACAAACATATCGAAAGGATTTTAATCAATAACTGTTTGTGTCGGTAGCAAATTGAATTCGCCGCAGTTCGCTGGTGGTGCTCAAACACGACCCAACATTTTGCAACACCTAGAACGACTGAGCTGCAAACAAACACCACGTCGGGCTCGATTTGACCTATAGCCGACACCACACCGACGCATGCCATTTGATGGATTAGATGATACTCGAGATTCCGGCATGATGCAAACAATAGGCAGAAGAAGAAGAAGAAAAAACAAACCTTTCAAAACTTGTCCCGCACTAACGTGCTACGGAGCGCTCTTCTAGCCGGCAGAACCTTAAGCATATCTTGCTGCCTAGAGCTCCGGATGATGTGAGTTGAAGTAAGCTTTCATGTACCCCCATCGGTAAAAAAGACGAAACCTTGTGGTGGGTCTCTTAAGCGGTCCGGTTAGGTTTGTCGCCCTCGGTGCGTTGCTTCAAGGTCAGCGCAAAACCTCTCGCCGAAAACGGAGCGCTAGAAGAAGCCCTACATGGTGGAGTAGTCGAGCGGGAATCGATAGATTGATTCCTGTTCCTGCGGAGTTGCGTATTTTGATTTGCAAAAATCTCCCGTACCAAACCGCAAGCAGTAAAATGTCGAATTAGATTAGAAATCCACTTGGCAATCGGAGCAGAGTTTGGTTTCTTCGCAACCTGTCCTTGTGGGAAGGCAAGTAAACCTAGTGGACTTACCAGGACGACCAAGGATGGTGGGTTGGCGCTAATATGAAAAACAAACCGGCCAACAGCACGTGGAAAAGGAGTTCGAAAAAGGTGAAAAAAAACAACCTAAAGAATCCTACTCGTGAGAGGTTGTAAGCATTGCTGGTGCCTCCGCTAGTTATAATTCCGATTTGGAAACAAAAGCCAAAACAAAAAGCAAAAAAGAAATACGTTCGACCCTGGCCCTGAACAACCATGACGCAGAGGATAATAGCAAAACGGATAGAGACTTCCCATATGGGATGGTACGCGTCATCCCGGGCGTAGAGTAAAGCCGGCCTCCACGGGACATGTGTTTGTCGTGCTTCTGATCCCACACATACATTGCGCCCGGGCTTTGATGTGACGGGACCGAGACATGCCAGAGGTTCTGGAACCGGCTGCCGAGATTTGAGAGACTCACACGAAAAAGGGTAGAGAAATGGAAAATGCTACAACCGCAGAGTGTCGACACCGAAAGGTGTGTTCGAACAGCAAAAGAAAGAGAGAGCGAGAACAAAAGCGATGAAGTTAAAACACAAAACTAGGTTGTAGGAGTTTGGAACAACGAAAGAAAACAAAACTATCCCGGATATAAAAAAGGTGCTCTTGATGCTTTTTTTTTTTTTGTGGGATAAAAGTAAGAAGCTAAGAGAGGTTTGTTGTTTTGTGTATGGCAATAATCAATTTTTGATTTTTATTATGGTAGCAACAATCTTCGGACAACCGTTCTGGAATTCAATTCTCGATTTCTACTCAACCAAATGACTCCGTAGAACATTATCAACCCTTTTTTTTCTTTGACCACAAACCTAATCATGTGTCGCATTTGGCTTGATTCTATTGATGAATCATAATAAAACTACTCCAACGGCTCGCTTTTGTTCCCTCTTACTCTTGGTCACTATCGGACAACATTCCGGCAAGAAACCAGCAAGAAATGTGGCGAATCCTTGTCATTAAATTGGCCATTTCGATTACATTTCTAATCACGGTTTAAAAAACAAAAACCTCCCTTACTATCAGCTGAACTTTAGGTTGATCGGAACATGCTGATGCTTGTAACTGATAACGTGCTAGACGCCAATGGTTTACGTTTATTGCACAGGGGAAAAAAAAGCTCTTACCTTTTTTCAAGTACCGGGAGTGTGCGGTTCCCCACCGATCGTTAATCCGTTTCCGATTTACAAACAACAATTTAAGCGTTTGCAATGTTGCAGTTACGCGAGATTGAGCACTTGGGCGAATGATGATGAGCAGCTTGAATTGTAATATTTTCCCTGCTTACGCAAACTAATGGTACTAAATGGGCGAATTTCGTTAGACCAGAGAAACAAACATGCACACACACAAACACAGAGAAAAACACACGTTTAACACTTTGCACCAACTGAGCATAAAATTATATTAATTAAAGCAAAGCACTGTCACGACGTGGTGCGGTAATGGTTTGTTGTTTTCCTTTCTTTTTTTTCCACGACAAATAACCATTCACCACCACGCATTCAACACATTCGAAAAGCGTTGATGCGTTCCGTACTTTTTGACAAGGCTACCCTTGCCCGGCACCCGGCATTGAGCATTAAATGGAGATGATTTTCTTCACATACTTTTTTGTTGCTGCTACTGCCGCTCTACACACTTACGCACACACACACACACACTGAAGGACACTACCTAATTTTCAATTCTCAACATTTTACCGGTCTTTTTCCCTTTTGAAGCGTAACCTTGGTGGGAACACAGAACACGGCTAAAGGAAACACACTAAATCGATGGTAAGTTTTCGGCGCTAGCTCTGCCTTGGCCCAATGATGTTTTCCTACCATGCAAAACATACAATTTATTTCTATTTTATTTTGCCTACTTTCTTATAAACACTTAGCAGGTGATTTGTTGTTGTGACGCACAGTTTGCCCCGCAGCAGACTTTACTAGCTGGCG
Source organism: Anopheles maculatus (assembly GCA_002091835.1). Taxonomy (NCBI): domain Eukaryota; kingdom Metazoa; phylum Arthropoda; class Insecta; order Diptera; family Culicidae; genus Anopheles; species Anopheles maculatus. The sequence continues at coordinate 113,074 of KZ061679.1, read as the reverse complement.
GACAAAACAAACCGCACACCGCTCGTATGGGTGGGTCGGAAAAGCTCTAAACACTCCCAAAAACACAACATACACGCGTACGCGAGCTTTCGAAAGGGGCCGGTATCAGCGTAGCCCTACGCACACACGCGCTTCATTCGCAGCGGTCGATCGCAAACTGTTTTGGTATCTTCTCGTTAGCGGGCTTCCGAGGCGATGTACACACAGGCGCGCACAGTGTGTGAGTTAGGGCGGCCAGGACGGACAGAAACATTCCGACATGGGGAAAATTGTGAAAAATTAAATCTGTGTCGTTTTTTTATTGTTACTTGAGCACGATTTTTTTATTGTTCCTTTTAGCTAGGTTATTGACCTTTCATTTTTGGCTTCATCGACATGCTTTTATGCGTAGCTAGGTAATCAGCTCTGCATGTGGAGGAACGGTTCATATATGATTTGCACTGGGTTTATTTGGTTTTTCAGTGTGAAATATAGACGCCAATTAGCCACAAGACCTACAGGACATCAGTAAACCTAATGAAGTTTATGTAATTGTGTGATTTTTTTAAGATGCTTTCTTTATCATTATTTGTAAATTCAAATTCTTGTTCGTTTTCACGCATCACGTGTAGTCGCTGCTCAATCATATAGCAAACAAAAACATCGCACATTCCTTTGTAAACTGACGCAGATCTAGATGATATTCGATAAAATGACAACAGTTTATCGTTCAATTTACTCAGTTCACTCTCTGATAGACTATTTCAGCTACTATTTTAGAATTAAAATCCCACAAAATCCCTTCAATCGTCCCTTTGGTCTTGCTAGCTGCCGTTTAAACTGTCAAAACAAACTGTCAGACGGTTTGCATGGACGCACCTTCTCTATATCCACTGTGGTTGATATTTGGGAATGTGACAGTTGTTAATTGACAAAGAAAAATACGAGAAAAATTACAACTCATTCGTCTCGTCGTGAAATAGCTGTGAATGAAAACAAATCCAAACGTACGAAAATGTGCATAAAGTTGTAGAAACTCACACAAAAGCCACATCCCCCGTCGCATCGCATTCCACGTAGTGCAACCAGCCACACCCGACTGTGTGCTTGTGTTCATTCTTTCAACCCCAACTATTCCACACGGTACCGTGACTGTGCTTCTCTGGGTGCACCTAGCAAAGAAGGGTGGAAGCAGCAATTGTTCTATTGACTGTGTATTTTTCCCTGTTTGCAGGTAGAAAGCAGTTCGTTAGTTATCCCACATTGGCATCCGGATCCAACAGACGACGGAAACGATGGATACATCACACAAACCTAATCCACTCGAGCAGAAGACGAATGCCCACATAGAGAAGGTGTTTCTTATCACGCTGAACAAGAACCCACAGAAAAACAAACAGCTGGTGTATGTAGAAGACGTGGCGCAAGGTGTCGAGAATGGGCTGCTCGATCTGGACGTGCTGGAGCAGGCACTGTTCGAACGGCTGATGCTGTTCAATCCGTCCGAGTATTTGATACCGAACGACATAACGACGGCCGATACGGCTCAGATTGCGGAAACGAAGGTCATCCTCTATCTGTATGGATGTTTCGAGCGCAACGAGAAACCGGTCGAACCGAGCGATAGTGTAGCGTTGGACAACCAGCGAAAGATGAAAGCACTCATCCTGCGCAACGTGTGCACCTCCCTCAAGCAACCGGAACTGTACGAGGGCCAGAATCTGTCGAACCAGGTGCTAGACATCTTCAAACAGTCCGATACGGACGATTACACCGTAGCGGCACGGTTTATCTCCGAGTCGGTGAACGAAATCTTTGCCGATTCGGAAACGGAATCGGACGGGTTCGCCGTAATACGGGGCATTTTTGGGCCCATCTTTGTGGTCGTTATGAAAGCGCTCCGTGCCGCCTCACTCATCACGATCGAGCGCTGGGTGATGCCGTTCCTGCAGGTGTTTCCGAGTGACAAGAACAATCCCCGGTTGGCGCTCATCTTTCTCGGGTACACCATGCCACCGCCGGACGCGGACGGTATCAAATATTCCGACTCACTGCTCGGTCAGCTCCTGTCGCTGTCGATAATGCCGCGCAACCATAATGGGCCGTACGAGTACTACGAGAACCCGCTCACAACGAACCGATCGGCGGTCGACAGTTTGTCGTCGAATCTGTGGAACTACACCAAACTGCATCTCAGCCGGATGCACGCGTTCATCAAAAGCTTCCTCGTGCTGGGCGGTGACGTGCGGAGCAAGATGCTTGACTGGATCGGGCGCTGTCTGCATGCGAATGTGCCCCGCGGGCAGATCTGGAACACACACCACGGGATGGGAATGTTCGGCAACCAGACAACGTCGCCCGACTCGTTCAGCATCAATCTGGCCGGTGTGCTGCTGCATCTGTGTCAGCCGCTGCTGAAGCCACAGCTAAAGGTGCTGATGGTCGATCCGACCTACAGCTCCGTAAAGGCCGAGGACAAGGAAGCGAAAGGCGTGCACATGCTCGACGCGGAAAAGGAAACGTGTCTCGTGCCGCTGGAAGACGACAAAGAGCAGCGGCTGGTGGCGGACAAGTACAACTTCGTCACGGAGTGCTTCTTCATGACGCACAAAGCGATCGACCTGGGGTACCGGGTGTGTATCGAGAAGTTTTTCCGCATGAACCGCGAGCTGCACCGTCTGCAGACGATGTACTACGAGATGATGGCCCAGAACGGGGCGGACGTGCCGAACGATCTGGTGCAGATGGTGTCCTCCCACATGCAGCAATTCCTGTGCCTGCAGAACGTGCTGCTCGAGCCGGAAACGGACGAGCTGCTGCTGCAGTTCTACGAAGCGTCCGCCATCTGGCTAGCGCAGCTGAGCGCTCGCGACGCATCGCAAATCGATACTCTCGACCCGGCCAAAGGATTTTCACCCCAAACGCAGCAACCGGTCAACATGCCACTGACCGGGGTGGCCGTGTCCCGTGTGCTGAAATGCATTCCCGAGTACATCGTCGAAAACATTGTAGGTTATTTGCAGTTTTCGCGCCACTTCGATAGCCGGTCGCTACGGGTGGATGTGGACGCGCAGACAGCAATCTTCACGATGCTGCTAATATTTATGGGCAGCTCGGAACGCATCCGGAATCCGCATTTGCGCGCCCGGCTTGCCGAAGGACTCGAAAGCTTGCTGCCGAAGTATTCGGAAACGAGCGGCTTTAGCTTCAACGCGACCATGTTCGAGAACCATCCGCACCGGCTCGAGATCATACCGAACCTGTTGCGCGTGTTCGTAAGCATCGAAATGACGGGCCAGAGCGTACAGTTCGAGCAGAAGTTTAACTACCGCCGGCCGATGTACGCCATCATGGACTATCTGTGGAAGATACAGGCACAGAAGGAGTGTTTCCGTGCGCTCGAACGGGAAGCGATCGAAAACATCGAGGCCGAAGATCCACCGATCTTTCTGCGCTTCATCAACCTGCTCATCAACGATGCCATCTTCCTGCTGGACGAATCGTTGAGCAATCTGCAGCAGATACGGCAGATGCAGAGCGCACAGGACAACGGCGAATGGGAATCGTTGGCACAGAACGAACGGCAGCAGAATGTGGCGAATCTGCGCAATTTGGGCATGCTGGCACGGTTCGACAACATACTCGGTCGCGATACGATCAACATCCTGCAGCTGCTCACGTCCGAGACGAAATCGATCTTCTGCCACTCGTCCATGGTCGATCGGGTGGCGGCCATGTTGAACTACTTCATGCTGAACCTGACCGGTCCGAAGAAGGGTAACTTTAAGGTGAAGGATAAGGGCGAGTTTGAGTTCGATCCGGCCCGAACGGTGCTGGAAATCTGCCGCATCTACGTCAATCTGTGTGAGTGCGATGCGTTCTGTCTCGCGGTGTCACAGGACGGTCGAAGCTACAGCCCGCAGCTGTTTGAGTATGCAGAGCAGGTGCTTAGTAAGTGTTTTCCCCCCCAGGCGCACAACTTTTTGTTTTTCTAACGTGGATTCTTCTTTTAGCACGCATCGGTGGTGGCCAGTTGATTGGGGAGATGCAAGAATTCGCCCAGAAGGTACAGCGTATCGAGAAGCAGCAAAAGATCGACGAGGAAGCGCTGATCGATCCACCGGACGAGTTTCTCGATCCGATCATGTCCTCGCTCATGGCCGATCCTGTCATACTGCCCAGCTCGCGCATTACCGTCGACCGGTCGACGATCGCGCGACATTTGCTGTCGGACCAGTCCGACCCATTCAATCGGTCGCCGCTCACGATGGAGCAGGTGAAGCGGAACGATGAGCTAAAGGCCAAAATAGACGCTTGGATGCGGGAAAAGCGTGCGAGTCATGCTGCCACGTTGGCAGCCGCGGCCGCCGCCAACGCATCGACCAGTGCCGACAGCAGCGAACAGCCGACCACACCCGTAACACCGACACCGGCAGTCGCGATGGATGCGGACGAGCCAGCCGAAGACCAACCAGTAGCCTAATCGCGCTGTTCGCCGTTCCTTACCCCAATTAGCCCAATTTTGCTTCTGGACCACCGCGAATTAGCACCGTAGTTGGATGCTGCTGCTGCTGCTGCCAGGAAAGTAGCTGGCAGACTCAGCATGTCGAAGTTTGGTTTTATATTGAAATTGATAGTGTAGAATTGGTTTTTGCTTTTTAGTTTTTAACGAACTCTAAACTTTTTCCGCACCCCAAGCGCGATTTGTCGGGTGTCCGTGTCGGTTTGTGTGTGTATGTGTATTGTGTGTACGTGTTTGTGGGAATGGGAAAATCGTATCGTAACTTTAATATGGCACCCTCTTTAGCTGTGTAACCGCTACAACGACCGCATCCACAAAAGACAAACGCAAAACTCTCCCCTTTAGTATGCAATAAACTCCACCATCGATGATACGGATAAGCAAACAGAATTTCGTTACACCAATATGCATTGCTTTCGACAGTCGACTAACTTACATTAACTTTAATATCTCATATGAACAACATGTCACGGACACGCACACATTAACCAAGCGCAGAACACACAGTCCTACGCGCTCAGATGAACAGCTTAAACTCACTCAAAGGCCACAGGCGGCACACGGCACGACTCTTCACCAGCCCAATCGGTACCGGACCGTAGTTGCGTGAGTCGGAACTGTTTTGCACATTATCGCCCTCGATCCACAGATGGCCCCGCGGTACGGTAACGATGCTTGTCCGCGGTTCCGGGTGCATTTCCATTTCCATCCCTCGGGTGTCGGGGCTATCCATTGCGACACGCTGCGTTTGTTCGGGAGCGTCCTTCGCTTTCGTTTCCGTTTCCTCCACCGAATGGCTCACGTAATCGACCTTTTCCCGCAATTTTACCATCGCTTCGTAGTGCTGCTGGGCTGATTTCGTTTTGGGACGCTGATGTTCGTCCACATCCGGCTCACTCGCACCATTCGGTAACACTGCCGTGTAGATGGTGTACGTATTGGACAGCGGGTTTAGATTGAACGATGCACGCGTCATGATCCGATCGCCCGGCATACCGATAATGCGCTTGCACACGTGCTGCACCGGGTTTGTGGGACTTTTCGTAATAATGATATCGCCGCGCTGTAGTTTCGCAAGCCGCGGTGTGATACGATCCGTAATAAGCACATTGTTCGTCGTTAGGGTTGGTTCCATCGATGGGCCAACGCACTGTAAAGGAGTTTTATCGAGAAAACATCAACAATCGGACCGGCTCCTTTTTGGGGGGATGATTATGTAAAGACGTTTCACTGAAATTACTTACCACCACAAAGTCACCGATGTACTCGAAGGTGCAGTGTGTAATGCAACCATACTGAACGATATAACCGCAGACACCGAGTGCTTTCGACAGGAATTTAAACATTTGGAGGAATTTGGCTTGCTTCCAGCGTAAACGGTGTTTCGTGGACTATTCCGCTGGTATGGCGGAGTATTGTTTACATTAGGAAAACAATAACAAAAAAAAAACGGTGAAACGTCATGTGCGGCGATGTTTCGTTGGTACACGCTTATGCGTGTAGGTTGAGTACTTGAGTTGAGAATGCGATGTTTTTGATGCTTTGCGCGATCATTTTACAGCATCCTGAGTTTGAAAATTTGTTTATTTGTTGGAGATATCATACTCGCAATTATTTTAGTGTATTGCCCATATACAGTTTGTGATTGAACTATGTATTGTGTATTTCTTGCTCGCTTTGAGAATCCTCGGACTAATTCGCTCATGTGTTTCAAGCTTTAAATTATGTTATTAAATAGGTTTCTATTTGAGAGTTTTTAGTAGGGCATGTTCGGATATCTTCAAAACCATTTCCAGTTGCATTTATACCAGCTTTAACCAATATCCTGTACCCTCCTTCAGAACGCCACCTAGCGTCATGAAACTCGACATATGGTACCTACCTATACTCATCGTATCATTCGGGAAGGGTTCCAATGAAACTCAATTTCCAAAGCTGTTTGCTGCAGGGCACAAGGTGTCTAAAAATATGTTTCCCAGCCATAGAGTTAAGTAAAGCACAAGGGTGTTGTGTGTAAATCAATCAATTTCGTTTACAGCTTCGAAATCTGCCGAAACAAAGCAAAGTTTAAACCACCTACATGGATGGAGACATTCGTCTGACCGTTGCCAATGGAAACGGGATGCGAAGAAATGCGAAACTTACCAGCCAAGTCGAGTGGAGTAGAGGCTTATTCGTACCACAAGTTTGGAATGTACAAGTTTAAATTCCGTGTGCATGTGTGGGTGTATGGGTGTGAGTGGGTAGTTCCAGCTGCTCAACTTGATCTTTTGACCAACTTTTCTATACATTTTTGAAAGAATGTAGTTCTATTTACACCACCACAGAGGACTTCTTTAGGTTAAGGCAATCAAGGACCGAGAGCTCCAACACAACATTCTAAGGGGCCTTTTGTCAATCAAACACGTGTGAAATGGGTCAAGTATGGCATTAAAAACGGGGTATTATCCTGCTGTTGAGTGAAATGAATACCTACGGCACCGGCTTTTCACCGTAAATCAAAGGAACGGTGACATTTCATCGCACGAAAGATTAAACGGTGTTACAGTAGAATGTGGTTTGAAAAGGATCTTTCTATTACTAGTAGCTGTCGTGCAGACGCAGCTGGAAGTGTGACATTCGTCTCAATTATCGCACATGCACAACACCAAACACACTACACAAAAAACCAACAGCTATGTTATTATTTTATTTGCCACCATTCTTCTGATTCACAAGAAGTTTCAGATTTCGTCTCCAATCAATTATTTGTGTCGGTCAACTTGAGCACGCACCGTTGGCACATCGTAATCGATAGTTGACAACTTTTGCGTGCGTGTGACAGTGGCGTGGGACATTCCGGTGAAAGTTTCAGGCCGCATTCGTATTACCGAGAATTCGTTACATTGTATACCAATAATAGGGTCTTATCTTGAAACGGGAGATACGCTGGTTGAGCAGAAAACAAGGAAGCCACAAGTTTGAAGATTGCATACATTTAGGGTGTTGTAAATTGACCAAATGCCTTCCCGTTCGTTCCAATAAAATGGCCGCAATTCTCGCGCTTGAAGACGCGTGTTAAGCACTCACAAAAGCGCATCATAATGGAACCGTATCCGTACCAGAATCGCAGATATAATGTTACAGTTTTGGAAGCTTTCCGGTCGAATGCATTCGCTTATCTTCGGGCCAGGGTTTTACAGATACGAACCGGTTCGTAAGAAATGCGTTGTCCTCGGCTAACCATGCCATTCGGAGCGGTGCACAAACCTTATCGCTGTGGTCAACGGCAGGTCAAAGGTTCCGCCGGTTTGGCAGTTTGACAAAAGTTGGTCAAAATAGTGTCGTGTCGTGTCGACTACCGGCCAGGAAGAGGAAAGGAAAATCAATTAAACCAAGATTGGAGTGCAGCAATGCGACATCCGGGCCAGCATTACTTCGGCAACGTTGAAATGAAAATCGATCAAGACGAAGAGAAACACTTACGCTCGTACTGAGACCTAGCCAGCCAATGCAAGGGTGTTTATGGGAAGTTTTAAAGCTTCGATAATATTATACGGATTGTGCCGATGGTGTCCGAAACGAGCGAAAGTGCTTCCGAGACCGCTTAACGCGATATGTAGCTAATAACGCATCCCGTAAAAAAAAGGGAAAGCAAATAAAATTCAATGCTCTCCCACGCGCTAGTCGCACGGTTCGGCCATATCGAAGGGTAATTATTTATTGATGTCAGTCCGTTAAGCTTAAAAGCTTCTATCACTGACGGGGAGCGGACATTATCGGGATTTCGTTTTTCGCCATTTGAAACGCTCGCCGAAGGCCTTCCGTGGGGTGACGTCGGATGTTTTTGAACGGAGACTAACCCGGTCCCTCCGTTGGTAAGTTGCTTTCGAGTGATGGAAACCGGTCGGACGGTGCTGGGAACGTGCCCGTAGCTAGAGCAGTGTACACCGAAACGTGAAAAGTTCACTCAAGGATTAAAACCAGCTTCAGCCCTGCAGGAGGAGTGAGTCGGTTTAGCTGTATGGTGGTCGCCCAATTCAACCACATTGGACGGAAAACAAACAGGCGGGCGGGAGAGTGTGGGAATGCTTCTTAGAATCAATCTTGAACGCTGGAAGAGTGTTTTCCGGAAGAGTTAAACTACTGCAACGCATAAACACACACACACACCAGTCACCAGTCACCAGACCAAGTTGGTTTTGAGCGTTTGTACCTGTTTGTACAGTGGCATGTAATGAGCACTCCAGCAGCCCTTGAGGACTTTTCCAATGCGGAAGTAAACAAAGCAGCAAACTTTCTTTAGCAAACTTGCGGTAGCTCTGGGGATGTTTGCATCAAAATTCCGCCCCCGAAAAGTATAGAAATCTGGCGGTAAACAATTATTTTTTGAGAATTCTAGCCTTAAACACACTTAAAACGAGCTCTTAAAGAGATCCTCCCGAGATGACTTGCCGCCTTTCAATCCCACAAACTAATCGATTTGCTTGTGGTGGAAATTTTAACCCGCTTTTCCAAAACGGTCGGCCTGTTGTTTGACGGGCTTGAGAAAGGTTTACTCGGGCTTTTTTTGTTGCTCCACGTTATGCATTAACAATCGAACAACCCTTTGCCCCAAAGCACTCCACCGTTTGTTGAATTGCTTGATGAATATTTCGATTTAAGGCTAAGAAAAAGGAAATCGAGAATCAATGGCACACAAATTGTTGGCCCTTCCTGAACCGTAAAACACACCCACCGGAGGAAGCGTCATTCAGCTGAGCGTCAAGCAGAGTCGAGCAGTCGTCCTGGAAGATGGAATGTTGGAAGAAATGGACGTACACACAATAAAACAAAAAAAAAAACACACCTCAGACCATCCACACAACCGTACCAGGTACGTGCACCTTTATTTGTTTGCCGTCGCTTAATCAACCGTAAGCCCCTTTTGTACGGGGAAGACGCTTTGTGTCTAGAATGGAGTGGTTTTAAAGGACTACAACAAAAAAAAAAAACCTGACCGCTTTTTGACTCTAAGAAAGGAATTAAATATTTACCAGGTTTTGCAGCACTATTTGCAAACAAATGAACCGAGAACAATCAGCAGAAGCACCAGCAGCAGCAGCAGCAGCAGCAACATTAAACGATCATTCATGATGGACGTGTAATGACGTGGTTGTTCCAGTCGGGTTGGTGGTTGGCTTCGGTTGCACTTTGTTCTTTCAGTGGTGGAGCATAAAAAACTCCTTTAACGCGTTTGATTAAAGGAAACAAGGCGAAAAACAAAACATTTTCTTTAAAAATACGGTTTAAAATGTAAAAGAAGCTGTGAGCTATCGGAAACTATTCGGTGTGACTGAAGATTGCATACTTTGAGGCTCAGTACTGTGGAGATTTAAATAAAGCGCCTGAAGTTATGTGAATGTGATGCTCTTTCTGAATCTGATTCGTTTTCGAGCTGAATTTCGAATTGCTTGCTACTCTCGCCAGTGTTTAGCTTAATTAGTTGTGTTTATTTATTATTGTTCGTTTACTTCTCCGTTTTGTTATGCGTACAGCGAACAGCAATGCTCATTTTACACACGCAAACCACAGAAAAAAACGTGCAAAACAAACGGAAATCACATTAGCGACGCGCTGTTTAGTGAAGCGTTGTTGATAGTAAATATTCATCACAACCTTTTTTTTCCCCGTGATTGCATTTGATTTACGTGAACACAATTATAAAATTGTTATTTTTATGTAAACAATCTCAATGTTTGATACACATTTTTTTTTTAATGTGAAGGAATCGCTTTGAAAGATTTTTTTCGGGAAATTACAAACTTAATGTAAACGGTCGCTGTGTTTGATGGTCCTTATTCGTACGCAAACGAAAAAACCCGGCACTGCAATTAATGAGCTAATGAAATCAATTAATTTTTTCCTTTCGTTTTCGATAGCCGGTGGCATTATTACGCTTTTGCCGTAATGATCGGGTGCCCGCAGTTGATGTTCAGTAGAGCGAGCTTTTACTTTCGTTTTTATTTTAGTAATTAAAATCATTACCACACTGTGTAAGTAAGTCAAATGAACTGTCTACAGCCGCTGCTCGTAAGGGTTCGTTTCTATTGTGTTGTGTTGCTGAATTTATTGTACTTAAAAAGTGTTTTCTTTTCGCACAAACATTTAAATTTCTAACACCCGTTTGCGACGCGAACGGTAATCTGTTTCCATTAGCATAAAAAAACAAGAAGCCCAACTGTCGGTGGCCGAAACATTTTGACGATACGTTTATTTCCGTTTCCGGTTTTCCCCGGTGGGTCGGTGTTTATGATGCTTGCTTCGGCGCCCTGTCCCTGTGGGCATCGGAAAGCGCCTAATGGTGCGGAATCCGTAACACACCAAAGCCCGTACCGCCCCGGAAGCGCCCCACAAAACCGGCAATTAATGTGGCATCACAGACATCAGCACAAAAATGACACATCCGTGATTGAAATTGATTGTGCGTGAAAGCTAGGCCTGTGCCTGTAGTAGCAGTACGCTTTGGCCATTATTTGGCGCTCGGCTGTTGAGTTTTTAAATTGTCTTTACTGAGCGCCGGAAAGGTGTGTTAAAAATCGATCGACCTTTTTATTGGAATTTTACCACACGAGTCGATTTTAAAACAACCACAACCTCTATTCACCCACTCCACGGGGATGGGCCGCTGTACAAAAATTTATCTATATTGTGATATGTTAATCACAGGCGAACCGTCACCACCACTGAGCGGCTTAGTGGGCCAATTTCGCGCCACCATCGTGCGCTTGAATATTTATGGCATTATGAAAAGATAAACCATTGATAAGGTGGGCGACCTGAGTCGGCCGGAAGGAGGTCGTTGTTGACTTCGTCTCCCTCCCCACGAAAACTCAAGACCGTGTGGCGTCTCGTTTAAACGAATTTTCTTATCTGCTTTCCCGCATCAAGTCGGTTTTTAATTAGACGACACTCGCAACCACTCGCTGCGTATGATGATATGCGACTGGTGATGTTTACGCGACTGTTGGCTTTATCAGCTGGGGCTAGGCTTTCTCCCGCTGGAAAAGCGTAAGCTTTTCAGACAGACAGAGAAGCTTAAGCAATGCACAGCATGATGCTGTGGGAAAGAGAGTTGCTGGAGCCTGTAATCGTTAGCGTAAAAAGAGGACAACAATTTAAAATTTTCAAGATATTTAAGAACCTGATCTGCTACGTCGTAAACGTACGCAAATGAACCATGTCGTAGCCTAAAAGTAGGCAAAAAGCACTATAATGCGCCTGAAGGTATGCCGTGTTTCGCCTTCTGTTCGTAGTAAACGATCAACAAGAATTGTAAGAAAACTGGGCTAGAACAGAATGACCGTGGAGAGCTTCGAACGATGTCCATCCGAGAAGGTTTATTTAGCTCGACGAAAATACCAGGCCCTTGCGGTGATTCATCTTAAACGATGGGAGATATGGACCAAGACTTGAAGTGATGTTTGATGAGATGTTGAATACAATAGTCTTGCGTCATACATAGAATTCTTAGAAATTTTAAACAGCACAAAACAACAGCCCGGAAAAAGAGATATCGCACCATTCCAGGATTGTCTAAGATGTCAAGCGGATCGTATTAAAGCTAAACATCCTGCAAGAAACATGTACTGTTTTTAGGTCGTCCTGAGAGAAAGAAGGATAATTAAAACTCAGGTATGACACAAGCAAGTAAAATCAATACGTTTCCTGGTATTCCACACGTTGGTTTGGAAATGCTATACGTGCTGCGTTACTTCAATTTCAAACGCAACGTGTAGGGTTTGAGTGAATATCCTGCAAAACAACAAAACAATCTAACCTCTATCAGCTTTCTAATCGCATCTCCATTATGTGTTATCTCACAGAGCTCCTCACAGAGAACAATCACAATGGCTTCTTTTTTCCCTGTGTATGTTGTACCCTAAGTCTGTGGTATGTTCAGGAACACAACCGTATACAACTTTCCCACACCTTCCCGAAGTGATTGGATGGGACATATTCACGGGCATTCATGGGAGAACCGTGTTATCTTTATCCATCCTTTCATTACCGCAATTCGAAGTTTCGCTCTCGGTATGGACCATAGCGTCACGGGTATTAGTGGCGTGCAGGTTTCGTTTCCTTTTTTTTTTGCGGGAGTTGCTGTGCTGACTAATAGAATTACCTTCCCATTAAAACTGAGAGTCTGTGCAACAATTCGTGCCCGAAGGACGAGCAGTTTTCGTAGTGCGAGTGCCATTTGCAATACGTTTAGGATAATCACGTCGGTGCAGTGCAGTCGGGGGAGTATTTACGATAAGTTTCTTACCTGTACTCTCGGGCCAAGGGTTCCAGGGTGCTATAGAAACAATTTCGGCAGCCACACTCTAGCAGCAAGTTCGTTTTGCGGTTGGTATTTAGTAGTTTTAACGAGAAAACAATGCATGTTTGGTACGATGTGAAAGGAAAGTTTTTGCTTCCCGTCAAACGCCACGTTCTATACATCCATTTGGAGTGTTTTTCTTTAATTTCATGCACAACAGTACTCGGCACTCAACATCATCTAGACGCAAGCAACATATGGCTAATTGAATAGTTCCATTCCACGAACGATAGAGTTTTCCAACAGAACAAAAAACAGCTGCAACTGGATCAATTACAATTGTCACCCCCCAAAAGCGCTTCTTTAAAGTTTCCCAATTTCCAGTCTCAATCGGGAAAACCCCGATACGCATCACTTTAAATTAAATTAAATACAACCATTCCGGTCAGTTTTTGTTGCTGCTTGTCAACCCAATTTCGAACCCAGTCGGCCCAGTCTTACTAAACAACCAAATTACGCACCTGTACTGCATTAAAAGGCGTGCGTTGCTATGCAAACTGCATGCTTCACGGCGCGCCTAAAAGTATGCAATTAAAATCACCTTACCTTATTATGGCCGTTATCGATAGCTCGTTTGTGATTTACAATCGGTTTCGCTGGGTTTTTGCTGGGGGCTGAACCGTCGAGCTGCTTTTGCACGTCTCAGCCCCAGCTGCTTTGATGAAGCAATCCATTAGCGTACACCGTGCGTCTAGGTCTGGGACCATTACCTGGGCGATACGTGCAAGAACCATGCCTGGGAAAATGGTGCACGGTAGAACTATAGCGATGCGAACACACACACACACACACACCATCGATGACGTTACTGGTGCTGCTGCTGCCCAGATCATCGATTGTACACAGCCACCAACGTAGTAAATGTAAATGAAATTTGTCGAACGTCGTTCCCGATCAGGTTCAGGAGCGGAGAAAATGCAATAGGGTTTGTTTGTGAAGGGTTTTTGATAAAGGTTCACCCATTCAGATTGAGTGTTTCTACTGCGGTACGGTAGGAATCGGTGATGAGCGAGTGCAAAGGTTAAACAGCATGAAAGCTCATTTTAGAGAAATGAATTGAACGTGAGACTAGAGATTGTTGAGAATGGTGGATCGAAAATAAATATGTTTTCGCTCTATACGTTTCTAAACCTCAAGAAAACTTTAAAAATAAAAAAGGGACATTAAGTAATCGTTAAAGAGGAGGTTAAACCCGTGCAAACTAAAAAGAAATTAAGAAAAGGAGTGCGACGCCTAAAGCTATGCAATTTTAAGCTTGAACTTCTGCAGTGCTGGTTCTAACAAGGGTGTTGTTTTCAAAATGGTAAAAGGTTCGGGGTGGCCTGGTGGTGTATCCAATAGCGGCGTCGGTCTTCACACGGCAGGACCGGGGTTCGAATCCGGTAGGACTTACTTTCCAGCTACGGGTACAACCAAGTCACAAAAAAGCTAGAAATGACTCGGGTCCTTCGTCGACGAAATTAGTGAGTCAATATGTCATAAACGCCAAACAGTATGCAATTCGATATTGCGAAACTAAACAATTTAAAAGAAATAATAACAATAAAATGGTTTATATCGTCTAGATTCCCATTTTACACTGTTATATAGCCATGCACTGCGATTGTTGGGAACTTAACGAAGCAAATATGAATTACGCGATCACCCTAGATCAATTATTTAAGTTACGAACTAGGTAATATAAATTAGAAAGGACGAAGGTTGAACACGAACGAAGATCGGATTGAATGTAATGCATGTAATAAATTTAGAGTTAAAAATCAGCAGTCGAACGCGCAACACCTTTTTTCGGATACACAGAAAACATTTTTTCATCACGTACTTTCTTCTCCGTGAGATATCTCACATTTTTGGTCCTTCGAACCGGATACGTGCATGTTAAGTGTTTTAATCGCTCTGCATCAAGAGCAACGGTTTTCTTTCGGTACTAAGTGCATGGACAAATTCGGTACGCTCCGCATCACGAGCACGGTGCAAGTCATCACTCGCGCCATTTCAAATTTCGCGCGTTCGTCACATTTTTGGTCCTTCGAACCGGATACGTGCATGTTAAGTGTTTTAATCGCTCTGCATCAAGAGCAACGGTTTTCTTTCGGTACTAAGTGCATGGACAAATTCGGTACGCTCCGCATCACGAGCACGGTGCAAGTCATCACTCGCGCCATTTCAAATTTCGCGCGTTCGAGTTCATTCGCCTGACGGCAGGGTTAACGGTCGAGTTTCGCCACCGTTCAAAATTTCACGGCGTCGGTTTTTCGTTTAATTTGGTGTTCGTTTTTTTT
>KZ061679.1:66911-80699 GCA_002091835.1 Anopheles maculatus | reverse complement strand
TTCTCGAGCGAGAGGATAAAATGCTTCCTCTTTATACTTTGTAAACATTCAATTTTGAGACCAAACTCGGCGAGCAACAGCGAAAACCCGAGCCAGCTTTCACAATAATTTCCCCATTTTACTTACCCCATGCTTACTGGTACCGGGGGCGAACATTTAGCCGCACAGGAAGTGTGTGGTAAATATGGGACAGGTTTGTACTTTCCCATACCAGCGATAAACATTGCATCAAACGATCTCGTTACCCACCGTGTGCCCATGTTGTGCCTCCGGGGGCTGCTTGACGGTTGCTTCGGTGTTGTCGTTTTTCGTTAATACTTTTTGTTCGTGTGTGGCGCTTTGTTCACGTACGAAGCGTCACGAACTGCCACTGTGCGCTTAATTGTTTTCGCCGAATAATATTGGCCGCCGTGTAGTGTCGTAGTGTGCCGGGATCAAAGTACAAGAATGGTTACGCTAATAGTCGGTCCATTTTCTCGCTTGCCGTGTGTCACACACACACGCAGGAGAGAGAGAGAGAGAGTGAACGAGAGAAAGAGGAGCCAAAAGTTTAGTTCGCCTGTGTTAAGTTTCACATTTCATAGCTGAGAGAAATAATTAGCCACAGGCAGGACGATGGTTGCAGGAACGGTTGCATCAAAATCGGACACCAGCCAGAAGCGATAACCAGGGTGTGGAAAACATCGCTAATAAGATAATTTGCTGCATGGTTTGCTCGTACGCATCGATGCATAATGTTTCATCCTTGGGAATGGAATAGATTAACAAAGCATTTGCAGCAAATGTGGGGCGCCACACTGATTGGTGGCAAATATTTATCCGCTGTTGCTAGGCGTCCTTTGTACAACTGTACACTGCAATTATTTGCCGCGTGCATTCGAAACCGAGCTTTATGCTGAACGGTGGGAACAGTATGGTAGATCTCTCCAGGAAGTCTTTTTTGTATCAAATTTTCACACTCATTTAATCGTTTCATATACTTGAAAACATAATAATTTGGTAATAAAATAATAACGACGATCAGGTTTGCTCTAATAGATCTCAATCCGTGAGGTCTGAGTGACTCAGTGAGGCCTTACAATACGCATCATTTTAGGTTGTTTAATAGTATCTGGATTAAGACCGTTTTCGGACGAGATCAGATATTGGTGTATGTGGTGCTAAATGGTTTATTGGACTTTCTTTTAGTAGATCCTCAAGGACTTGACCGTTTTCAGGAATCCTTGAAACCACTCATTGTCTTGCGTCATGGTCGACTTAGGAACGCAAGTATTACATTTCAATTTTTGAATAGCACAATTCTTTTGTCGATGCCTTTAAGGGCTTAAAGAGCTCGATCGTTCGGTGTATCTCACATGACATGACCAACTCACAGTCCACGAAGGACAGCAACTTCATCAGACCTTTTAATCTCCAACGTGGCTAAGAGGTATTTGTTAGCGTGTCGGATGGACTCCGTACGTACGTGACAATAAATGTTCTATACAGCCGCAGTTTTATCCTCTGCGACAGACCTTTTTAGTGGAGAAATCAGTTTAGGCTGTAGTAATACTGTGTAGTTGACCCCAGAGAGGTGAAGTTTAAGGGGTCTTCAAAACTCGATCGCGCTTTGTTTTTACCTCATGAATCCTAAATTCGAGGTTTTGCACCACTGGCTCAGTCCTTTGATATGCTTTTTCTTCTCAGGAGCGCCTTAAACTAATGATGCCCATGCCGTCAGCAAATGCTAGGATCTGAATTTCCTTATAGACACGTCTTTGAGTGATCTCTAGTGATCTATTCTTGCAGCAAATTGAAGAGAAACTAAGCATTCTCCCTAGCAAAGGCTCATCCTGAGAGCTTCATCTTTAACTATGCTTGTGATATCAATTAGATATTAATTGAAGACTCTGACTTGCTGCTGACTTACTGGCGGTTAAGTTTGAAGAGAATATGTTTTTAATATCCATTCTTATTATATAATATTTCGGATTCTAGTTGTTTTGGTCGTGACAATCTAACCCTAATCACCTGAACAATCTAACACATTAACAATCTGATTAATTGTCGAAATTCGGGGTATGATTTTCACTCGGTCTCTCCAATTCCTTGGCTTCGCGGATGACATCGATATCATCGGGCGAACATCTCCGGTGGTGTGCGATGCGTACACTCGACTGAAACGCGAGGCCGATAGGACAAGATTGAGGATCAATACGACGAAGAAAAAGTACCAGCTTGCCGGAGGCTCTGACCGTGATAGAGCACGACTCAGAAGCAGAGTATTACTTGACAGCGATGATCTCGAGGTAGTAGAGGAGTTTTGTAACCTTGGCACGATCGTAACTTCGGATAACAACGTAAGCAGCGAAATCCGAAGGCGCATTGTTCAGGGAAATCGTGCCTACTACGAACTCCACAAATTCCTGAGATCCAGAAGACTCCAACAACGCACGAAATGCGCCATATATCGCACATTGATACGGCCGGTAGTGCTCTACGGGCTCGAGTCCTGGATTATGCTACTACGGACTATCTTTGGCGGTGGTGCGAGCAGGGCGTGTGGAGAAGGACCACGAGCTTGCTGAGCTGTTTGACGATGCAGACATTCTGAAGGTTGCCAAAGCCAGAAGGATACGCTGGTTGAGGCATGTGATAAGGATGCCGGAAGGTGCTCGTCAGCGACCCGTTCGGCACGAGGCGTGGCTGGATCTAGTGGAGTCGGACCTGCGGGATATCGGATGCAGCCGGGGGTGGAGGAGAGCAGCCATGGACCGAGTCTCCTGGGAACGAATTGGATGCCAGGCCCTGTCAATTAACTTAATCAGGATTCGAAAAGAGCTCATTGCATCGTACCTTGAAGTCTATAGTCATCCAAGTCGATCCCGTAGTATCAGAGTCAAAAATATAGTGGTCGTATTCAACACCATAGTAGCTCCGCAATTAATGCATTCAAGTTAGACTATTTTACGTCATTTTTACTCTCGCAACATCGGAGAACCACCACGAAGACGTCTACTACTTTAAGCTTTACCGTATCACTGTCACGTCTTACAAATCAGACTTCACGCGCAAATTAAAAGTTTGTTGAGCATGTTATAATTAAATTCTTAAATTTTATCTGCAGACTTTACATTCCTCTCACACCACCAACGATTTCATCGGAAATATTTGACCTTTAGCAGGAAAATATCTTTTATTGGAGATAATTTTTAAAGCTCCCGCCAATACCGATGCAGTGAGTCGTAAAAAAGTGAGCAGCTGAGCTAGTGATTGCACCGTGAACGAAATTCATTACGCTATTCTTGTGCGTGTACACAGTTTGCTATTTACATCGTGCACGATACATTTAAAGAATCTGCTGCGCCTTAAGAAGCGGATCTATCAAAACGATCTGAATTCCTTGGGAAAATGAAAAAAGACGTAAAACGATCCAAAAGAAAAACACTTCAAAACGATAAACTTTTAGCAATAGGGGAGGAAGAAAAGAAAAAAAAAACTAAAAACAACACGAGACCACGAACGTAGTAAACGTGGTAGAAAATTCCGATATGCGTGAGCTTTCGTCGAAGTCGCGCGACACACAAACACACCAAACACCAGGCGTCTCCATTTCAAGACGGTGAAAATTAATTTTGTATTCTTCTGTGACGCTTTCCTATCCACCGTGTGTGTATGTGTGTATTTGTGCCAAGGGTTTAGCAGCTTCTTATCGGGCACTCACCGCGCTCGGCGCCTTTTATGTTGCATTGGGTCCATTTCCGGCCGGATTGCCGAAATCAAATTATGGAAACGGACATCAAAATGGTGCCAGCGGCGGGCACTGTGTTCGTTTAAAGCTGTACCGAGGCCAATTTACGCACCCTAAAGACACGAGATTTTACCGAACGTTCTGTCGATTGCGGAAGTTGTTTGAAGACGTTTGCTACGCGCGTGTGTTTGGAATGGAAAATTAAAGAGCACTTTCAGCCGACGGTATGATAAATCAATTGCATCTACAGTGCAGCGAGTAATAAATTAACACGGCAACGGAACGCGTGTTTTAGCAAGGAAAATAAATAACCGATGAACGATGAATCCAATTAGCCGCGAATAAGCACAGACACACGACGCACCACGCTCAATCAAATCCATTCAGTGCCCGGTGTTACCAGCCGGGCGTCGTTGGCTGGAGTCTTCATGTGATGGCTGCCACTTCCAAGAAAAATGGTAACCAACTCCTGAGCTGGCCACAAATCACATAATTTGCTCCCACGCCCAGGAACTCTTGGCCGTTACGGGCATCTGTTTTTCCGTGTGCTCGAAACGGTCCGTGCCGGAAGCCCGAGCGAACGAACGCACGGGCGATCCACGGCCCTGTTATCAATGTTGTTACTACGATCGATAGGCGCAATCAACGCAAATGGCCCTCGCCCGGGGTTGCTTGATGCCGCCGGTGTGCTGCGAACTTTCCTTTCCGATTTCGCGAAGTTTTTGTTTTTCATCTCGACTTCCGCTATTATACGTCGCTTTTCCACGTCCGGGCCCGAGTATGCACGAGTAACGAGTTGGGACGGCTGGTGTGCGTGCACGCACACAAGCACGACGAAATTGATACGTTTGAACGAGCGCCGATTTAGCGCCGAGTCCCGGGGAGCGGAGGACTCGGCCATCCTGTGCGTTCTGGTGCGTCAAGTGGACGGAAATTGTGTTTCAATGGAAATAAGATTCGAACACGGGGAGTAACGAGCATGCACGAGCAGACATTTTTCAGCAGCAGCCCTTTTTTTCTCCTGAGCCGAGACTCGTTGCTTCCGGTTTGCCGGTAATATTCACGCGCACCTTCTTAACGGGCAGTTTAACGTTGAAGTACGGCAATGAAAGGAAAGGAAAAAAAACCTCTTCAGAAGCCACATTCCCCCAAAAGGGAAAAACATCCTCCCGAAGAAAAAAAAAGGCCACGGAGGGTCAAAAGGTCAGCCCATAAATGCTAACGAGAGATGTCATCGAAAAGCAGGGACGTGCCAAAGGAGTGTAAACAAAGCGGCCCATGCTCGTGTCGGCTATCTTGCGCTTAGTTTTACCATCGAACGGACGTACGTCAGGGCCGTGCCACCGAGCTGTGTCCTGTTGACGGTAAGATTAATGTCCCAGAACGCACAGGTACACCGGCGGGTCACACAATTCGGGGACATGGGACAAAAATTGGAATGGAATGTTTGCCGCAAACATTTGCCAACTAGCAAATACAAGGGAAAGGAAAACCGGGTTTCTTTGTGTATATGCAAAAATATAAATACTTCATTGCCGCAAGGGACAACACGCAGTGGAGGTTGGTGGCAGCTCTGCCGAGGTAAATACGACGCTGGTATGCTTTGAGCGAAGTTGCGAGATGACGGAAATCATAAAATAATACTGACATGAGTGTGGCACGAGTGTCTGACAGGTTATTAGTAAATGTTTCGCTGTAGATGAATCTTTGGAACCTTTCATTTTGTCTTTGAGGATGATAATCCACGACATTTAACCACGGAAGACTAAAAACACTGAGATTGAGACGTAAATTGTTACAAAGATATGAGTCCTTGAATATCTTGTCAACAGAAACTGTGGACTATCGAAGGACTTTACACCAAAAACATGTATGCAATTCGCAGCACATGTCGCAAAGAAATCACTATGGGTGCGGATGATCTTCTAGTAGGACAAAAAAAGATAAATGAATTGAAAGAAAAAAAGGCTAAATTTGGAATTTAAATAACTCTTCCCGGTAAAAGACTCCTTATTTTGATGGCGAAGGATCATCTCATCTCTTTAGTTTAGCAACGGATGAACTTTCCGGCCAATAAACTGCCCCTTTGATGTCGAACATATTTGAAGGAAGCATTGTACCGGGTATATACGATATGTACCATTAGGAAATTGCCGAACATTATGCAGAGCAACTTACTAATTAAAAGGCATATTTAAGTTTATTTTTCATGTTCTATTTGGTCTCTATAAAATATTTTAAGCAATAATAAATATTGCATTTATTTAATAAATTTTGACCGCATGAAAAAACACTGTGCGACAAAATTGACAGATTACAGTGCTGCACACAAATAATTCTAGGGGGGGCCTTCTCGAGTCTTTTACCCATGTTTCTTCTTAGATTGCACCTGAGCACATATGGGACCGAATTAATGGCTTCCAGGGAAAGAATTTTATTGCACTTTCCTCAAACATGGGTAAAAGACTCGAGAAGGCCCCCCCTAGAATTATTTGTGTGCAGCACTGTAATCTGTCAATTTTGTCGCACAGTGTTTTTTCATGCGGTCAAAATTTATTAAATAAATGCAATATTTATTATTGCTTAAAATATTTTATAGAGACCAAATAGAACATGAAAAATAAACTTAAATATGCCTTTTAATTAGTAAGTTGCTCTGCATAATGTTCGGCAATTTCCTGATCGTACCTATATTATATACCCGGTACAATGCTTCCTTCAAATATGTTCGACATCAAAGGGGCAGTTTATTGGCCGGAAAGTTCATCCGTTGCTAAACTAAAGAGATGAGATGATCCTTCGCCATCAAAATAAGAGATCTTTTACCGGGAAGAGTTATTTAAATTCCAAATTTAGCCTTTTTTTCTTTCAATTCATTTATCTTTTTTTGTCCTACTAGAAGATCATCCGCACCCATAGTGATTTCTTTGCGACATGTGCTGCGAATTGCATACATTTAGGCGGTTTTCCTATAGGGACCAACCAATTTCGTCAGGGGGGGGGCCTTCTCGAGTCTTTTACCCTCTTCCCTCATCATAATCTCTTATTTTGATGGCGAAGGATCATCTCATCTCTTTAGTTTAGCAACGGATGAACTTTCCGGCCAATAAACTGCCCCTTTAATGTCGAACATATTTGAAGGAAGCGTTGTACCGGGTATATACGATATGTACCATTAGGAAATTGCCGAACATTATGCAGAGCAACTTACTAATTAAAAGGCATATTTAAGTTTATTTTTCATGTTCTATTTGGTCTCTATAAAATATTTTAAGCAATAATAAATATTGCATTTATTTAATAAATTTTGACCGCATGAAAAAACACTGTGCGACAAAATTGACAGATTACAGTGCTGCACACAAATAATTCTAGGGGGGGCCTTCTCGAGTCTTTTACCCTATATATCTTTACTGGTTAAATACACCGCAGAAACTAGGCGTCTACGGAGAACTCTTTTAAAGATATGTTGCTGTCACGAAAACCTCAGAGACAATAAGTCAAGAGGATGTTTAAAGCAGTCAGTAACCTGATCTGATTTTGCCTTTCGAACGACTTCATAAATTATGTTTGTTTACTCAAGATTCCCTCCGTGGAGAACGTCACTAGAACAGTGGATAGTTCCGAACATTGAGGTCGGAATATCGCACCAAAGTATCGCCTAAAAGTATGCAATACAAATAGTGGTATAATGGTTTGTTCTACATACAAAGTCACCATTTCAGGTCATAGATTTACGGTTAAGTTTACCGTGACCCACCGAACCAAACATTGTACGGTAGGTAGCTCACAGATGCTCCCAACCGCGTGTTTCATCTTAGAAATAGACACATTACAAAACACACCAGTAGTACGCGTCAATCACTAAGGTATCTCATTAGAAAATGCTTGTTATCCTCTTCAATGTACGCCTTTGTACACACGAACCATACAAAAACAGCAGCAGCCAGCAGCAGCATACCTTGTACCGAATATAATTGTGCTTACACCAAGATACGCTGTCTGTTGCATAGGGCAACCACCCATCCGACCCATAATGGATGTGTGCCCTCTTCCGCTTGGGGCGCTTTTAATTTTCTTTCGCCAGCGCGCACACTGCAACGTTGTAACTCGGCCGCAACCTCACCAAGCTACGATGCATCCCGGGCAGGGCTAGTCGCTTCCGTACGAAATCAATGAGCGCAAGGATGAGCCCCCCGCCTCCGGTCCAAGGATTGCGCTCTAATTACGGTGGTTGACGCTGGGCAAACAAGCGCCGTAGGCAGAATTGGTTTACTTTGCTGGACCAATTCCGACGTCCAGCCATCCAAACCCGGTGTCTGGGCGTTGGGATATGAATATTCATGTGCGAACCGCCTGCACACACACACCGCACTACAACAAAACCCCCGTGCAAACAGTCTTCGATCGTGTTTAGCGGACGCCAAACCCGGCTCTGTCTAGCTAGACTGCGGATCGATTGTGCAAATTGTGCACCGGGGCAGCTCTAAGCGTTGCGGTCGTATTTCATAGCCAGAGCAGCAGATGCAAAGAATTGGATGGCCTTTCGCCACGCTACAGTAATATATTTATTCACATATTCTAGCCGCTCGAGGGGACCTGCCGTACGAAACCGGAAATCGGGATCCGAGATAACGTGACGCGTGAGGATGGCTAGCGTCAACGTAGTAACGTAGTACGGGATGGATTGGTTGGTGTGGCGAAGCATCTCACACATCGCTCGAGGATAGAAAACCGATTAATCTGCACATTCTTTTGCGGGAAGATGAATTCTACTCGGTACACGCAAAGCGATCCATATACTTACTAGGTAAAAGGTTAATCATAATTCTGCTGCAGTCATCACACATGCTGGCACTAGGCACAGTAATGTACGCCAGGGTGTTATTTTTTTGGTTTATAATTTTTTTTATATTAACGTCACTTTTATTAGAATTTTTTTTTTCATCCAAAAACAAAATAAACTAGTAAAATAATACTTTTACAGTAGAGAGTTCCGAGCTTCACATGTTTAACGTCTCAGTTTGCTTTTTACTGCACACACCCGCGCTGCCATGGTTTTTTTGTTTTACTTTCTTTTGCTTTTTTTCCCGCCCCCATTGCTTGTATGCTTCTGTGTGAGTGTGTGTGTCTGGGGGTTTGGGTTTGTGGTTGTTTTTTGTTCATTTTATGTTATTTAATTTTCACTTCTTTGCTGGTTTTTATTTCGTTTGCTAGCATTGCGTTACGCGGCTGTGAGTACCATAATTAGAGGGGGTGAACAGGGGCAGGGAAGGGGGGCGTTAGGGGTGAGTGAAACGGAAGGTCTTTTGAGACGTTGTTTTTTTTGCTACTAATTTAGTTTTGTTATTCGTCTCATCCTTCGCTTTCTCCCACTGTCCTTTAACCCGCGGGTTAGTGTATTGAAAATTTAAATTTGCAGTTTTGCATTTAACTTTCGACACAAACCTTGTCGGTTGGTTTGCCGCTCTATTGCTCCAATTGTTTGTCACCTTTTCGATTAGCGCTTTTGTGTGTGTGTTTTTAGTATGTTTAATAAATTTCGTCTTTCGTTTAGCGGCACCACTTTCGCACTTTTGCGTTTTACAAACGTTATAAGGATGTGAAAGTTATTTCGTTCCATTTTTTCGCCTTCTTTTGTTTAATTTCAAGAAATTATTGTTTTTATTGTTAAGAGTTCGTTTACGTTCGATTCGTAAGAGTTTGTGTGCGTGTGTTTACGTGTGTTGCGTGTGCTTAGTTTTGTGTATTCCTGTAGCGCCACACTGCTGCTTCACTTTCGACTTTCATTATTATAGTTTTAAAACTTCTCTTTATTGTATACACGGGTTTCACGAGGAAGATTACACTGCCATCCATTGAGGAAGGGGAAGAAGAAGAAGTCACTGTGCGTTTAATGATTTGTTGTTTGGGTTCCTTTTCGTTCCTTTTGCTGTTTTTGCTTTCCGGTTATGAAAAACAAACATCTTCCAAATTAGCTAACCTTTTAAGATTGTTGTATTTATATCTCACTGCTTGGTTGAGGAGGAGTTTGAGTTTTGTTTTGGGTTTTTTATTCATCCGCTCTTGATGTAAGTTTGCATTTCTATCCGATTTTTTTTCCCCGCCGTTAGAGCCGTCGTTGTGTGTGCTGCTTTCGCTGAATGCAAATGCTAACCGCAATATTGCATAATGTTAGGCGCATTTCGAGCTCCGGTCACACAGCAAGCCAGCGCGTAACACCGTTGAAGGATAGAAACACAAACTCTTTGTGGTTGCTTTGTTTAATTCCCAATTTTTGGGAGCTGGGATGCGTATTTATGCATCGGTTCTATTTGTTTTTGTTCGCCTTCGCCGTTTTATTGCGAAAACGGTCAGGAAAAGGGAAAACTAGGAGCTCAATACTTTTGATTTCTTAAACATGTGTGTGCTTGCTTGCTTGTTTTGTCATAAATATAGAGTTTTTGTTTGTTTTTCTTTGACTAAATGTGTGTATGTGTTGCTGTATTATAATTGCTTTTCGTGGTAGTGGGACTCTAGTATAGAGAAAGGTTTTGTTTTTCCTAGCTGATTGCGTACGGGTGCAAATTTTTCAAACAACGCCCAGTTACTCAAGTTACGCTCTCGGGCGGGTGCTTCTCACATTCGCGCTTGTGGATTTCTCTCTTGACCCTTGTGCTGCGTGTGTCGTGTGTTGCCGCATTGTTGTTATTGTGTACGTGAGTGAATTTGTTTAGCGTGCTCGGTTGCATGTGGTATCTTTTGCCGCTATGAGTAATATGTTTGATTGTTTGTTTTGTTTTGCTTTGTCTCTAAAACATGTAGATGACCAAAGGTTATCGGCCCAAATATATGTCTTTTGGGGGGGTTTTTTGTTTTGTTTTGCTATAAAGTACTTCGTAAAGGGGGTGTAATACAAATTTGGGATAATGTTCCACCCATTTTCCATGTTTCTACGCTGGCAACCAACAATTGTTTTGTTTTGTTTCATATTTTAAAGATTGTTTCGAAATCCATTGTCTTCAACTCTATCTCCCCTCCTCACCAAACACACACACACAATCACGCACACTCCCACAGACACCCATAAAGAGAAGCTCTTCGGTTACATGCGGCAGAGGCTTCCCTTTGCTCGTGCATTCACTGTACTACCGGCGTGAGTGTTTACGATCCGATTGTATTTTGTTTGTTCTTCCGCTTTGCTTTCGTTCCATTCGAAATGGAAAAGTATGGAATGTAGTAGAAAGTTTTAAAACCTGATTTGCATACCTTTTGGACACTGGCCGTTTGGTGTGGTCACAGTGTGTTTCACATATCTAGAAAAAAGAAACGTATGTCTGGCACCGGGTTTGATGGTGGTGTGCGTTCAACCAAAAACAGTGTAACATATGCAGCTTGCGGTACTAACACACTTATTAAAGGTGGCAGAAAGGGAGAGACAGTGTGGTATGGTATTTGTGACCAAGTATTGTTCTCTTTGTGCTTGATTTTCCGTGTGATTTGGTTTTCGTTGCACATGCGTAATCAGCCAAGGCAAGCTCTTATTTCGTACTGGTTTGTGCGTGTAAGGTTTTTACGCAGTGTAGTTTTCAACACCCGCATGAAAGCTGTCCGTGTGTGTTAAGGATGCAGTTCGATGGTAAACGAACTTTAAATGCCAAAACAGTTTGTGTAAAGCTCAACTCAAACGCTCTAAATAATATTAAGAAAGTATATAAATTAATAATGCATATCCTCTTGGCCTTGATAATCCGCAAACGAATGGTAAACCATGAACATGACCATAATCTTCCACACCGTATCAAACGTACCCGGAGTGGTGCTGCAAGACCGTAACAAAACCTGACCGCTTTGTTACGCTCGC
Organism: Anopheles maculatus; assembly: GCA_002091835.1. Classification (NCBI taxonomy): domain Eukaryota; kingdom Metazoa; phylum Arthropoda; class Insecta; order Diptera; family Culicidae; genus Anopheles; species Anopheles maculatus. The sequence continues at coordinate 69,126 of KZ061679.1, read as the reverse complement.
TAACATGCTTTGCTCCACACTTTGTATTTGTTGTTTAATTTGCCCATCTATAAGTGAATGAATTTCAACAAACTAGCTCCTCCGATTGCTCGACTCGTTTTGCATTTGCTTTGAACTTTTTAAATATGTGTTTTTCTCTTCCTCGCTTTAGGCAAAGTACCATGACACCTTGCTGACCCCTGCGGATGCAACTTGTCTCACTGCATCTCGGTATTTTTCTTTGTTTGTCGCTGTGCGGCCCACCTAACCCACTAGGTATGCAAATGGCCCGCACCGTATTGTTGTTGCTGCTGCTGCTGCTGTGTTCGCCACTACAAACTACTACTCGAGCCGCATTTCTTTGAAATAACATTTATAATCCCTCGCTCCCGATTTCCATCCACCTACTCCACTAAGCCTATATAGCCAACCGGCCCACCGTTTTGAGGGGGGGTGTCGTTTCACTTGTTTTTTTTTTGTTTTCCCCCTCGATTCGCAGAAATATGCTTCAAATTACTAGAAAACAAAACACACGAAAACACATTCGTTAAACGTTACTTTACTCTACACCCAATTCAAACGTAATAAGTTCTCACCTATATGTGTTGTGTGTTGCGCGTGTGCCTGTTTGTTTATGTAGTTGTGTCCTCCTTCGCTTTTTCTTTATGTGTTTCTTTGTGTGTCTTCATTTTGTTATGTTTCTACTATCGTTTTCCTTTTCTGTGTTTTCTTTGTGTGCGTGTGTGTGTGCGTGTTATGTGTTTGTGGTTTACTTCTTTGAATTGCAATACTCTTGATTTAATTTCATTTCGTCATTATTATTAGCGTTATTATAATAATTATTATGAATTATGTTAACATTTGTTTTTCTTTTTTCATTTTCAGTTTATTTTGGTTAAGATTAAATCTAACTAATATTTCTCTGTTCCGTCGCCACCTGTTGCACGTTCACGTTCCAGTAATCGTTTGAATTTTATTTGTTGTTTTTGTTAGTTGTGGTTTTCTTGTTTTTGCTTTACCGTTTTTTGTAACTTGGGTTGTTTTGTTTGTTTGTTTGTTTGTTTGTTCTCTACCGTTTACTGTTTATCGCTTTTGCTTCCGCCCAGTGTTCGGCGTTGCGTTTGCGCTCTGCATTAGTTCTTTTAAAAAGAGTTCTAGTTAAGTGTATGTTTGTGTGTATGTGTGTGTGAGTGTCGTTAATTATTATCTTTATAATTATACTCCTTTGCAGTTAGTGTGTTGTGTGAATGTTTGCGTTTTCTATCACTTCGTTATATTTTTTTTTTGGTTTTGTTTTTTTTCTTTTGTTTTCTTTTGCTTTTCTTTTGTATGTGTAATACACCGACTGTCGCTGGTAGAAACGTGTTTGACAACATATAACAGTAGGTTACGATTGTGTTAACAAAAAAAAACAAAAACAGCAAAGATTTGTTGTATGTTTCAGTTCCAACATTAAAGAAATGATGCAAATAACGTGTTCAAATCAATTTACTACGCGGTGATGTAAACGTACTAAAACATAACACTTATATTGAGCAAAACTAAACGTCTAATTCACTATAATGGGTAATTTACTATATAGGGGAAAATTGAACAATCAATATTTTGAATAACAAATGATCTTTGGAATAATGTACTTTGCAATCGATTGGATGTTGTGTACAAAAACAATAACACAAAAACACCAGATTTGTACACCCGACTGGTATCTCAACAGATAACAACACACCGCACCCATGCCAATTTGATTTGATTCGTTACTAAAACACTAAGAACCGTCTACGATTGAACCCATACCCTGTGCTTGCACAAAATTAACCATTAGCCCGGGTTCAGCGTTCGGTGTACTGTGTCTCCTTGCTGTAGCTGTGGTGGTAGCCGTCGGTTTTGTTTGTTTGTTTTGTTTCGTATCTCTGCCGTGAGGTATCCGACCGCACCGCTCACTTCAGATCCAGCTCACAATCGCACTCACAATCGCACTCATCCTCCAAACAGGCGGGACATTCTAGCTCACTATCTTGTCAGTACAGCCAGGACACCGGGACCCACTGGGCGGTCGAGTGCACCTTGTCGATAGCGTTCTCCAGCGTTGCTATCGTCTCACCGATGTCGTTGTTGACGATGGTCAGATCGAAGAAGTGACCGTACGCCTGGCGCAGCATATCGGACTCTTTGGCGAGACGCTCGAGACTACCGTCGTACTGTGGGAAAATTCGCGCGCCCGATTGGGTGGAAT
>KZ061679.1:38350-65476 GCA_002091835.1 Anopheles maculatus | reverse complement strand
TGTTCGCCACTACAAACTACTACTCGAGCCGCATTTCTTTGAAATAACATTTATAATCCCTCGCTCCCGATTTCCATCCACCTACTCCACTAAGCCTATATAGCCAACCGGCCCACCGTTTTGAGGGGGGGTGTCGTTTCACTTGTTTTTTTTTTGTTTTCCCCCTCGATTCGCAGAAATATGCTTCAAATTACTAGAAAACAAAACACACGAAAACACATTCGTTAAACGTTACTTTACTCTACACCCAATTCAAACGTAATAAGTTCTCACCTATATGTGTTGTGTGTTGCGCGTGTGCCTGTTTGTTTATGTAGTTGTGTCCTCCTTCGCTTTTTCTTTATGTGTTTCTTTGTGTGTGTTTGTCACCATTTTGTTATGTTTCTACTATCGTTTTCCTTTTCTGTGTTTCCTTTGTGTGCGTGTGTTATGTGTTTGTGGTTTACTTCTTTGAATTGCAATACTCTTGATTTAATTTCATTTCGTCATTATTATTAGCGTTATTATAATAATTATTATGAATTATGTTAACATTTGTTTTTCTTTTTTCATTTTCAGTTTATTTTGGTTAAGATTAAATCTAACTAATATTTCTCTGTTCCGTCGCCACCTGTTGCACGTTCACGTTCCAGTAATCGTTTGAATTTTATTTGTTGTTTTTGTTAGTTGTGGTTTTCTTGTTTTTGCTTTACCGTTTTTTGTAACTTGGGTTGTTTTGTTTGTTTGTTTGTTTTTGTTCTCTACCGTTTACTGTTTATCGCTTTTGCTTCCGCCCAGTGTTCGGCGTTGCGTTTGCGCTCTGCGTTAGTTCTTTTAAAAAGAGTTCTAGTTAAGTGTATGTTTGTGTGTATGTGTGTGTGAGTGTCGTTAATTATTATCTTTATAATTATACTCCTTTGCAGTTAGTGTGTTGTGTGAATGTTTGCGTTTTCTATCACTTCGTTATATTTTTTTTTTGGTTTTGTTTTTTTTCTTTTGTTTTCTTTTGCTTTTCTTTTGTATGTGTAATACACCGACTGTCGCTGGTAGAAACGTGTTTGACAACATATAACAGTAGGTTACGATTGTGTTAACAAAAAAACAAAAACAGCAAAGATTTGTTCAATGTTTCAGTTCCAACATTAAAGAAATGATGCAAATAACGTGTTCAAATCAATTTACTACGCGGTGATGTAAACGTACTAAAACATAACACTTATATTGAGCAAAACTAAACGTCTAATTCACTATAATGGGTAATTTACTATATAGGGGAAAATTGAACAATCAATATTTTGAATAACAAATGATCTTTGGAATAATGTACTTTGCAATCGATTGGATGTTGTGTACAAAAACAATAACACAAAAAACACCAGATTTGTACACCCGACTGGTATCTCAACAGATAACAACACACCGCACCCATGCCAATTTGATTTGATTCGTTACTAAAACACTAAGAACCGTCTACGATTGAACCCATACCCTGTGCTTGCACAAAATTAACCATTAGCCCGGGTTCAGCGTTCGGTGTACTGTGTCTCCTTGCTGTAGCTGTGGTGGTAGCCGTCGGTTTTGTTTGTTTGTTTTGTTTCGTATCTCTGCCGTGAGGTATCCGACCGCACCGCTCACTTCAGATCCAGCTCACAATCGCACTCACAATCGCACTCATCCTCCAAACAGGCGGGACATTCTAGCTCACTATCTTGTCAGTACAGCCAGGACACCGGGACCCACTGGGCGGTCGAGTGCACCTTGTCGATAGCGTTCTCCAGCGTTGCTATCGTCTCACCGATGTCGTTGTTGACGATGGTCAGATCGAAGAAGTGACCGTACGCCTGGCGCAGCATATCGGACTCTTTGGCGAGACGCTCGAGACTACCGTCGTACTGTGGGAAAATTCGCGCGCCCGATTGGGTGGAATAAAACGGTTGATAATGGAAGGTAAACTTAACTGCTGCCGTAGGTTCGAGGGAAGTTGGAGTCGATTGGCAATAACGTAAGCATTAAAAAAGAGACTGTGTTCCCGGAACTGGGCCGTAGCGATCCACGAAACTCTTTATCGCTTTTTGCAACATGCCAGACAAAATTTTACAGAATTATCTATTGATTTCGAGTAGCTATGGTCAACATACTCGAGAAAGGATACTCGTTCGGACGATGGATTATAACAGTTACAAGTTTTCTAAACATCTTCTCGCTTCTGGAGAGAGACGAACACATCTAAAAGGGCACAATTAGATATTTATGTATACTGCAGCCATGCCTTAATTGCCGAAAAGCCTCCCAAGAACTGATGTCAATATTTTTGTAGCATGTCTGTTGGAACATTAAATTCGTTAAACAGTCATGTCAAGCTAGTCTATTTTTCTATAATGCATACGTTAAGAATCGCTCGTACATCAACATTTGAGCGGATGTGGGTTGTTCCTACCCTGACTTTAACCTTTAAGCAAATTTGATGCAAGAAGTATAAAAACAGTGTGTCTACTTACGTCGGCGATGTTTTGCAGCAGTGGCGCTGCTATGAACACAACGTACGGCGTAAATTCGGCTGTTCGAAGTATTTTTAAGGCCTGTGGTTCCACGTCCAGTATTGCCATCTTGCCGTCCGCATGGATGCGTCGTATCGTCTCCAGCTTGGTACCGTACATCGCATCCTCGTGCGTACCGTACTCGAGGTACTCGTTGGCCGAAATATCCGCCATCATCTCATCGTGTGATATGAAGTAGTAGCTTCGCCCATTCTCCTCATCCGGTCGTGGTGGTCTGGTGGTATCTGTGACGGTACAACGGTCAGCAAACGTACCACAGTGAGTTAGTCAAGAGCATGGTGATGTCTACCTTTGAGGGTACGGGCTAAATGGCTAGCTTTTGCAGCTCAATTGCGAACAACTTACGTGGTATTGGATAAGCGTATTTATCCGGATATTTTGCGATGAGCGTATTTTTGATATGACGTCGTCCTACGCCGTGCGCTCCGAGCAACACCAGTGTGCGTCTTTGGAAAGCTGGATCACCAACTGGTGCGTAGTGGTGGGAGATATAGACATAGAAACATGAGCATGATGTTACGAACGAGCTGTACCAAATTATGCATATCAGAGGAACGCCCCAAGCGTTTACTTACTCGGTACTTTGACCACCTCCTCGTACGTTACCAGATCCAGCTGATCGAAGACCGCATTGTGTTTCGCCAAATATTTATCCCGACACTGTTTCTTTTTACGACTAAATATTGAGCAATTAACTACTTCGATAGTCACGTTCGTCGTACGCAAGAAGGTTGGGTAGATTGAAAATGCAAGAAGATAACAACATTGTTTGATTAGCTAGTTTCGATGTTCGAGCTTTTTGTTATGCGTTCTGATTAATATTAAAGCGAAAAAGTTCTTCTTTATACTGAGAATACTGAGAGATAAAGGGCAGAGTGCCAAAATCGGGAATTTCACCTTTGGATGAAGTGTGTTGAAAGTTGAAGTACAAGAACAAAAAAGTACTGGTGAGTGTAAGAAACGCACTAGGTCTAGGCTGTAGTGCTGTAGTGGAACGTGTGCTTGAGAGTAGAATCTACTGAACCACTAGGCTTACTTTACTATACAATATTGTGCAACTAATATAAATATGAAATTATAAACAAACATCAAAATCTTTCTACAGTTTTTGTTTGATAAAAAAGCCTTTTAAAAAATTCAAAAACACATTTCACCGAAGCAATCCTGTATTCTAGATGGCGAGAAAGGAAAACACTTCGAATTTGCACTAAAAGCATTTGTGCGCACAAGCGATTGATTGTTGTTAATGAAGCAAGAAATTCGTGAGTGAAAATTGTGATTCGGCATGCTCATTTGCTCCTGCACTGCCCGTAAAACCGTCCCGCCGCGTTGGGAACAATGCACCGACAATGGTCCGTAGTTTGGCTGTTCCAAGCAGAGAAAAGGGCTCCCACTCACTCGAATCTATTTTGAACAAAGCTCTTAACGACCGTCGGAACGTGCTGGCCAGATGAATCCACAACTAGTTGGTACCATTTTTGCTATGCCTACTTTCGATTGCTTCTCCCCCCCCCGAACGGATTATATCGATCGATGAAGAAACGTGGCGGCTCTATTGTCACGTTCGGCAAAGGCACAGAAGCGAATAATAGAATTTTGCAACAAATCTCCACACCTCACGCTTCTCATGCATTCCCAGCCCGACCGACCAACCGAGGCTGCATTGGGCGAGAGATATAGTTGCCGTGGCAGCTCAAGTACGCTACTGCAGTATCGAAACGGTTTCAGCATTCGGTGGTGTAGTCGTTGCAGATGTTTGCAAATCGTAAAACCCAAAAACTGCAACACAAAGGAAAATATTCGATTGAAATTGGACAAAATACTTTCACCTGAACAAGCATTAATGTGGAGAAACTGTTCCACAAAGTTTGACGTACAGAAGAAAAAAAAAACACACAACTTCAATTCTCTCTTCCTTGTCAATCGATCCAATAGATAAGATAGGTAGGAAGGACTATAAATTCAAAATACTACGAAATAGTACGAAAATTGAACCGTTGACAACAATTACTCAACTGAAACTTTCTGATTCAAGGTCCAGTTTTTGTCTTCTGTTTGTCGAAAAAAACAAATCCACAAACAAACAAAATACAAAATGCAACAACACGATCCACATTTTACATCAACACAAACTAGCTAATTTAATGTTAATAAAGTCGATTCGATCATGCAATAAAAAATCTCTACCTATGGGATGGATCGAGACCATTCATGTTTGAAACTTCGATTACGAAAGCGACAAGCGCACAAAGTCAATTATACGCCCTCCAATGCATTGAGGTCAGGATATTCGATTGATTGAATAAAGGGCGAGCACGAACCGACGAGTAATGCTGATTGGAATCAGTTAGAAGCATTCCGATTTTTTGTGTGGGTTTTCGAGAATTAATGTTGAACATTCTTTCCAGCAGGATCATTTTTCATTTTTTCCCCCCTATTCTTTGGTATTTCCTACTTCAATTATTAATCATTATTTTACGGATATCTTGAAGGTATATAGTTCTGTACTTCTCGTACCACGAATGGCAATAAGTAACAATACAAAAACAATACTAACATTACTTAAGAATGGAAAAGATGGAAACAAACACGAATAAAGTACGCGTAAATAGCAGGACGCGCAGGTCGCCGTGCAAAACCGGCAACGCAAACGCAAATATGCAAACGGAATGATCAAATTGAGTGTATTGGTTTGGTTGGTTTGTGTGCTGCAGATTTATGTTTTGCAACACCATGTTCCTGTACCTGTGGGTCCTTCACATCCTTCGGCCTGTGCTGAACAACCGGGCCCTGCCTCTCCTGTCGATATGCACGGTTGCACCGAAGACGCAGTCGATGAAAGTGATTTTCGAAAATAATTTAAACTACGTGTTATCGATGGAGGCTTTGGTTTTTCGGTTAAATATTTTAATTCTAACAGTAAGGTTTAGACGGGAATGATAGTGTAGCCCGGATCGTTTTCGGCAATCCCGAAATGAAATAAAGCTCGGAAAACGGAAAAACTCGAGCACGAGTTATCATTCTCACATTGATCCGGATTGCGAAATAAAATGGAAGCGTATACAGTAGAGGCAAAGAAGAGCAAGATGGAAAGGCACATCGAAACACATACACACAGAAACAGAGACACACATACGAACAGGAAACGGAAACAGCATTAACATTGAGCCACAGTAACAGTGGAACCGAGAATGGAAATGACTAATCGTGGTGAGATGGGTGTGTGTGGTGAGTAGTTTTGTGAAAACACTATGAACAACTTGCTTGCTGTGTATGTTATACTGTGGTATAGAGATGGGTTCTGTGTGTGTGTGAGTGTGTGTGTTTGTGTTGGATATTGGGACAGTGAAGTTTTTACAAACATTTTCACATCTTTTTACAGAGCCGAGTTGGCGTTGACGTTTGAAGGCTAGTGTATAAATCGTTTACTGTCACCACCGAGCAGCCGAGTGATGTTTATTAAATTTTAATCATTTTCACCACAACATAGATTAACTCGGGCCGGGTGATGCTGCCATAAACAAATTATAGTCTAGCCTTTGGGGGTAGAGCGTTTAAGAGCAATCTCCCCACGGTTTGGGATGATCTGCGGCGACTGGGAAGCTCAATCAGCTCAGGAGCTTACCTTGTTCTTTGTGGGATTTGTCCGCCGATTGGCAGGCGATGCGCCATTCCTGAAGCTCTGGTGAGGGTATCAATCCGGCTGAACCTCCCGCAGCGTCATGCCTGGCCTGCCACCAATGATGATCGTCTTTGCTAATAATCTGGGGAAGGAAGCGGACATCGGTGTCATTAAAGTTGCGGTACCGCAGAATGCTGGATGAATGAGCTCGAAGCTTACCTGTAGAATATCACCGACACGAAAAGCTATCCCTGCCTGCGCACATGGTATCAGCTCGTCGTCCAGCGGGTCATAGTCGAACTGAGCTCGTACGAAAATCTGATCAACCAGAAATTGGGTAGAGAGTGAAGGTTTGTTTGTAATGATTTGAAGGATACGTTTAGGGTACACGCAAATGACCATTTACTATTAACCACAAATGAGCGAAAATAAATTACAAACATGAATTGACACATGGCTCACAAAATAACATCTCGCCCAGATTTTGAGACACCCAAAACGGAACAAAATCGAAAGGAACAACAAACGAAACGAACGAAACCCTAAACAGGGTTTGAAAATGAATATGGTTTGTGTAGGGCGAGTAGCGAAGAAGTAGATGTACCGTTAAAAATACTTACTAAAACCGGTGCTGGTCTTATCCTGAATAGCTGCTCGCGTATGCGGAAGGAAGAAAATACGAAGGGGCATACATCAAAATTCATGCGTAAAAAGGTACGGGCGGGAAAATTGGATTTCGATAGGAAACATATGTCACCACGTTGCTTAAAATAAACAACGACGAGGGAAAATGTTTTTTTTTGTTGTTCTCCGCCCGGTTGTTGCTATAGAATTTGAATTCGTTGGAAGTAATAAAACGCGCTCGGTCGGCTGTTGAGAAACCTGACACATAACACCCAAGCGTTGTGCTTGTGGGTAGACTTAATAGGCTCGCAATCTAGATTTAAGGATGCTGCCGTCTTGTAAGACGGCCTTGGATCTGGTCCTCCTCCTCCTCCTCCCGAATCGATATTCCGAGCGTTTCTCTTCCGTTCGTTGGAAGCACATGTAACGTTTTGAGCAAATATAGCTACCACGTCTGTGCGGGTTTGATAGAGTATCGTTAGTTCGGTGTGTACTTAGAATTGTCAAAGGATTGGCTCGGGCTGGCGGTGACAGTAAATAGTTTCGGATCGTGTGGTTCCGGTAGCAGATGATGAACATCGAACAGGAAATGGATGCTTCAGCTTGTTTCGTTCTAACTCGTCCGGTACGCTCATTCTAGCGTACTTCGAAACGAACGACACCTCCCTGGTACGTTGTGTCAGAGTATGTTACAAACGGAGTGGTAAAGTAAACGGTGTTTTGAATTTTACATCATTACATTGCGAATGGAAATTGAACTTTGCATGCTAGTTTTGCATATACGTACGCACTGCACGCCGTGACGCGAGTGTGGTGGAAGTAGTAGGTAGCATTTTAGCATACGGCTCACTCTCCCTTTGCAAACCATCTGGTTAACGTATCGTATTGAAATGATTTATGGTACCCACACAGTATACACACTGCATTGGTCGAACGCAAGCGGTTCGCGGTGCTGTAGCACTGTGTCGCACTACCATAAATTTCAACAAATGCCAAAAGTGCTTGTGCAGCTGGAACAATCTACGTTTTTTTCTGCTGTGTGTGTGTAATGCCTACTCAAGCTGTTGCTATTCTTAACCACACGCGGCTGAAGTACTTTCCGTTTGTTGCTATATTGTTATGCCCTCTGTTCGCTGCTCTCGCACCGGGCTGATTTACCGCCGCGTAACGAATTTAAGTGATCCCAACCTTTGACTGTTACAAAAAAGTACACCGACAGAACCAACAGGCACACAAAAAATATTCGGACAGCTTAAAAATTTAATGCCACCCTCCAAAACAATGCTTGATTGAAAAAGTTAATTTTTTTTTCTCGGGCTGTTGTCGGGAAACGTCAACCATATTGTTACATGCGGTTTTTACAACAGTTTTGTTTCGAGGTTGGACAGTTTTTGCTTCTTCCGCTTGTGCGTGTAACTTCCTGTTGACTGTTAACACAATGTGTTGCAGTAATATCCAGCAAAGAAGATTTTTTTTGTTCTCTTCTAACGAAGCACCATGCGTCTCCATTGTGATGCAGCGCATCGGAAGTGAAGCACCATGCGTCTCCATCATGGTTTTTATTTTTATTTATTTATTTAGGTTTCCAAACAGCGAAACAAAAAACCGGGTTTCGTAACAGAATAAAATGTATTGTTTGTAAAATCAGTTCCATTTTACCCCTTGCAAAAGCAAATACGTAACGTAACCTATTTTATGCAACACTTTACATCGATCGGGGTTTTGAAAGGAAACAATGAAGCATGACCAATTTGGCAAAACATATCTCTTCATGGTACAATGTATCTTATCGGAAAACCTCCATTGAAAGGGATAAAAGCCTTTTCCGAGCCCTTTCTGTTTTGTTATTTTTTCCCCTCGGTTTGTTTGAAAATGCAATCACGAATGAATTGTAGTAGCTCACAGTTATAGGCAGAAAAAGGCAAGAGACGCTGGTGGAAGAAGAATAAAGCACTGTGTGCCAATAAAAATGCAACCATGCTAAAAATACGGATTTGCATTTCGTGAATTAAAGAAAGAAGAAAAAAAATCGTCGTACCATAAAATTCCCTTTTGGCCCTATTTGATATGCGTATTTGTTTTCCGTTTCTGTGTTTTTTCCGGTTACTTTCCTCTAGAAGTGATGAAAGGCAAGCGTTAAAAAAAAACTCCAAAAAAGGCCCATAATACTGCGACCTTTGAGATTTAAACCACATTTTCCCTTAATTTAGTTGCGCCGAATGCAAACGGACGAAGGAGCAACCGCCGGACATGAAAATGATTATAAACTGCCGGGGTTGCCAAAGAGTTATTGCACTCATTATCATGATGAAAGATAATGCGGTTGGTCAGCTGCAATATGACGCGGGAGAAAAGGGAAAGAAGCAAACAAAAATGCGTGTCCTTTTATGTCTATGGAGACATCATCATCCAGTCATCCAGGGTTTGGTGGAAAGGGTTTTTTTTTGTCTGGCGCTATGCCGATTGTAATAGAAAGATGCTTAATATTTGTGCACACCTTTGAAAAAAAAGCGAAAGGGCGTACACACACAAATCCATTAGCTTCAACTTTATATATGGCGTCGGTTTGCTGCTGGCGCGAGTTTTTCAAAAAGTCGCTTTATTATTGTTTTCGCAGCATCTATGCGGTGTGTGCGACCCAGAACGCTCCTTCTCTGTCTCTCTCTTTTTGCACACAAACACACAAAAACAGTTTTGTTCGTTGAATGTTTATTTAGAACTGTTTTTATAGCACCACTGCGCTCGGACGCCAAACGCCGCGAGGAAAACACGAAAAGCTCATCACGGTAATGATCCATTAAGTGCGAGACTGGAACTGGACTGCCAAAGGGATCAGCGCTGTGTGCATGTGAGCGAACATCACGAAACATTCTAATACAAAGAAGAAAACAGCAAAATATAATGTCATTTTCACAGCATTGTTTTTTCCTTCTGATTGCAACTTTGAGACAACTTTTACACCGTTTTCGAGCCCAAGTAAACACCTTCCAGCTGCATCTGAACATTGTTCAACCGTAAGTAAACACTTGACGTCCAACTAAACAGCTGCTGCCTAACTGAACTTCGTTCAAACGAAACTCAACATCGTTCAACCCCAACTAACCATTTTGTATCCCAGACGTCATTGCACGTTTATATTCCACGGACTCGATTCTTGTAACATCGTTGTATTCCGCGCTCATAGCAAATTCGCGGTCATCATGAAGAAAATGTTTTTTTAAATTGTATGCAGTTTATTATAAAACTTTCTTGTGCCTGAATTAAAAAAAATAGTCTATTTTTAATCTATTAATCTTTGCAAATGAAAGGAACATAAAGAAGCTAAATCTACGTCATGTAAACATATCAGCTTGGAGGTGACAAATGTTTAGTTAGGGTTGGACGATGTTGAGTTTCGTTTGAACCAAGTTCAGTTAGGCAGCAGCTGTTTAGTTGGACGTCAAGTGTTTACTTACGGTTGAACAATGTTCAGATGCAGCTGGAAGGTGTTTACTTGGGCTCGAAAACGGTGTATATCACCAACATAAAACACATTAAACTGTTGATCCACAATTGGTGCGATAATTATGCGCACTAATCCACCAAAAATTAGTTTACAATCCTTTGCTAACACCAACATCAAAATAAGAAACTCTCGCCAACAATAAAAACCAAAACCAAGGCAAAACGTTTAGCGTCGCATTATCTTCACACTGGTTAAAATGAGCCGGAGAAAACTTATGAACTAACAAGCAAAAGTTTATTGCCCGTGGGTGTGGCTCGCACAAATTCGCTTTCGGCTTTCCCCCTTTTTCGGGCACACGAAACACCATCCGGTGGCAGTCAAGTCCGTCCGGATCCGAAGTGTACGATAATGAGTAAAATTAATCAAAGAAACTGCTAACGACTGCATAGCCGACAGCGAAGGTATTTCGGTGCACCGGGGCCTCGTTACAGAGCTAGCCGAGACACGGGCCCGAGGTGGAATGGAGTGTCGCCATTTTGTTTCTCGCACCAAAAACTCTTCCAACGGTGGGCAAAAGAAAGTTTGGTGCGAGGAGACTAAAAAGGTAAACTTGTTTCTGGGTTAGGCACCAGCTCATTCCAGTTGTTGTTAGCGGTCGATTAGTGCAACGATCCAGTACACGAACCCGGGGCTTGCCAAATGGTTGTAAATAATAAATGCGCACTAAGAAAGTGGAGGAAAATGAGAGCAACAGCAAGAACGGTGCTTACAGTAAACCGGAAAGGTTCTTAAAACCATAGCAACTTCCTGTTTTAAACATGAGCCGGAGGAGCAAAAGGAACTTTATCCAGAAGGATAAAGTAAAGAATTCTTTTCACACATTGCACTTACACTGCTGCAAATGCAATGTAGCAGGGAAGTAAATAATCTGTGAAATAATAAATTTTCAACTTACGGCTACATCATTTACCAAACAACGCACCTTCGACACTCGGAAAGTGATTTAGCGTCAGGATAAAGCGCAAATGTCTACCCGATGCTGGTCCGCAAAGCAAATCGTTCTTGAGCAGCTAAGGACGCATCGTTCTGAAGCGTTTCCTCCCCAAAAACGGGACGGAGGATGTAACGATCAGAGTAAAGTGTGCGTTAAAGTAGCGATAAATTTCTAAACGTATGGTATCCGTACATCCGACGGGACACACCGATGACCGGTTAAGTAAATAGGAGAATGTTGGGAAGCGTTTTTTTTTGCTGAACCGCATGAAGTGTGTGTGTGTGCTTTTTTCTTTCTGCTCAGCTTCTAGGCAAATATTTTCACACTCCACAACATCAAAGCAAAAGGCTGGGGATTGGAAAAGCCTGTGTTTACACGTGGCATGTTTAATGTTTTATGATTCCCCATGCCCTATGGCAGGAATTTATTTAGCGAAATTGCAATCCGTGGTTGCAGTGACATGGATTTTAATATTCACAAAGACTGGATATAAAAACCCACACACAGAAACATACACACAAAAACACTGATTGGAGTGCGATGGGTTTCGAGTTTAAGGAAAATGGATCAACATGATGGCGAGTTGAGGCACATAAAAGAGATCATCAAAGGTACGGTGCGATACTTTATTTATGAATCGGTACAGGATTTTTGTAAATGCTGCACGATAGCAATCCTCTTTGTAAAGAGTTTTTTGTTCGCACTTTCAATCATCAAAACTGTTGCAATAAAAAGAGAGCCAATTAACCGATTACATCTGGAAAATAACTCAACACTTCTTCTGTAACTTCAACGAACTTCATGCAGAACTACCCCGACGATATCTCGAATTTTCGAATATTATTCCCAACAGAGATAATGAAAACCGGTACATTTCCAATAGCTAAATGAGTTTCGTAATAGACCATCCATTTTGCGAAACCTACAACTCCCACAGCTGGGGATGCTTTTGGGCACCAAATGCCGAATGACATTACGTCCTTCGGACATCGGACATTGTTCTGTTGCGCTGCTGTAACTGATCGACTGTCTGGACCATCAGAACGTTACCAGCCATTGTCTGTGAGCCGAGCAGAACGATCCAAACGCAACAAGCTGCCCAGATACCGCTGGGATTTGACTGACTCACCCACACGTACGAACATGTCAAATGTGTAGGATTAATCTAGCACTACAGACGGAATGCTATGCTCAGTCAAGAGCACGAAGAGAACAAAAGAGAAGGTTCATAAAGTCTGTTCCACTTAAATAGTCATCCGTTGGAAGGCATTTTCCGTTCGGTAATTGAACATTTCACTATATTTAAAACAAGTGGTTTTTCGCTTTCGCAATCAAAATCAACCGGCGGCTGAAATGACAAAAACCAACAAACCAAATGAAGTGAGAAAGTTGATCTACGGGTGAAACATTAATTAACGACACGACCACCCCCTTTAAGCCCCTCCCCCCCCATACCGGGAAAAAGTTGTTGTTAATGTTTGAGAGAGTTTTGCATTTATTGATTCGGATGCGGAGCCGTGCGGAAAATGGCGAAATGGTGAGGTTGATTAAAATTGAATGAACCTTAAAAATGACAGCTCACAACAAGCTCCATCCATAATCCAGTAATCTTCACCCGGGGTTTTTGATTCACTCATACGGTGGCGATACTTTCCACGATTTCCACTTATCGCGCGATAAGTCTATGTTTCGCGAATACTTTACCCGCACTCGAACCGAGGGCCAGCGATGCTGCTGCATGAAATCAAGGACTTAAATAGTACTTGCATAAAGGATGGGATATAAAATTATAACATAAAATGGCGAAATATTCGGCAGACACTGGAGTAAAACACTTGTGCCGCTGCTGTGCCGAAGCTATGCTGACGGTAGCAACATAATCATATTCATAGTGGTTTATCGTTTATTTAGGCAAACGCACGTAACAAACTCAGCTTTCGCCAGCAGGCGTTCTAGTTGTTCGCGTTACCGTAGGTAACGTTCCGGGAAGGATTTTCTAAAATGTCCGAACGCCAAAATGTATGCAAACATTATGCTCACTCCTGGTGGGATTTTCCATCATAGGAAAAAAAAACTCGCTAGGATCTAGGGTAGGAAAAATGATACTTTCTCTCACTCTCTCTCTCTCTCTCTGCCTCGGTCTCTCGCACGCGCTCATACTCATTGCTGTGGAGTACATTTCGTGTGCGTTCCTCATGCTGTGATGATTACCAGGCGAGCCAAGCCAGAATATTCGATGGTAAAAAGGATCAGGCGCGTCCCACTTGGACGGGTGTTCATACATCATTCGTTTATAGTCCCTGTACGCATATAAATAGAGATTAGGCTGTTGTAACTGTCGAAACTTTCGCCAACTCGAATCAATGAAAAGTTTTCCCACATGTCATCACGAAACTTTTCTTCACACACATGCCTCATTCGTGTGAGTGTATGAGGAAGAAATATGTTTATCGAAAATCCTTCTATAATGCTCTTGAACACCTCAGTGCATAATCGTACAACCTTCGGCGACGGAAGCAGCAGCTGTACCACACAGGCAAAAAAAAACTGGAGAATCAACTTTTAAACACATCTTCACGTGCACTCGAGAACCTCTCTCTGGCCAAGATTCCCTTGAAACTTGAGGAATGGCACTCACTTTTTTTGTTGCTTAAAACACATTCATTTGCGGGCGATAATTATGATGTCGTAGGTAAAGCGCAAGACTCTTTCCGGTAAATCGGAGCTGCTTGAATAAAACTTTGTCACAGAACGCGGGAAAAACGACACGCTTCCGGTTATATGGAATAGGGCACATGAAAAAGTAAGTTTCTACCTTTCTCTTTCATGAGGTAATGGTGAGTTTTCAGCTTAGAAAACAAGTTATTACAACGTGCTATCTGATGGTATGATGAATCCTTGCCACCACTAACGATTCAAACAGCGTACTCAATGGTGGCAATGTTAGTTATTCATTTGCAAACGGTGTGGTAGTGAGTAGAGTGGCGTGTGCGTGTGAGTGTTTCTCGTGATAATTTGCTCTATGAATATTTATGAGCATCGTTTAAACCCATACTAGCGTATGATAAAGATTAGAAACTGCCTTTTTTTTATATGCGATAAGAACAAGAACTCAGACAACATCATGGTGGTTCAAGAAAATGAAATACAAGAATGAGGGTTTGCAGAGGTCAAAAAAAAAACATCGACAAAACTAAAGCATGTTATAAAAATACTGTAAAAGATCTAGAGGTCACATCTGCTTGTAAAAATGGAGTGGTTTTTTGGTGGTTCATCCTCAAAATTCGAAGCAAGAACATCAGTATTTCACATCAGGTCCGATAAGAAGGGCATTTTATCATGCTTGAAATGAATGTTTCCCAACGAAATTTATTATCAACGCTATCACTTCCATCTGGTTTGTCTCGAGCAGAGTAGCTGGTCAGACAGTGAGATGGTATTGCGTGTTACGAGTACGAGAGAGTTGAGCATAAAACATATTTTGTTTTACAAAACATAGTGTACTTTTTATGAATTGATAAGCCAAATGAACTGTTTGAAAAAAGTAAAATCGTTATGTATTTTAAATAGAATTTTCCCAACTGTTTTATGCGCTTACAGATTGCTCGCACGGGTTACAAAAGGTGACCGAGTAACATGTGACTCGATTAACAATACGTGCAAAAAACGTGTACAATCATATCATGCGGGTATACCGGAGTTTGATGAAAAATATATCTGCATTTCACAAAGGGACTAAACCACTTGCCCGAACCGCAGCGATGTACGGTGGCGCCAGAAGCTAGGATATGTTCCAAATCCATCCAATTAAACTCTGAACCAGCTTTGTTGCCAGGGGATTTTTGTTCAAAACAAAAAAAAACAACGTTTAACCCACCGAACAATTGTACACACAACGGAATGGCACAACAATTCGCAAGAAAAACGATTGCAGAAAAGTAAACGCACCGGCAAACCGTATGTGAGTTGAAACTGTCATTCTAGCGAGCACAAACACGACGCGATACTTTTCCCCAACGAAGAAGATAAACGAACATTTGTGCTTACTTTGTTAAGTTTGATTGAAAATCCAAATATCATAATTCATGAAGTTGTTTCATTTGCCGCGCCTGCACGTCTTCGCGATGTAATCCGTTCGGTAAGTTGCCACGAGCTGCCCGACCGCCTCCAGTATCCACGGGCAGGAGCGGCGGTGGTGGTAGTGACGGTAAGGGATTGGTTGAATTAAAAACTTCTACACAAACAACTCCGCCATGCTATCGCCCACGCGACACGAAAATCTCACTCCACTCAGCTGATGTGCTCACAGCCATTAGAACCACTCACATACTAATACTATTATTATTATTTACAACCGACACAAACACATCTCACATTGGTTTGCTTCCCGCCAGCAAACAGTAGGCATTGTGGCAGGCTAAGCTAATTATACAAATGCTACAATGCAACACACGGCACGGAACCATTTGCCTGTAACGCTCACCACAATTTCAATTTCAACCACTAATGGTCAAAAACTAAACGTACCGCACACAACACACCGACCGCAACGAAACAAAACAAAACAACGTGGGGGGGAAACAACAAACCCCTTGGAACGATGTGGCGAAACCGTAAACCGTCCGATACCGAAACCGAGCGAAGGATATGTGCTAACGTTTCGTCGGCGAGCACCGTCATCAAACTGAACGACGATTGATAAGAAACGTTCTAATGTGGGCTCCCGATTACCAACACGGGAACTCATGGAACTCATACACGAAAGCCGCTCACCTGGTTGCCGTGTGTGAGTGACTCCTATAAAGCTTCTCATTCGGGATCGGGAAAACTTTGCAAAGCTTTAGGGTCTTGGAAAGTGTAGCAAGATTTTCTCTCCCAAGATGAGTTCGAGAAAAGCTCGAAGCTTAAGTTTTATAAGCGTAGAGAAAAGCTTCATTTATGTGTAGTTTATTCTCACAAGGAGTGTTGCTATAAAAAGCTCGAAGTTTTGTGGCTTGTTATCCTTGTATTCTATAAGGGAAGCTTTTTGTTGGAGAGTTTTGCACTCCAACTGTGAGCAACAAGCTGCTATAACGAAAGCTTGTTTTATGGCAAACGGAAGAAATGACACCACTCAAGGGCGTTACGTCGAACTGTTATACGGGATGCTGTATAACAGACAGTAACGCAGGTGATTTTTCTCGTAGCGAAGTGTTGTCGGATGGTTTTACTTTGCTTTTTTCCTGAGCAAAAATAATCCAAAAGATTTAATTACATCGTTCAAATCTATACACTCCACGTTAATATCTAAAATACCATTTACAGCACAAACGCATTGGACGCCATTTTTACTGATTGCTTGCAATAAAATTTTGAACCATAAAACGGTGCACTTTACAACATCGCCTAAACACGCTTGCTTGTACAGGGGCGAAACATTTGTAGCTGCTAGAAGAAATATAATCTTCGACCTAGGTCCTTTCGCACGGGTGTATCGCACTCCATCGTTTCATTTTGTGCCCACGGGCAACAACACGATAAAGGGCCTTGATTATGGAGAAGAGGTGTGTTATTCGTATGAAATATTCAGCCCCCGTAGCAATCGGCCTACTGCTGGCACTGCTTTACGACGCGAGCCAACGGTGTGAAATGCAGTAAAGTGCACAAAGCCTACTCTAACAACAACAACAGTGTACGCGCTCAGTGATTTGATGTGATACTCAAACCGTGTCTCCTGCTGCCCAGTAGAGTGCACAGGCGAATGAATTGATTGGACGGCGAGGACGATGGAGCTGGAGCCTTATTATTGTATTTACGAAGGTTGTAAACATGCTGGTGGATGTTTTAAAATTGCAAAAAAACCTGAGAGACAATCGAGAGCGCGAGAATGAGAAACCTGTTGTGGCGTTGGAAGTTGGAGATCGGTGACGATCATAAAAAAGGAGTGGCTGAATAGAGGTAAGGGTACGGGTAGATTAAACAATCAACGTTACACCACTTCGATGAGCGTTGTTGAGCTTTAAAGCCCAGTAAGAAGAGGATTTGGAGTGAGGTACAATGGGGTTTTTTTTTTATAGCACGATGAGTGAAACAATGTCAAAGACACAGTCTTACAGTTAACATTTGAGTCAAATGCCAAATATTAGACTGCACGACCGCGTCTTTGCCAGAGTTTTTTGTAGTTGTAATGAAGTTGAGGTTAAGCTGAAGCAGTTTCACAGCTTCGGTGTAATCTAAAGTATAATAAATTATAGCAACCAACATATAAGATGCAAAACAAATAATTATCTTAGTTTTGATTTCCATAATTAAGCTAGGCATTATTCGTTAAATTAAAGTGATTCAGATGAATTATTCATCGGAAAGGTAATCTCGGGTATATCTTTGCCAAGTTTAGCATGTGTCACACCTGCGACTCATTCCGAAACCAGTCGCTAATGAATGCCTAGTGTTTTGCCGTAGCAGTCACACAATTTCGTGCCAAAGAGTACAGCAAAACAATGGTAAATCTTGCCCAAAATGCCTTACAAAACCTTCCCACTTATCTTATTGCCATTCCGTACAGTTCGAAACGCCAAACGTACCACAACAAAAAAGCGCTGTTGCTTCGGAGTGGCTTCAGCCGGCATTAATATCGTTAAACCGAATGTGAACGCTGCACGAGATTGATTAATGGTGAACGATGGAAAGAGCTTCCGCGAGTCACACAGAGCCACCGTGTGTAAGGACACTGGCGCAAAAAGGACACCATAAATCATTCGTCCGTTTCCGCCGGCTTCGTATTAAACATATCGCAACAAACCAGTCGAGCAAACCGCCGGAGAGTTATGAGCGCTTACGGTGTGCTTAAAATGGCAGTTTTGATTTCCATAATTAAGCTAGGCATTATTCGTTAAATTAAAGTGATTCAGATGAATTATTCATCGGAAAGGTAATCTCGGGTATATCTTTGCCAAGTTTAGCATGTGTCACACCTGCGACTCATTCCGAAACCAGTCGCTAATGAATGCCTAGTGTTTTGCCGTAGCAGTCACACAATTTCGTGCCAAAGAGTACAGCAAAACAATGGTAAATCTTGCCCAAAATGCCTTACAAAACCTTCCCACTTATCTTATTGCCATTCCGTACAGTTCGAAACGCCAAACGTACCACAACAAAAAAGCGCTGTTGCTTCGGAGTGGCTTCAGCCGGCATTAATATCGTTAAACCGAATGTGAACGCTGCACGAGATTGATTAATGGTGAACGATGGAAAGAGCTTCCGCGAGTCACACAGAGCCACCGTGTGTAAGGACACTGGCGCAAAAAGGACACCATAAATCATTCGTCCGTTTCCGCCGGCTTCGTATTAAACATATCGCAACAAACCAGTCGAGCAAACCGCCGGAGAGTTATGAGCGCTTACGGTGTGCTTAAAATGGCGAGAGAGCCACCGCAGTAGAACAATAGCAAATGAATAAATTATTACAAATCAAATGCAGCTTTTCTTGGCACTTGGGTTTGCGCTGAAGAGTGTTTGACAGACAATCAATGGTTTCGCATTAGCATATAACCTTTTGGCGGCTGTTAAACCACGGGGATGCTTCAAGGTACCACTCCGGAGGAACAAAAGGCTCATTCAATTAGCGCCAATTTATCGTACCATTAGGCGGTGAGTGTGAGATAAACGAGCGAGCATCGAGCGTATTATGCTCGCACCATAATCTGACAAACCATCAATAACAACACGCGCTCGTGAATGTTTTTCCCTAAAACATGCGTGTACTCCACACAAGTCAGCAATAGCAAGGCAACGCCAGCAAAAAAAAATCAATCAACAACATTTCGAATGTAGCCAACCACGGTGTTCAATGGGGACACGGTTCGATGGGTTTTCTGGCTCTTTTTCTGGTTGTTGTCGTTGTGTTGTCGGCACCCTTTTTTGTGCACGGCGTGTTTCTCACCCGAATCGACACGAAAGTCGTTCTACCATGATCCACTTTTGACGTGGTTCGTGCGGTACGACATGTGCATCGGCGGAAAATCCACTTAACGCGCGCACCACACAGCAACAAACACTAGCACTAGCGAGCTGGCAAATCGAGAGCGAAGCTTATGCATTCATCTTCTTGACTTTAACGCAATCTCGTGAATGTTTTTCTCTAAAACATGCGTGTACTCCACACAAGTCAGCAATAGCAAGGCAACGCCAGCAAAAAAAAATCAATCAACAACATTTCGAATGTAGCCAACCACGGTGTTCAATGGGGACACGGTTCGATGGGTTTGCTGGCTCTTTTTCTGGTTGTTGTCGTTGTGTTGTCGGCACCCTTTTTTTGTGCACGGCGTGTTTCTCACCCGAATCGACACGAAAGTCGTTCTACCATGATCCACTTTTGACGTGGTTCGTGCGGTACGACATGTGCATCGGCGGAAAATCCACTTAACGCGCGCACCACACAGCAACAAACACTAGCACTAGCGAGCTGGCAAATCGAGAGCGAAGCTTATGCATTCATCTTCTTGACTTTAACGCAATGAAGGTCCCTATCCGGCCAAAGTTGATTTGCATGTGAAAAAAAAAACGGAACAAACGCAACACCAAACGAGCGTGTGAGCATGTATCGTTCAAATTGAACGCTTCGCTTTCCATCCGGGTTCGGCAGCTGGGCCAAAAAAAAGGACATCAAGAGAGAGACTCGCCCGCACGAAATCATTAGCATTTTCGGATCGCAGGAGAGTTTTCTCGCTTTTATTCTCCTTGGCCCTGGTGTTGTTTTTTTCCGTTGCGGGTGGTGCCTTTCAAACGCGAACGTCCCAACGGACGGCCATATGAGGAAGCGCAGCAAAAAGAAAAACGCAACCTGGGAAAAATCAATCATTCGCACCATCGGCTTGAAGCTTTACACGGATCTTCCCCGCTTTTCGTTCTCTCTGTCTCTACGATGTGAGTAGAAAAATTGACCATCAATGTAGAAACAGCATGGAAATGAAAGCAGCAGAAACGGAAATTTACATTTTCCAAAACCCACCGCCCCACCTAACTTTGCACACAGCCACCCCCGCCCCGGCTGGCAAACATGTAAAATCCATTTAGATTATAAATTTTCGCACTTTTGGTCGCGTTTGTTTGTAAAGTGCTGTGTAACCGGAACGTGCCAAAGCGTTGTTTTAGCTCAATATTTTATTCCCTAAAGTTTCTTTGTTTTGTGTTAACGTTTTCGTTAAATTTTTCTACTATTATGATATAAAATTTAAATTCCAAATTTTCCACACAAAAACTCCCTTTTCTAAGAATTCAAAGCGCGAAGGATAAAAATAGCAGCGTTTGTGTGCAATCGAGCTCGCTCGATGACCCCGCTTCATACCCCCCCCCCCCCCCCCCATACAACCATCCCCACGATTATCGCTGACAGGTGAAATGCGTCCGAGTGCATCTCGTGCGCGGAACCGGAAATGGCAACGAATGGACGATGAATTCGTACCTTCGCTCGGCCCCCCCTAAAACAGAGCCCACGCTCGCTAGTGAAGCTCGGTGAAGCTTTCAACGCAGGAAAAATCCTCACCTTGCGCTGGCGATTTTCTTTCGTTCGCCATCATTAACACGACCGTGCAAACGGAACAACGAAAGCGCGTTTGATTGAGTTCTCGCCATCCGGTGTCGATCCGGCCCGTTTCTGCTGGCTCGACAGAAGTAAACCTCCGTGTGCCAATCCAACGTCAGACGCATCCGTCAGCGAGCTTTTACCGTTTACTCGGATCGGATCGGATTTCCACGAAAACAGGCAAAACAGACAGTTTAGAAATTGCATCCCAAAATCCGCCGGGCCACAAATTCGCAAACGTGTGTAAGTGTTGATGAAGCTGCGTGCGTCAGGTTAGGTCAGGTTTTCGGGGAACGCTTGTTTGTTGAGGTTCGGGGGAAATTCAGTTTCGGCTGCGCGACTGTGAACGTAACGCATTGAGCATCGGTAGTTTTAATTAATTGCAACAATTGATAAGATGACTCCCGATGACACAACATCGCAACATAACTCGGTGCTCGGTGCTTGTAAAACGGGGCGACGCGGCACTAGTATTAATTTCCCCGGGGATCCATTTATGCCTAGATGAATTAATGCGCACACCGGGAGCTTTGATCTGTGAACAGTGAGGGAAAGGGGTGTTCCACCGGTGGACAGGGCGGGGAAAGTAATTTATTTTCCACCGCAAAGTACCACTTCGGTGAGCATTCGATATCCAACCAACCAGCCAGCGGATTCAATCAACTTCGGAGACTTGTGGCTGAAGAGGTCAACCGAGAGCGAGAGAGAGAGACCATACGCTGTTATGATGAATCCTGATGGAGGACAAGTTAGTGGACCTAGTGTTCCGATTCCGGAGTGTAATAATTTTGGAAAAGCACCTCAATATGACGCCGGAAAGCTCTCCAGAAAGTCCTTACCCAGTACCTTCCTAAATCAAACTTCAAGAAACTTTCCCAAGATAAGGAGAACACTTTCACCCGGCCTAAACCATAAGAACACCGTCATTAGTTAGGTTTCAGGTGGCGCAAAAGTGAAACCCCGCTCGAACCCATCCCATAATTGACAGAACCCACAAAAAATCGACGACCATACCAGTGAGCCAGAGTAAGAAAATTGCAAACGTAATCCTTATCCATCATTGTTACGGGATTTATTCGATTTTTTCCCCTGCTTTCAGCTTAAGCATCGTTGTGGTTGCAGTACCGGACCAAGTACCCAACCAGCAACAGGCTTTAGCGTAAACGATGTGTTAATTTTATGTTCCATAATCCACCCATAAAACAAATGCATTGTGTGTTTTTGTTTATCCCAAAACTGTGTAAAAATGGTCGGTAAAGTTTTTTTGTTTCTTTGGTAATTTCCGGTCATCCTTGCTGCCACCAAACAGGCCTGCTTGGTGAAAATGATTGAGAACCTTTAACTGTGGAACGGGATGTGGTTTTCTGGGGTTCGGCTGGGAGTCGGGAGACCCCCCAGGAAAATTCGTACAAGTAAACACTGTACACGGGAGGCGAGAGCAAATCTTTCGTTTATTAAATAATAAATCAGCTACTCCAAACCACCCCGCTTTTCCATTTGATTTTCTCCGTGCGCTTGCTATTTACCCGAGGGACGTTACGCTTTTCCCCGGAGCTATGATTTTTCATTACTGGAAGCTGTTTTCATCCTGTTGCGGGTCCGCTCCTAGACCAACAACAACAACACCGGATAAAGCAACTCGAAAAGCTCTCGGCTCGGTGAGGGAAAAACTTATCGACCAGAACAAGCGCTACCAGCGTTTCCACCTTCCCCATCTTCACCATCCCAAAGCTAGGGGCCATTTCATTCGGTTCCATTCGTAATCACTGCGAACGTTTTAGCTCATCGACGAATTAGTCAGGCGAGACCGCGTTTTATAGGATTTGAAATGTTCACCAAATGCCGGCATCCCCGAGCTAAATATCGGCAAAATGTGTCATCCCGCCAGCTGGTACTTTGGCCGCCGAGGCCTGGCACCCGCCACAATTAATTTGATAACTTTGCGACCGTGTTTCCCGTGTTTTGTTTGTGTCGCGCCGCTTGTGTCGCGCACCAACACATTCCTCCCCTCCCAACGGGATGATCCCATTAGGCTAATGACGGTGTTAATAATTTCCAGCGAAACGCAACCAGTTATCTGTCGTAGCGCCTTTTATTCAAAAACATCCGCCATGCCGTGTGATTTGTTACCGATTTCGCAAATAATCGTTGCTGCGTTGAAACACGTTGAGTAAAAACAAAAGGATTTTCCAACGAGCTTAAGCAGTACGGATGCGGAAGTTAAGCTTGCAGCATCCATTGTGATTGGCGGCAAGTTCCACACGCGAAACAAAAAGTAAAGAATAAAAGTTTTTTAATCAAACGCTCTTGGTGCGCCCTCCCCCGAAAGTGACACAAATTTAAAACGTGACATTCTCCGGGGGTGATAAAACGATGGCAGCACGCAAATCCTTGGAGAAAATGGACAACCGTGCAATGGATTCCGAATTCTTAAGTTGGTGTATCGTGTTGTTTTTTTTAAACCGCTGCTTAAATGCATGCGGTAAGGCGACATTCAGGCGCCGCCGGACACAACCCGGAAACAGGGAAATGGCAAATAAAATATAAAATTCACGTTCCTTCAATTTGCGTGACTTTGCTGGTCGGAGCGATAGTTTGAGCGATGCCTGGAGCATTAGCGAATGCATACATTGCGGTATTAAGCACACTGGTTCACAGGGCTGTAAATGGAGGAATGGTTTTTGAAATAAATAATATTTACAGTGCACTCCACAGCCGCTAAGATTAAAGTGATGTTATGCAGTCGAACCATTAGGCGGTCAAATGTTCAGAATCCTCTTATAGATTTATGGAAGCAAAAGCATCCCGATGCCCTTCGTTGTTTCAATAAAATAGTCACATCACAAAAACGATACATTAAATCTCGTCCCACGCGAGCTTTATGATAAATTCATTATCAACGAACCGGGTTTTTTGGGAGCGGGTTTTGATGGCGCAAAAATCGGTTTTTCTTTCTGCCAGCAAATAAAAACACACAATCGATAAATATCCACGCACACGCGCCACTCGCGTGTGCACAGGTGTTTTTATGCGAAAAGAAAAACTCCAACACACAAGCATAAAGTTTAGCCGTCCAGGTAGTGTACATGTGCAAGCCTATATATATCTCGCCTGTTCGCCATATAACTTATACTTTTCGCTGAAATAACGAAATCTGCAAATGGTGAGATTGAGCCTCCTTTTTCTCCTTTTTTTGTGTGTGTGCGTGACACCGTGTGGATGAGTTTGGAGCATTCACGGGCAGATAAATAAATTCATGAATGGGTTACCAAAGCAAAAAAAACGACGGCGGCAATACTACAGATGCACAATATTTTTTGATAAGATTTACGTTTATGAGTGTTACGGTGGTCAGCGAACGCGAATACTTCCCGTGAACCAGCGTAAACTAAAATAAAAGCACAATAAAATGGATACGGATGAGGTGTTGTATGTGTGCAGATATTCAACACTCGTTCCACTTTTTCCCTCTCGTTTTGGAGATGGCTCTACATGGACCCATTAGCTGGCAACAAAACTGTTACAACATCAACAAAAAAAGATGATGAATACACGTTTAATACTGTTAAAATAATCTCTCACAAAACAAAGGTGAAACGAAATATAGGCCGCGAGAAGGAGCACTTCAATGAATTATACAAACGTATATAACCCCCGTATAATCGCCGGCCGTTGGAAATGTTGGAGCCCATCAAGCGTGGTGGGTTTAAATAAGCTCCCGAACTCCATATCCTCTGTTACCATTCATAACGTACCATTACAAGCTATACAGATGGTTAGAAACCTCTCTAGGTCTCCGATAATGTAATCTCTAATGATGTCGGCGCGCGATGACGATAATGTTCAGCCAAAGTTCATTAAACGCCAGAATACATTTGTATGTCATTTCAGATCGCCGAAAAACCGCACGATTCACCTGGCACCGTGCTCAGGAGCTTTTTCGGGAGTATGATGACAACCCTGGATCAATAAACATCAACAGAGGCACGTTATGAACAGCAACCACGGCCGACCTAGGGAACGACCGGTCGGTGGACGAAACAAATCAAATCTATATTGCCCAGGAAATGCATTCCGGGTCGTTCGGAATCGTTTTGATCGATAATAATGGTCATCAAATTTCGTTCCGTGTCCAGCGATGAAATCGATGTCATAATCGGATGAAAATATCGAGCGCGAAATGAAATGTTCAGCACAAATCACGAATCCACTCGGACTCGCCTCGGACTCGCCGGTGCCCGGTGGACCGTGGGCCACCATTCAAATTGACCATAAAGAATAACAATCCGTCACACGCGGCTGCAAGAAAAATCAGCTTTTCCGTCACGGGGCACACAACAAACGGCCCAATAGATACGCCAGCTTAAATAAAAACAAAGCACGGCGGGAACGGCTCCAATTGAAAAGAGTGCAAAAATTGGACCAAAATCAAAATCTAATCAAATTGTTGCTCCGCTCTAATCTTTTGCTTGTTTTCGTTTATGTTTTTTCCCCGTTTTGTGTTGTGTTTGATTTTCCCCCCTGTCAGAGTTTGCCGATGCCGATGCCTAAAATCAAACTAAAAGCACACATTCACGTCCACAGGTTTACAACACAGAGCGGGCAAATCAGTCTCATTCTCTCTTCGTTAGCATATTCACTTCATCCACTTCATCGTGGACCGCGAGGACCAGGAATCTGGGCACTGATTGATTTAGGGGGAATGTGAAAACCCCGAACACGCACTTGTTACCGGAGTTCCAGCAGCTTTTTTGTTGTTCGCCCATTTCCCGTAAGGCACATTTAGCAAACGCACGGCCGAAGTGTGTTTAGTGGGCTGGAAAAAAAAGGGACGCTTTCACAAATTGTGCCGAATTTGGCTGGGATTGGGAAAGAAAAGCATTCAGGCACAAAAACGGACGACTTTGGTTTCTTTCGCGTTGGTCAATCGAACACAATTCGATTGTCCGTCATGTGGCTGCAGGCTAAGAGGGGTTTGATGAATCTCAGTCCGACTGTTTGCCTTGATTATTGGGAACACGTGTCGGTGTGTGGTTAAAGTAATAAGGAAAATGTGGTTCTCACACTATTACTGTTTCTATTTCTATTCCATCAAAAGAACTTTAAATGCACTTTAATGTTGATTATTGTTAAATTTACAACAAACAAAGTATTAGGATGCTTTGATTGCTCGCTATGCATCGTTTTTCATTTCACGAATGTGTACATTAATTTCAACATAAACTTTATAGCACAATCATGCTGGGAAATTACCGACACACTTCAGACCAGTGTTCGATGTCAACGTTTCGGGTTGTTTTTTTCTACGTTCCTTCACGATGTCACGAACAGACAATACATTTGACAGGCAGGCAGACGAAGCACAGAGTATATTGCATGACGTTGCAACATTCAAAAACAAGCTCTACACGTTCGCTTCGTTCTGATAAAGTGGAAGGTCCCCGAACTTGTGAAATCAAAATCAAGAAGATTCTCAGCTCAACCTCGCTGAAGAAGGAACGGTTTCTTGCTTTTCTTTCTGTCCACGAGGATGCTTCAATGCTGGTGCGCAACAGAATGCAACAAAACAGTCAAGCCTCTAATAGCCCGAGCCACGTACGAGCGAGAAAGCTTCAATTTGAAATTTATTGCAACCGGCGCCAAGAATGTGACTTTGCCCCGTGGTACGTATGCAACCCGCGTGACACTACCGGACGGGGGAACAAATTTGTACCTGAAGAAAAATTATGTGCTAAACATAAAAGACGAACATACCAAATGATTTCACCTCTCCACCGGGCGGCGCCACACACACACACACACATACGCCATCGTCTTAAACCGAAACACCGAAAAAGCATTCCTTAAGGCACGATCCCGTACTGATCTTTTGGCCCCCCCCCGCTAGTTTGTTGACATTCCGAAGGTTTGATGGTGGGGAGAGTTGGTTGGATGGTTGGCTGTGCACCCGATTTGTCCTTTGGCATCGGCGAGGTGATGCGCCCTCTGCACGTACTTCGTGATACGATTTATCGTTTCGGCCATTTTGTTACCGCTATCTATTCCGTATCTCATTCGGACGGTTCTTACGCGGTCTTCGACTTCGCATTTGAAGTCCCCGAAGCGTCCTCCGAGAGAAATACCGTCACAATATTGTTCTTGGGTGATTTTTCATGAAACTTTTGCTCGGTCGCTTTTGCAGCGTTTCGCCAAACAAGAGCATCAGCCAGCGCCCGAGAACAGTGCAATGAAATAAACAAGTGAAACTAATAAATTAGAGCCACATCACCACTTAATGGAAGCTGCACGTGGTACATGAAAAGCTACTTAAAGCTTAGTTTTAACTTGCATTTTCTTACTATA
>KZ061679.1:0-38195 GCA_002091835.1 Anopheles maculatus | reverse complement strand
CTCGCGTGTTACGTCCCCCCCCGCCAAAAACCACACACACACACACACACACACACACACACACACACACACACACACACACACACAAAGCTGCTGCAGATTCAATTTTCGTGTGAGTCACAAAACTTGGCAGCCGGAAAAACGACGCATCCTGAAATCCGAGCAGGGTCGTGCGCCCACAGGTGTACACCAATAAAATGTGCAAAAATTCCTTCTTTGATTTATGAGGCACGCAATGAGATTGCGCTTTGAGACACTAGCGTCATACAGCCTGCCTCCTGCCAACGGTGAGACGACCAACCTTAGCTGGTTCTCCGTTTTTCCCGGTTTCTTTTTATCGGCTTAGTGCGCTATTTACGAGGTTTAATCGGTACTGATTCATGTTCACGAGTGAAGTAGTTACGGCAGGAAAATGATACGGCAGAAACGAAAACGAAAAAAAAAAACCCGCGGCACAGGTGGAAAAGTGGCTTTTCCGGTTATGGAATGTAACCGTGCTGGCACATTTTTTGACGCACGAAATTCAATGGAAAATTTATGAAGCATTGCTCAATTACATTTCGAAAAACACAGAGGACCCGGCCGGTTACTGTACTGGCGAAGCACAAGAGCTGAACAAATAATTGCCCGAAACCAGAACCAGTTGGGCGGCGTACCGGTTAGTAGCATGTCACGTCTTGCTTAAGCCTCTCGGAGACGTTGCGTTTTTTTTTGTTTTGAGGGGGGAAGCGCAATAAGACCACCTAGACATATTGTGTTGCGGGATTAAAGGAACCACTCGTGTGCAGCTGTGTTTGAAATGTTGATCACGGTACAGTTTTGAAAGACTGGATGGACTGGAGAAGAAATGTTTGCTTAAAGTCTTGGCGCTGTACACCACCCCCTGGAAGAGAGCACAAAGAAGTGTGGGAAGTTTTTCGGGATGAATGCCTCAGTTAGGGGCAGATTAAATTAATCTTCCCTGCGACAACTTAAACGGTTGACTAATGCTGCAATGGAATTACGATTTTCTTAGAACACTTTACGGGGCCGTCATGTCCTGGGTAGGCAATTACCACTTTAAATGTAATATATTAAACATTAAACACATATTAGTAAGGGTAGTTTTTGCACACGAGCAGCAACTTTCTTATCCAACTTAATTTAATTACTACACGCCAATCGAAGAAAACATTACAATTAATTGTAGTAGCAAACGTTTCCCCTTTATCGATGGCGTAAGCATGGCCGACTCGCAAACCACCGTCCATTCGCAACGATAGCGTCAACTGGTTGTCATGGGCTGGGTCTGCCGATACCATACCATCATTTTGCTTGCATCTGCAAACAATGACATTGCGCCCTGCCAGACCCCATCTCCTGTTTGAAGAAGAAAATTATCATCCTCCCAAGCGTTGAGAAGTCCCCGGTGGGCTTCCGGTTTCCTGTTCCGCACCACACTGTCCATTTTCTGTTTTTTTTTTGCGTGTCTTCGATCGGTGCCCAGAAAATGAGTCGATAACGACTGGCTAACGATCTGTCCCGGGAGGCGAAACACAGTAGCACAGATAACGTCGAATAACTTTGTTCCTTTTTTTTTGGTTGGTGTGTCGTCCGGCTGGCTTGTAAACAACGTATGCTTGAGTTAACAATGATAGCAGCAATAACCATAACAATAAACTATTCCGAAAAAGGACCCAAGGAGTAGTTGTCTTGGGGAGTAAAAAAAACGCAAGGAAGTCTCACGCTCGCCCAAACATGTACGGACATGGTCTATGCAAACCTTCCTTTGCATTGTCTTTTGTGCGGTAGTTGTTGGCTAGTTTTTCCTTTCTTTACCGTTTTCGTATATACTATCACTCAACAATATGGAGCCACCCGTACGATGGCCATGCTCATGTGATCACCGTAACGGTTGAAATGGTTCCGTTTGACGTATTAAGGAAACGCCCACCTTTCCTGGAGACGGGATACATAAGAATCTTCAATTTATTAATGCTCGCCCACCCAAACTCCTTGACTCCCGGGCGCTCATACTACAAACAGGAAATGCACAAAAAGTATATGGCGTTGATAATTACGACCGTGTGTGCGCAATAGCCTGCAATAGTTGCGAGGGATTGTCTTGATGGCAGTCGGGCTTTGGTTGGTGTGGTGAGTTGCAAAATTACAAGCCTGTGAACCAGAAATGCCCAGAAACCCAACTTACACGGATCATTTCCTTCTGTAGCTCCGAGACAGGAGTAAAGCATGATGGCGGCTGTCGTTTTTCAGGCTCGTTGAGTTCACGCAAACGTGAAGCTAGGGACCGTACGACGGGCGAGTGTGAATGTTCGCTTCCACCATTGTGGTAAATTTAACGGCTTAAGAACCAGAAGCTCAATAAGAGTTACGGTTGCATTTATGCGTCGTGCAAAGAAGTGACGATAATGGCTTGTTTGCCTACTTTTGTATTCATTACAAGTGACAGACGGAATGTATGGATGACTACTGGGTACGATACGGGCACAAGGATTACTGCCACCATTAGCACCTTTTTCGTGTAATTGTTACATGTCTGCATGAAGGCTTTCAACACTGCAGTAATCAAATGATTCTACTACAAGAAACGCTGTATAGTATGATGATTGAATCATTCTCAGTTGGAAGATAGTAGATGACAACCGATCGGGAAAAGAAATCGCTTAACTTTACGAAACATAATTATCCACTGGAACACACTAGTATTCATCACATCAGATAAGAGATTTGAGCGTGTTTTAATCATGTTTTCACGTTAGTTTTCAATGTTTGTGTAGGAATCTGTTTTTTCTCTCTCCCAAACAAAATTGACCGTTTTTTCTCCCCAGAAGTGGAGCGAACCTGTTGTAATTTAATGCTGTAAACCCATTCCCTGGCAGTGCAAAAGGACCACGATTCCTTAAAACTGAATCAGATCTGATTTGCCAGGATCGAAAGGTGCTGTTCCCTGTGTGCCTTACGAAAACATACACGTTTCACCGACAGTGACTGATGAATGAGTTGGGCTAGCGAAAAAGGTGCAATGAAAATCTTGGTTGCTCACCCGTTCGTAGAAGCGATCCATCCAGAGGGATAGAGAGCCAAAAGCGATAAAACTTTATATCTACCCGGGTGTTTTCCGGACACTCCGTCTCTCATTTCTCCACTCCTTTCACAACTCCACCGTACCTTGCCGGCCAATTTCGGTCTATCCCGAGCCGCACAGATCCCGGGACGGATCGGGCAGATAAGATAATTTCCCGATCTTACCGCATCGCATGCGGCAAACGTGGTCCTCCTTCGGGTGTGGTGTGATGGGTGTTTTAGATTTTTCAACCCCTTCAGGTTCGGGACTACCACCGCATCCCGTACTGCACCACCAGCGCAGCAGCACAAACGTGTTGGTTTTAATGGTTACAAAATTTAATTTAAATATGCAAATATACTCTCTTTTGATACATGTTTCCGAAAACCGTGCCAGGCCCGGCAACCATCCCGGCGACTAGAGGCGAAGTTTCATTATCACTCGACACTCTCCGTGTGCTGTTAAAACGCACCGAGGGCGTTTCCATTGCTGCCGAGAAATATCGGTCGTGCCTTCTTCGTGCGCTCAGGGGACATAGAAGCGCGCCAGTTTGAGGGAATGAAAAATGTGAGAAGATTAATGGAAGGATGGCACAGCTACGGGTGAGTTTATGGAGTGAAAATATTTGATGAAGCACCCGGGTTTTTCGTGGGGAGGCGGTGGCGGTGGATTAGGATCATCCGCCCTCAGTGTTGAACGTTGCTGAAGCGTGGCACGATCGGCAACAGGGTCATGTCCGGGCGGACGACCAGTCGTAGTCTTGGGCTATTTCGGTAGTGATAAGATTCTGTTGAATTTGTAAATTATGGGCGACTTTCGGACGGGCGGTGGTGAGAAATCAACCGGTACAGAAGCGCCGTCTTACGGTTTGTTGTCCGTCCGAAGTGCGAGTTGAATGAATTTTGATGATTGAAGGTAAATTTTCAAGCATCAATTTACCATTTCATCAATTTGGCCTCGTTTTGAATGGTTCGCAATCGACACGGATGGGTTAGAGTTAAGGTGTGGTTATTAATGAACCAGACGAGTTTGGGGTTCGGATGGGTTGCATCTGGCAAGATTTTGACCACATGTTTTCGTTGTTTTTCTACCTCTTTTTTAACCCTGTAACTCTTGGCGAAGGTCTTGGCCTACCTATTATTGCTAGTCGCCTCTTCTGAAGCATATGTACCGATAGTTGTAAAATAAGTCCTTCAATATTTGGACGAAGGTCTGGATATGATTCTAAACGCAATGAAGTTACAGCTTGTCAACCGCTCGATGCGGAAGAAGTCTCCGAAATCAAACGTTTTGCAATCGGATCAATGAAGCATCCATCATTTAAGCTATAGCTCTAGATCATATTTGTTCTCTACGCAATAAATGTCACTAGCGAAAAGTTTTCTCCATCATTGGGCGTTCGTACAACCTTCGTTCTCTCCACAAATCCTTCACATGTGTGTTGGGTAAGCAACATTAGCTAACTTTTACCCTACCACACTCGGATGACACTGGCCCATCCAGCCACAGCAGTGAGCAGTGAATGATGAAGCGCTTGCGACAAGTCCGTCCGAAGAGGGCGGAGTGCAACAGTTCGACCGGGGCAAAAATTCTTCCGACAGCGGGGGCAAGGGCAATATGGTTAACTTTATCGAAGTTGGAAGTTTCTTTACACGTTTGTCGAAAATGTGACAGCCAGCGAGAGAGCGTTCGTTGCTCACCTTTGCGGAGAAATTGCGTGTTGTCTCGATCACGTTACGGGGAAAGTTTTTGTTTCTTCTGCAGCTTCCTCTGGTTCTTCACCGTTTTTCGGTGCGCAGCTCGGGTTGGGCTAAGTTGTTTTTCACACGAGTGCTGGTTAACCGCGAAAGTTTTAATCTTATAGCGTGGTACGTGTCATCGGGTGCTCCGTACGAAAGGGCAGATGGTTTCGGTTGGTTCTGGCGGCAAATGAATAGTCTTTTCAGGTGAATAGATCAAACATACCGTACCATAGGTACTACTTTGTCATGGGTTTTTTTCCCCTGGTGGAGCGAGCGAGCAGAGTGGTTTTGAAGATGCGGATTTGCTAACCGAAAGAACCGAGCTCGGGATGAAAAGTTGGTGGTAAACCGCACGTAGTTTAAAGCGAGAAGCGAGCGCAAGTAGAAAACCCAGCATGCTCTCTGTTCGCATGTGCGGGTTTTTCGCGTTGATCAAGTTTGCTTTTCGAAACGATTTAGTTATCTTCAGATTGTCCGTGTACGCTCGCCACCCTCCTGTACCTTTCGCGCGCGGTTTGCTTTATTTATCTAACCCTTTTTTTTTACGCCACAACCCAAAAAAACCCGAAACCCTCAGTTCTATCATGATTATGATGATGAACCTGCCGCGGATCGAGCGGGATGATAATATGATTTCAGCTTATGTTTTATGCATTTCGAACGAACATCAGTGTTTGGCGCGTTTGTGGTTTTTCCCAGTGTGTATGTGCATGTTTCATGTTTTTTTTTCTCTGCCCCGTTTCCAGCTTCGTCCATTTCCAAACCGTACAAGTGGTTGCGATCTCGCACTATACACCACGAAAGTCATGATGTGCGCGGCACATACCATCCATTCGTCTTTTTCCATCATCCTAGAATACCATTCTTTTCCGAACGCAAACATCACCATCTTCACAACCGTTGTTTGCCGGTTCGGGTGGAAAAATTCACAAATTTACCCTTTTCACCTTGCGCGGTCACCTCCATCAGTTCGTACGTTCGCCGACTTTCCATCGCAAATCAAACCGAAACGAGCTACGGAAAACGCATTTTAAAGCCATTCGAGTGCAAAATAAGAAACAAACACGGCGTAAGGACATCGTAAAGCGACCGCTTTTTCTGTCCCGCGCATGGGCCAGAATGTTTACGAGCGTCCATAAAAATGTATATTTTATGAGCTTAAATTAAAGAAAACGAAGCACAAGCAATAGAACAACCACAACCCTTCCGAGAACCGACGAGTCCGTTGTGGGGGTTTTGGTGATTTGATTTGAGGCAAAACTGTGGACATTATGATGCGGATGAAAACAGGCGCCCATTGAAGAATGGATTCACTCGTGCTGTTACCACCAGATGGTTTTGTGCGCTTGGCGAAGCTCACCGATGGATAATTGTGTGAGTTTAACGCCTGCTTACACAGATAACTTTCAAGTGCAGCAGTAGCACGCCGGCTATAAACTACTTCCTTCAAATTGGTTCAACACATTAAGAAGTGGCGAAACCATATCAAACCCGTTTGGGGTACTGTAAGATCCTGTTTAAGGGTTGATAGTTGTAAAGCCATCACATCTGACGCGCTGGGGCAATTAAACAATTGTGGTCTTTTCGGGCGAGCTCTTTCGAGACTAATAGAATATAAGGCAGCCACGATCGAGTCGTCTGATGAAGGCGCGCCAACTTTCGAACAACAGGTACTTAGCAACCAAACCAAACATCGAATCGGTAAGATGTGTGGTGATCCATTAAAACTTTTTTATGACTTTTGTTTACCAAAGCACAGCAGTCGCTACTCAAAACAGATCCACCCATCGCAACTGACAAGCACCAGCTCACGTGCCACGTGTGCGTTGAAAAGAGCTGAATCGAACGGGCTAAACAATGTTAGGATTGTACCGCAAAGAATGCTGTTAACATACAGCGCTATCTGAAAGGTTGGCGGATGTCCAAGTCAAGAAAAAGCGGGTTGGTTTTGCAAGGGAAAGTTTGCCCGTTCGTACACCATAAGAGCGAGATTAAATCATCCCATTGAAAATTTTGTTGTCTAAGAAATGGAGCTCACTCATGTTTCCACATCTTGATATTCTCTTTGGCTAGCATTTTACCATTAAAGCACCCCAAATTGTTTGTTAGTTTTAGACAAGGTTTTTCTACACTGGCAGGTCCATTGCTTGGGCTAGATCCGTCCAGAAAACTCTCCGGGAAAAAGGGTTTTGCTGATTTATTACAAAGATTTATGTGCGTGTGCCTCTCGGGTAAGGGTTCCGGCACTCGGATGTTACCATTTCTCTGGTTGTCTAAAGGTCAGTGCTAGAGCAGCGCTACACACTTGCAAATATAGTTTTTGAGCAAGGTATTAACAATCCGTACCCACAGAGCAGATGGTAGCGGTCGGTTTGGGAAGGGATCCGGAATCACTTCGTAATCTGCTTTCAGCTTTCAGCCCGAGTTGTAGCAGGAACCAGCAAATGGGAAGTATTTTTGACAGATTTTTGGATACAGAAAATCAGTACCAAATTTTCCCTCATTATGCCCCCCGGGCAATCGTGCGGTACACTATCCTGGTCCGGGGATCGCAACCGCACCGGGAATTCGAGGAGCCAAATATGGGAAAAATGCGAAAGATTAATTCACCACAAAGCGGATGAACGGTTACCGATGCCTGGTAGCCGATGCCTTGGTCTGTCATTTCGAGTGGTACGTTTTTCCTGGGGTGGATTAGGCAAAATGGTGCAGAGTGTGTGTATAACCCCATGCTCGTCGTACAAAAGTACACGATTCAACAAAACTGTTGTTTACGATTCAAGCCCGATGGACGCTGGCCAACAACCGGCAAAACAGAGCGAACTGTTCGGGCTGTACTTCAGCCAAACACGTGCGCTTGATTTTTTGTTCTGTTCCTTTTTGAATATCTGATGAAAGAAGTTCTACCAACTCGGGAAGGAGACACCCAGGCGAAGGATTAGTCTTTACCCGATTGGTCGGATGGTTCATGTATCTTCATCATTCGCCGAAGAAGGATTTGCCTCGTTAATGGTCGAACGTTCGGAGCATCATGGTGGTTGGGTTGGTGGTGAATCAAGATGAAACATACCTGGTGGTGAGAAGAAACGAGGAAAAAACTTTTAATACAGTTTGATAAGCAGATTAGACGGACATACGTTATTGGCTATGACAGGTGTTTAGTAGGTATGGGCTGATAAGGCTTCAAAAGGTTTCACACCAACTTTGCCGCTGACGGAATAAACAAGATCAACTGGTGCTGGAGTGTTCGGGGGTGGAAAAAAAAAACGAATGAATTGTGGCCATAAAATATTGGCAGTGGAATACATTTTCCAAGAAATCCCACACATCACATACCAGCCTGGACGATACCCTCAGAAGTATGATCCTTTTTCAAATCAGGTCATTTAAAAACCATACGATACGAAATTGGGACTTTTTATTGATGTCCAACTATTACAGCTTAAGAAGCCATCATACGTCACCATCCACATCCTGAGGATGATAGAGACTAGCATTTTTTGTCCCGTGCAGTTACAGAAACTTCAAGCTAACCTCCTTCTTTTTTTCGCCAACAGTTTCACCTGTGTCCGCCCACCCAATCCGTAAAGCGTTTGACGTGGCAAAAGAGACATCCGGATAATGAAGGGATTGTAGGTCATCGTTTTCTTAGCAAAAGCCAGAGGCTAAAGTAAACGCATGGTAGAGCGAAAGAGAGTGAAATAGAAAGGGAAAACTACATCCCTCGCTCACTTTCCTTTGCCTTTTTTCTGCAAGGTTGAATGGGATGACTTTGACTGCTAGATCATCAAACCATCCCAGGAGTCACCCAGGGCCTGCACATAAAAATGGAGAGTGATAATATTAATAATGGATTCATTTAGATCCGCATCGCACAAAGCCGGCTGGGTACGGCTAACCCTGCCCCGACCAGCGCAGGGTGGTGGCCCTTTCGGTTGGGTTGAGATAAAGAGAGTTGAGCCTTTTCTCCCTTCTTTCCCCTCGATCCTCTTCATCGTCTCCCCAGCATAGTGAGGCAGCGTGATAACGCCTCCATATTCCCGAAGGCACTTTCCCGGTTCTATTCAAACGTGCTGCAGAACGATTTTTTCTTCCACTCTTACTATTCGAGTTGCATTTACCCGTAAGGTGACCTACCTAGACACACTGCGCCATCGTTCGGCCTTTTGGACCTATTTCCGTTCTGGTGGCATTTTAATTTCACCTTCACACTACTATTACACACCCAACAACCTTTATGCGTTGTTACTCCCATCTCCAGCAGCCTGGAGAAGCGCTGTGCCTGGTTGGCTGTGAAGCGAATCGTTGAATGTTCCAATTTATTGCAAAGCCCGCAAATAAACCTTTGAAGGTGATCCCTGCGCTTTACCGCAGTGTTTATTTCGTTGCGTGTGTGTGGCAGTGGTGGTAGTTAAAACAAAGTAAAACCGATGGGAAAATGTTTCCTCTGCTAGTGCGTGCGTATTTAGACAACCGGCGTTCACTGTTGGAATGATTTTATTGAACCTCCCGTGACAGGATCTTTCAGCCCACACGTTCATCAAAAGTGATTGACACCGATTTGAAGGTTCGACACATGTTTAAGCTGCACGACACTCGGGGACACGATTTCTCGGGTTGGTTCGATATTATCGGAGGCATCTTTCGGATTGTTTGACGTGTGCGCTAGATAAGGCACGAGTTGGGCTTTCACTTTTCACGCGTCAAAACTGGATGCGAGGATACATTGCAGCTTTTCACTGCGAAACAGACAGTTGTGGTAGACCGCGTATTACATGAAATGTGTCATCTGCACAATCGGGTACATCGGTGATGGATTAAATTTGACAAAGTGTACGTGAAGTTCACGTCATACCAGAACCATTGCAAAGAATGTTTCAAAAACTTCAACTCTAGGTATTTGTAACTGTTGTGTGGAAGCTTTATCTCGTTTGAAACAAACGCTTTAAATAAACTGCCCCGAAAGGACAAACACAAACAATAATTTACCACACAATTAGCGCACAGCGTTCTGAAGGATGCTTTATGGGAACATTTCGCCGTCTCGCATAACTGTTCGCGGTCGCTCGGTTGGCACGTTAAATGCACGGGGCGTTACGATGATGATTCAATTAAGCATCAATTGCTCGCACGCTTAACATCCAACCAGCATATAATCGAAATACCCTCATATCGTATATCGTTACGCGAACTCCACTGTACCATCGCGCCAATGGCCAATTGTGCAAGGCCACAGAGACAAGGTTTCCAACGCGAGGTTCATACAACCATTGGTCGGGTCGTCTATATCGCGGCGTCCATACCATCGGTGGCGAAAATTGCAATCAGTTCAAACTGTTGGAACACACATATATTCGCAGCATTCGATGTTCTCGTACGCTGTTTCCAAAATTCACACCCCCCTCATCCGAAGGTTTCAAACCCGCTCTCAACCCCCGCTTCTGTCACTCGATCGCTTTGTCCGATTAATTAGTGAAATAATTCATTATACAATTATATTGATTAGCTCGTAACGCCATATTTGCTTTCGGTGCCATTTTCCGGTACCGTATGTGTTAGAGTCTGTTCTAGACTTCCGAAAGGTTGGCCGAGTACGCTCCGTGCCGCTCGTACCGGGATTACTTTAAACCATTTCAAATCCACAGGACAAACTATTGGAATTGAGTCCACGTTCTCCAAAGCACCGCAGTGTCCACTTGCGACCGATACGTTTTCATCCGGGGTACATTAAGGGGTTGGCAATTTGCGAATTTTTCTTGCTGCCAAGTTGCTGCTGCGCGACGTCCCCAGTGTGCGATGGCGAGAGCCTTCCAAAAACCCGGTTCATGTTTTGTTCATGCGGTCCCGGTGGAATATATTGTAGAGAGCATCGTAGAAATGCATTTAATTAGAGGATGAATTATTGTGTGACATCGTTTGCTTTTGGGGCTACAGATTTACCGTCCGGGGGATAGCAAACACGACGAAACGCAAACAACAAGCGCCAAACCTATCGTGCTTCAATTTTCGGGATGATCCTGCCAGCCAAATATGAACCTTTGCTTTAGTGTACTTGTGCTCTTATATTTTGACGCATAGATTAATCAAATTAAAAGGAATCCTTTAGGCAAATTTAGCGGTGCCATTTCATTCTACTCATTTTACAAAAAAACAGGCTTTTTTAACAAGTAGATACAATTAAGCTTTGGATATTAAAAAAAAAAGCACAATCCCCACCACCGAAAAATAATAACACCAAACTTACAAAAACAAAAGCACCCGGACTGTTTTCATAAATTATGTTCTCCACCTCACATCCATGATTAATGATGTGAGGTAGAAATGTGTGGCATTTTTAATTTTCTCCATTCGCAACCCTACTCAGCCAGGGCCAGAGTTTATGGTGCGCTACAGCAGTTTGGCCTCTTCGCCGCACACGCGGTGCGGTAAGAATGTAGCACATTAACCGTCCAAGCGTTTCTAAATTCATTTTTAACATAACTTGGTAGACATAAAAAAACAGTATGATATAGCTGAAGGTAAATTTCGGTTCATGGTAGGCAAGCTTCATAACCATATTTTGCTCATTATGTTAAGCATCGCATTTATGCAAAAGTTTGAGTTATGGAGACAGAAGAATGACGGTAAAAAAAACACGAATGTGCTAGCAGTCTGTCGCTAACTAGTGGTTTGTGTTGCGCGGTTTTGTTTTTCTCCTCGGTGCTTCATAACCCTCGTTGAAAGCCGATACGATTACATTACATCAGCTCATTGTTGGGTGGATATGGTGGCCACCGCTGGTTTGGATCGTTTCCAGCAAATGATAATTATCAAATCACATTGTTTCGGTTTCGGTCCATCGATGGACGGCACTGTTTGCGGCCCGGTGAAAACATGAAAATGAGTTTAACGAAGGACAAAGGTGCCAATGGATGATAGGTGTTAAACACAGATTCAACATCGTCCCTCTGTGAGTAGGTTGGGCGAGTGCTTGCGGAGGAAAAACACCATCATTTGGATGAGTTTTAAAAAACAATGTAAAATACGACAGCTACAGCGATATTGAGAGTATCGAGAGAGTTGGTATAGTATTCCGTACTGATGGGGTATTGAAGAACCGGTTTGGTGATAATTCTCACGTCATCCACCTTAATGACCGGAAGTAGGGACCTGCACCAGGGAGACGTACTCGCTTGTCTCCTCTTGAATCTGGCGTTAGAGAAGGGCATTTGAGACTCGGAGGAGGAAGCTTCGAGGATCAGTTTCAATAAATTAATTCAGATCTTGACAAACGCTGATGACATATACAAATAAAGCCAGTAATGGCAGACTCTAAGATCTCCCGAAGTTGTAGATCTAAGAAGAAGAAGGTATACATAAAATTGATCCCTTTAAAGTCGTCCAAAACTTCACCATCTGGGATCAAAAGACGTTGAATTGCATACTTCTCCACTCAAAATACCTGTTCGGATGGGCGAAGCTGAGATTGTATAGAACCTTTATAGACTCAGTGCTCACATACATCTCAGAGACATGGACTCTGCTCAAGATAATGCTCAGAAAGATGTTTATCCACATATGTGTAATAGATAGGTCAATATCCGGTGGGATGTCATGAGATTGGTACCTGACGATTCAACCCGTAAAGTCCTTTAATCTCATCCACATGAACAGGCCCAAATTAAGATAGAGTAATGGCGTAAAGGGGCGGCCCGATGGTGATGCGACAGCGGCGCCGGTCTTCACACGGCAGGACCGGGGTTCAAGTCTCATCTGGGCCGTTCTCCCATAGTGAGGATTGACTAACCAACTATGCGGTATCAATTAGTCTAGTAAGCCGAAATGGCAGGCATGACCTTAAGAGGTCGTTAGGCCAAGAAAGAAGAAGAATGGCGTTGATGCAACTCTGAGTAATATCTAAGATTGCTACAGTAGACCAGGACCACGAAGCAATTATATCGCCTGCTAAGTAGGTAAGTAATCTTACTGAGTGTTAAGGAGTAATAACCAATTTATTTTATTAAGAATGCTCATCTTAAGTTGACACTTATCCCTCTTGAGCTGAGAAATATTCCATTGCGGGTTTTTGTCATCCCATCCGAGTTGGAAATGGAATTTTTTTTTAAACTGGGGTATGAAGTTTGTGCCATGTCATCG
This sequence comes from Anopheles maculatus, assembly GCA_002091835.1. NCBI lineage: Eukaryota > Metazoa > Arthropoda > Insecta > Diptera > Culicidae > Anopheles > Anopheles maculatus. Next base: position 25,253 of record KZ061679.1, on the reverse strand, counting down.
CAGAATAACTGACATTAGACATGAAATTTAAAGATTAGAAAGTAACTGCTGCATACTTTGTGTTAATTGGGGCATAACGAGAACCGAAATTTCTCATGTTTCAATGATTTGAAGAAACAATCATCATTTTGAATGAAAATCTTTAAAATGAAATGGATTTACTCAAAAACCAACGGTTTCCTCACAAATCGGCTTGAACCCCAATGCTGTCAGATATTTTATTCATGCTGTCAGATATTTTTTATTCCTTTTCGGTTATACCTTCGATTGATTTTTTTTTATCTGAACAATCTTTAAAAAACAAAAACACCCAAGACAGCTACGAAAAAACATCTTTAACCTATTTTCCGCTCCCATTCTAATTAATCTTTTTGTTTGGTGTTTGCGTTGCTTTGGATTACTTCCTTTCCGCCTAATGTTTCGTTGCAATTGAATAAATTATGCCTATCCCGTGCCGTGCGCGTCCGCGGGAAAGCAGCGAGTAAACAGCGGATATCCGCTGTTTAACAATTTAAGTGCGCTCTCGAGTGCTCTTTTACAATCATTTACGGTTCTAATTAGCGCACGGACTTTGAAGGGCTAGAAAAGCTGTGCACCAAGCGGCCGCATCCGAGCCTAATGTGCGAACGAGAAATTAAAAGGTACACACAAGCACCAACAATGCAGCTATCAGTGCTGCCTGGTTTACACCCTTTTTGGATACATTTGCCACCCCGCCGAAAGTGTATCCCTTTCGGGGAGGGGTTTTTTTTTTGTTGGTCTGTTCCCCAACCAACCTTTCGTGCTCTGACAGAAATTCCTTACAGCAGAAGAACTTCTGGGGCTTTTGGATGTATGCGACGGGGCGTTTTTTTTTTGCTTCCCCATCCGGGAGACGACCCTTTATGCTAATAATTTCAACAACCCGAACCAAACCCTAAAAATAATCCTTTCATTTGTGAAATTTTCACTTCGCTGAGTTTAAATGGTCATCGAAACCGGTAAAGAATAAAACTACACCCCAAAAAAATGGCGATAAAAATATTCAAACTTTTGTTAAAAATAAAATTGATAATTAGATAGAAAAAAACCCGGTAAGGATTGTACGAAAAGGATTGTTTTTAGGGTTTACTCGAGCAGGTTTTGCACCCTTATCACGCTGGAAACACACTTTACAGAACGCTCAAATATCTACATTTGGTTGTTTCAATTGGGAACATTGCTTATCATTAAAAGCGAAACAATTCTCAAACCACTGTGAGCTAATCATTTGCGTACATTTTTATGATTGATATTGTCTTCATTTTTTCCATATTATGTGTTTTCACTAAGCTACACATAGACTAGAAAAAGGTTTTTACAATGACCCTCGGCTCGTTGCTACCATTGTGTTAGACTGTTTGTTTAACCTAGTCCAGTGCCAACAGATTTGATGCTATCATTTCGATTTGGGATGCGTCATATTTTTCACCCCACCCAAAAGCAATTGTCCCTTTTTCCGGTTCCGTTCTCAGTGGGATGAGCCATACCCCCACAAAAGAAAAAAGGCTTACATAATTTTCCACCGGCAAACTTTAAGCCTATTTTCGGTAACCCCACCAACGCCAACCGTGAATGTTATCTGAAAATGGTTAATTTTTCATTTCAACCCTTTTTGCTGGTCAGATGGGAAACATTCAGCACCTTTTCACTTGTCACTGTCGATCGGCAAGAACACCTCCCAAACAGCCACACACGGATAATACACTGCAGCAACCAACTGTGGGCAGCAGAAGCGAGAGTTTTCCATCACGGGTGTGGCGCACCATTTTGCGAGCGGATCAAACTTTAATTGAATTTTGATAAGGATCATATGCGGCACGGAAATTTGTTGCAACCTGCTGCTTTCGGGGCCTCCGAGGCCTCCTTCGTTTCGGTAGCGTTGTAACGCAAAATATGGATCATGAGAAAACGTTCACCGAATTCGCCCGGTGGACGGACCTTTTGCGCTGATACGCGGATGAATGTGTCGAAATGATGCGAAATATATTGGGCCGTAGATGGACAGCCGAGTGGATTAAGGGTGAATCATCAAACATGCCGACATGATGAGCGAAAGGTTGATATATTACACATTTCCGCGTTTCATATCATGTTGGAAAATTGCGTCGTTTATTGACTTTTAATAATTGTATTACACCGACAGCGAAAGAGCAGGCACAACACTATCGACGGACCAAGAAACACTTCAAATTCTTTTCTCGTGTCGTAAAACTATATTTACAACAGTGCTCAAAACCAAGACGATTAACTAAAGTGACCACTCAAGCTCCGGTTTTTGGCTAAACGTTCCATAAATCGCTCAATATATTGCCCAGAAAACGAACGATTGTTTCAAGACGGCAACGGCGATTAACGGCGACACCGCCCGGAGGTCATCGTGTTGCTACAAACAACGTACGTGACATGCCAATCCCGGCCATCAAATCGAACGCAATTCACTGTTCCACGCGCGCGTAGAGATCCTTTTTTTTTTTGGTTTAATATCCTCGCCTGGTCACTAATGCGCACACTATCTGTCGCCAGAAACGTCACCAACCCGGGCCCGGGACCACCCAATAACCGGAATGGCGGCGTGGCGGCTAATAGTTTTTGACAGCGCCTGGTGCCACGTACGGAATGGCTCAATAAACCGTGTCACTATTATCGATCGTGAAATAACCATAAAACTCGGGTTACATCGACCCCTTGCGCGGCACTTGGCCAAGTCATTGCCAAATTACTGTGCCAGAGATAGCGGCAATATAGAAAACTCTGGCCCCTTATGCCCCCCCCCGTCTCGAGGAGAATAAGCGGCATCTGCTCACCACTCGGTCCGTTTTAACTAGCGCATCGAAGAAATACATATATCTGTATAAATGGGAATCACATTTGGGGTTCAGGAAATCGTCCATGAAACCACCGAAAAGACCTTCCCTCCACAATGCTGGTGCTGGTGCTGCTTCCGCCGTCAAAACATCGTTCCAGCCATTTGCAAAACGCCAACCAACTCTCCAACGACCGACACGCTTCCGCTGCATATAAAAGGCAGACGAAGCGTACCCCCATTCTACGGTCCCATTGGTTTTCCCATTGTCGGTGGCTGCATCGATACCAACGCGCAACGGTTGTCGAGCTTTTGTACGACTGGATCGGTTCTTGCTCTTGGTTCGTTGGTTTGGGTGTGTTTTTTTTATATTTGCAATATTTTTGCCTTATGCAAAATTGTATTGTTCGGTGCAGGCTACACACATAAATAGACACACTGTGTACGCCCCCCCCACACCGAAATAAAACGAAAGACGGAACACATCAAGACGACGAATGTAAAAACTCCAAAGGGAACAAAACAAAACAAAAAATCTGCAAACTCCACATAATTCCCCAGCATGTCTTTTGCAAATAGCACATACACATAATGTCCCTGTGCGAAAGAGACTGGAACACTGGGGACTGGTACCGGACGAGCTGGATCGGTGTAAAAGAAAGGACGACGAAAACGGGCGACATCTTTGTTCTAGTTGAACGCGCATCAAAATCCGCTTTTTAACAATAATGGTTGGAAAGCATTTTCCAATTCGAATGTAAGAGAAAAAAAAACGGCGTCCTCTGCTCAGCGCGCTAGTTCGCAAATCTAAGCTTTCTCAGTCGCAAACTGCCAAAAACTCGGCTCTCTCGGCGTTACTCCCCGCATGTTTGGCAGTTTGGATAGCGTCGCTACCATTATGCAAATGCTGGTTTGCTTCGAGTTTTGTTTTCCACATTTCCAATCATTGAGCTGTTGTGCAGCTGCACGATAGGAGGGATGGATTTTTGAGCAAGATTTACTACGGTACAACGTTCTTGGAACAATGGTGGGATTCCATTAGGCAGCGATGGGGAGACAAATAGCCGAGTGTCATGAGGGCTATGTTAGGGATAAAGTAAGACACTCGCATCGGGAATGGGAACGAATTAGTTTCACACATACAGCTACAAATAACAATAGATTGCATCTTAGAGAATCTATTAAGAGTGAACTGATGATTATTCGAGAACATGGAAGAATAGTTAAAGTTGCTCAAAAATTTGAGAGAGACATTGAAGAAATCATGAACAGAGGACTTTGAAGAGAGATAAAAAGTCCATGTATGATATTAATTTTTATTTCAACAGCATCGAAAAAACCTTATTCTACAAAGCATAAAAACACCGAGCAAAAGAGTAATAGCCGAAAGGACCTGTCACACCAACCGCTTCTTGATGAGACTGTACCCATATGGTGAAAATCGTTTCGTAATACTTTTCACCAACACCTTTACCAGCCGCCTACAGCACATCACGTGGGTGTGAAAAACATGCTTCACTGCCTGAGAATCTGATGGGCGGGATGGGTTCCTTCCTCTTCCACTACCCCAAACAATCCCCATCCCCATTTGCGTCTCATTCACTAAATTGGTATGCAATAATTGCTGACAATGAGGTTGGTTGGGGCACGGGGACGGTGGAAGGCAAGGAAGGGCATCTCGTTGGCGCTTACATAACAGCTCCATTGCACGTGACGACAATTTGCTCTTTCCCGCAGAATGTCGCTTTTCTTTTCAAAACTCACACACACATACTTACACACAGTACTCGATTCTTTCTCATTCGCTTTCGCCCAGTGAGCTACACACATCATGCATCAGGCGGAAGCTGTGCGATCGAATCGGGGAACGAGGTGAACGTATGCTACGACCAAAAAAATATCCTTTCTCGAATATCTGATTCAGGAAAAAGCGAAGTAACCAAAAAAAAACTTGCTCACAATAGGATGAAAATACGGAGAAAGAAAGAGGGAAGATAAATTAGGAGAGCCGGCTGTACGAAAGTTGGGCATCACTATGTGACAGACTCTCCCCCCAAAGGACTCGTTGTAGAAGAATATGAGCAAATGGGCGAATAGGGGAAAAAATTGCCCAGGATATCCAGGTCCAGAATATCTGAAACCCTTGCCTCGGTGGGCGCTGGTTAGTGAGAGCCGAGCCGAATGTTTCGTACGTGGTCGCTTTTACAGGGAACCGAATGTATGTTTAATCCTTTTTAATGAAATGGATCGTCCGGAGTACGGTACTGACCAAACCAGCTGGCTCGTCTCGTCTTCTATCCGTTATCGTTCATAATGTACGGGCAGCGAACGTACGAACCTTTTCGTTCAATACAGACTGCCAAGTGAAGTTGATACCAGCAGCAGGAAAAAAAGGGCTCGTTAGCAGCTTGGGAAAACGAAAAGTACAATGATAGTTTTAGAAGAAAAAAAACGAAACAATACCCATTTTGCCGAGCCATTCCAAAGAGCGTCAAGTATTTTGTGCATAATCCAGACACGAGGTTTAAAGATTCTACCGGTGGTTCTCACAGTTTCGCACAGCCGTGTATAACAACAATCGATAGTATTGCCCGTGGGTTTGCCTTTTTGCGGTCAAAAACACTGTGTGTCTGTGTACGTTACTCGCCGTGCGGTATCCTCACCTGAACCATTTTCCCGAAAAACACTTGTGAAAACAATTTCCAACCAATATTATTACACTAGTGTTCTAACCTGTTGTAAACTTAAGCAAACTTACACACAAAAAAAAAACGGGAAAACAACAGTCCCTTACTCGCCCACAGCTTTGGGGTTTGTTTAAGTTTTGGTGTTTTTTTCTTTCTTCCACCGGATGCCAACCGAGGCACCCTTAGTCAGCGATCCAAGCACGGTTCGCTTCATTGAGCTTGAAAACTCCAACGCTCGGTGTGGCAGCGCTATGAAGCCGGGTTTGAAATGAGCTCTGCGGCTTCAATGGCTTCCAAGAAGGGATGCCCTTTGGCTGCCCTTTTCACTGGTCTGCGCTTACCTATCGATCGACAGATCGGCACAAAACCTACACAAAAGCATCGTGTATTACCTTGAGAATTGAAGCTGTTTGCTGGGTTTGTTGTTGTTTCCTTCTTGTTTTTCATGCCAGCTCTATGTGACATTACAGCCTAGATTTCTCTTCACGTGGAGTCAGCGATGCGTAAATGTTTCCTTTTTTTGATTAACAACAACAGAAAGGAGAGGCCACAGTTTTATTGTTACTCATATTATAATGGCGTCAAATATAAGCTTTACAAAATCAGATCAAATGTTCAGATCACATCAGTAGCTCATTTTAAGCGATTGTCGCATGGATGGCTACCAAGCAGATATGGACATCGAGTTTTGTATGACAATGTACATCTTGTCCTAGATATTCTTCACCCTTTAGATGGATTTTCTGACTACTAGATTCAGAATTTCATACCGGTATAACGACTAGACAAAGATAAACCGTAGATTTGTCGACAAGTTTTGTTGCCTCAGAGGGTCCTACAACACTCTTGAACTTCTAGAATCTGCTACCTGTCAGAGTTTTTTATATAACCAGCAGTTATTGCTAATTAAGAAGTAGTAATTTGCTCAGGGATAAGACACGTTGTACTAACAAACCTTTAAGCGCAATTAATCTACTGTTTGACAATAACTGCTGCAAATCTACTGATTATACAGTACTATTTTATCTGTACATAAAAGATATGGTAGAAACGACATCGCTGGCGACAACGGTGAATTTTTGTCCATTGTCCTTATAACAACAAAAAATCCTATCTAGTTAGTATAAGAAAAGAAAACAATCGTTTCCTGTTCCTGCATTCGTGCGATTGTTCAGACACAATACGCAATCCCACATCCTGTAGATAAAAAATACAGCAAACAACAGAAACCACCTAAAAGTATGCAAAGGAAACTACCTCCGCAGTGACGCTTTAACAGAATAAACAATTTCACTCCGCTTTCCCAAGAACACTGACTAAACTGTTATAGCTTCCGCGTCTTCTTAGCGTAACGCATAGCACGAGCGAATTTGCGGAGGTAAATTGGAAACACAAAGCGAAAAATTATTTGCATTTACTTGCCAGCTCGCATGGTAGTCGCATACTTTTGTTCACCTAGCCCCCGAAAAACACGTACGGTCGTGGCGGTGCGTAAATGTACTGACCTGCAATGGTTAAAAGAATGTAAAGAAATGTTGCTGTTAGTATACTTAAAGGCACGAGATGTGTGGGAAAGTTTTCTGTTGCATTTTAGTGCTCGGATATACATTCGAAACAGAGCTGCTAACAATTCGAGGTAGTAGTAAACTCTAGACTGTGGTTTATCGATTTTTCCTTTATGTAACTCGAGATTCATACAAAAAATCACACAACTTGCACACGAGACTGTCCGGTAGAAGAGATTTTGTGTTTCTCTGGTCGGGTTTTTCCCATTCTCAAATGGAAACATTCTTGCTTGCGGAAAAGAAACGGACACGACTACTCAAACATGGCGGAACCCAAACAGTGGGTAGGTGTTGTAAAGTTGTTTGCCGACTGGCAATGCAGGCTTAAAACAAAACGAAACACTGTGTAACATACTCTGCCGGTGCACATACTACACCTTCAAAGGGCGGTGCAAAACCCATCGCAAACGGACGCGGACTTTGTGGACATACGCGTGGCACACGAGAGCTGACACTGTTGGTGAACGAGTAGTCGACAAAAAAAAAAATGGACAAAACCCCTTTTACCAATTTTACCAGGCCGGTACCTACTCTATCTGGAGGCTGCGTTTATGGCTTTGTGTCGTATTTATTATGATAAGCTGCAAACCAGCACTGTTGTTGTTCTGGGCTGTTAGTTTTTGTTTGCAACACCCATCTGGGTAAGCCACATGCAATGCTGTTTCCTATGTTTGATCTAGTTTTGTTTTTTGTTATTTTTGGTTCGGTTTTGGAGTAACGTACTCCGTATCTCTCACGCCAACCCAAAAACCTCGAACCGTTTTTGCTCCGAAACCAATGATAACGGGTTTTAGCGCCGGGGATAAACACAAACCAGAGAGACAGAAGCGGCTAAAGCCATTTATTCACCAATTTAAAAGCAAACCCCGGACCTTGGCCGGGATACTCGAGCTTCTGGTTGAAATAAATGTACTATGTGCGGTAGATTGTCAGATTAACGGTCTGTCGACCTCATAACGGTTGCATCGTTTATCTTCATTTCGTTGTAGATTGGTCATGCAACTGTTTGCATTTGATTGAAATTGGTTTGTTTGTACAGTTTGTCGAACAACAGGCCGCAGCGTTTTTTTTTGCCACCCAGCAAATAAAGAAATTTTTATATTCACATTTTGAAAGGCGGAACTCCAAAATATGAAAAACAAAACTGTTATACAATCAAACTAGGGATGGTTGGAGCTTAGTTTCTCATACACTTCACAACACAAGCCAACTGTATCATCCTATGCAACGAAATCGTAAAGAAAAATCATATTTCAAACGATAAAGTCCTTAAAATGTCATAAATTTAAATCATCCCCTTCTTCGTGTACTGCAAGGAAACCATCTTTCGGCTGCCATCTTGCAAGGCAATGTGTACTTTCAACGTTTGTCAGCGAAAACTGTTTCCGGCTTGAGCATCTTGAGGTCGTTACGCTAACCCGTTGCTCGGGACGGCACCGAGAATGCACAATATTGAAATTTCTATGGTAAAACTTTTGACCGAACCCGCTCAATCAGTGCCTAGTGCAACAGTTGGACTGAGCGGTCGAGTTTGGTTGGCCTGGTAGCAAAATGGCCGACCACTACCTGTTAGGCAAACCGGGAATAGTCCAGAACGACTTTGAATGCATTTTAATTAGGGTTGCCAAGGAATGCGAAATACCAGATAACACTTTGGCGGTGAAAACCGGAGGGAAAATCGGCAGAAACCACTACGAAACCTCTTGGAGCAGTTAAGTAAAATTGAATCGCGCAAGAAAAGTGGTGTTAGGAATTATTGTTTTAATGTGATAATTGTTGGAGATTCAAATAGAAATGATTATTGCTTCAAGTGGAAGTTGAAGTGCTCCTTATGGCTGTTAGAAGTAGTTCCTACATCCAATCAAAATTTTTAAGATAACAAGATTAAACAATTCTAACTAAACTTTACATATTTTTAGAAAGCAAAGTAGATTAAATTAAGAGTTTCTTTCGCTAAGATTAAATTTGACAAAGGTGCTCGCTACTATAGAATCATTTTCACCAATCAATAGCATTAGGTTTCCCAACATTGAAAGAGAATTCATCCACTCGATACGAACCAGAGTCAAGGAATAGTTTTTGTTTTGTATCTTCTATCATCCCACTGTCCCCATCAGGTCGAACCGATAACAATTCGATTCCTTTCATTTGGTAAAATTGCACAAATCCTAGGCCTCCTGTATTTCCAAGAGACAACGTGCGAAAAGAAGCAAGAAAGACTGAGAGAAAGCAAGCGGAAATGTGCTAGAAGGGGCTAGAAAAGGAACCCGAACCAGCACCAGCAGCAGGGCAGTCCTTTATAATCAAACGGCAACAATCAATCGAGTAAATATTTACTTACATCCCTTTGTGCTTTTGTGAAAATACCAAAGTGCCCCGTTCGCCCGGACAATCTTCCACCGTCCCAGTATCGAGAGCCCGCACCGGCAGCTTAACACAACCGACCGAACTACAAAGCTGGCAAATAATAAGCAAACTAAAGGACGAAATACCCTTTTGAACCAGGTCGCCCTCGGGAGCTAGCGCCCAACACAGCAGAATGCTTTGTTCGTATCAGCAAAAACCGGAGCCGATGGTGGAAATTCCGTTTGTCGATCCTTTCTCCATTGCGCGGCCGCTGCGGTCGGACACGCGACAAATCGACAAAAACACGAAGAAAATAACTTCAACTTAAGAGTTTTATTCATTCCGGCAGCAAAGTCCCAATGCTTACACCGATCGATCGGGACGGGTTTTGGGTTATTGGTTTCCGGAAAACGTGTTCGCGTTTTCCCTACGCTCCCTCCAGGAGGTTGCATTCTTGTGTCGCGCACACGGGCCAAGGATTTCGTGGTTTCGGTGCTTCACTTCCGAGTGGTCCTAATTTAAATCCCACCCAGTGTGCGTTGATTGAAAACGGACATTTTCCGGGACATCGTGTGCTTTGGAAGGGGGTCATTCGCACACACCTAGCGAAAGGAAATAATAACGGTCCGTACTTTGAGCCGCTGCGCGATAAGCTGGTAAAATAAGTTTAATTATTTTCTAATAACTACCTCCACAAAAGGAAGTCGAAAAGGAAGGACACCGTTCGAAGTCGTTCTTTGTTCTAATAGTGCGTCATCGTGTATTCAATTTGGATCCCAAATTATTTGGCCCCCCGTATTCGCTACAGGACACCAACTGTCACGGATGACCGAAAAGGATAACATGCCGGTGTTCGTGTTCGTTAGATTCTAGGATTCCCCGGACTGGATCGCACCCAAAACGACAAAGCACAACCTCATTGGAGAGTCCGATTGCCGATCGATAAAGTTAGACGGACGAAGAATTTGTTCTTCAATCGATGGGTGCATTCGAACGGAAGTTCCCAGGTAATGGTGGATATCTCGGGTGACATGTCGAGCACGGCGTGAAAGCTTTTTAGTTTGCGAAGAGAAAGCTTTCCGTGTCGGTACTGTAAAGCAATATATCATTAGGGATTAGGACGCAGCAAGCAAGCAAGTCGCGCTGTCGGTAGCAGTCTCGCATCAACATCACAACCCTCGGTCCCGGTCGGTTCGGTTCGGTTCGGTTGGTGTTCGATAATTTCATTTTGACCTGTTAGTGCTGTTAGTCGTTGTGCAAACGGATTTCCTTTTCCTTTCGATCAAAACATAGGCGCACCCGTACTAATAGCTGGAAGTTGAAACCATCCAAATCTACATTTGTCACTCGGTGAAGCGGTGAAGGGTGTTCCTCGCTTATTTTGTCCGGAACCTAGGGCCAGGGACCGATTTTGTTTGATCCATCCTTTTGTTGGCAAATGTAGTTATTGTTTGTAAAGCCCGACGGAAACCTCTTTGAAGGCTTGGACCCCGTGTTTAGTATTGCAGACAGGCGCGCGCGTACTACCGGTTGTTTTCCGATGCCGATGTACAATTTTGGCATTCAATATCAAAGGGATTTAACTATTTTTGTGACTAGCGTCGGGCCAGGGACCGATTTTGTTTGATCCATCCTTTTGTTGGCAAATGTAGTTATTGTTTGTAAAGCCCGACGGAAACCTCTTTGAAGGCTTGGACCCCGTGTTTAGTATTGCAGACAGGCGCGCGCGTACTACCGGTTGTTTTCCGATGCCGATGTACAATTTTGGCATTCAATATCAAAGGGATTTAACTATTTTTGTGACTAGCGTCAACCAACCACGAATATGGCTCCACGCTGTCCAAAGCGGACGACAAATCCTACGGCCCGACGTGAACGGCATACATCAGAACCCACAAATCAGTAGCGGCCGGTAGCCAACACGCTCAAGACATAATAAAAAATCAACTCTCAAAAGACATGCCGCTTTCAAAGTGGACGAAAAGAGTGGGAAATAGTCCACAACAACACGAACAAAAAAATCACAAATAAACTGCAAATTGAATGATAGCATTAGGCGATTCTGTCAACGTCGTCCCGCTGTCTTGCTCCATCCATATATGGCATATGGATGCCATTCCATGGAACTGCCCTGTTATCCACCACAGTCACACTATTGCCCATATCGGCCATTGCGACCTAAACAAATAAATGTCACGAATGTCATCATCCTTTTCTTGACGATTCGTGTTCGTAATTTACCTTCGACCTCCGGAACCCCAGCTCGATCTTCGCGATGCGACATGCCCAGTCCGGTGAGTCTCTTGGTGACCATTTTCACGAAACATGACATCGGGTACCTTCACCTTTCACATCCCCAACACAGACGAAGCGTCCTACCTAGGCGTCAAGTGACAACTGCCAAAAGCCAATCGCCAAACAGCACACACACATACACACATTGGGGGCTGTTGCAAGCGAACGGTTTCCGGTGGCAGATAAGTGTGATGAATATTTACGATTGCGAACCATTCCACCATTCCAAAAGGCTGGGGCGATATACCCTCGGACATCACCAACCGATCGTGAACGTGACTTGAACACGTTCAGCAGAAAGCGTCCGCTTCCGGTCCGTCCCGCTCGTACCCAACGAACACTTTTGGTCAGGTGCGCCGTTGCGATAAAATGGCGGACACATCACCGGAGAGGCTCATTTTCAACACCATGAAGCCGAGCACTAAATGGGTCTTCCGGTGCAGCCAATGGTCTCCGTATGTGTGTAAGTGGCCTTATTCTTGTCGCTCCCCGCTTTGATTGATATGCCATGGTTGATTTCTTGCAGATGACGTTGTTTGATGCTGACCGATTTTGGGGGGGGGCCAGAGCAAACGATACAGTCCGGAGAAGACGCCGACGCGAAGAAACTATCGAGCAAGTGGCAGAATACTGAATCGGTGTGTTGGTGAGTCTGATGGCTCCATTTTTCCACTCACTTATGACTCCCCGAAGCGGAGTTTAAGTGATAATTTATGGGACGAGCTTTATGAATATTGTTGTCAAGTGTTCTTTCGATACTTGGGAAGGTGAAGTTGGCACTGTTTCACAGCCCATCGCGGGAGTATGACAGTTACGGTTCTTCGGTTTTCGGCAACCATTTTGCACCGTACGATGTGGAGTATCTAAAGCAGAGTTTTCTTCTAAGGATCAGGAAGCGATATGATTCTTTTTTCGCGCAGTTCAAAGTCACAAAATGAAGGAGACACACAATTTCGGTTTGGAGGTTTGTTTCCTTTCGCTCTTTCGCACCGACACGGCACACGATGAAGGGTTGCACCAGTAATGTCACCGCATGAAAAGTGAGTGGAAAATGGGAAGTTATTATACTTTTTTTTTCCTTGGCCGCCCGCGGCTCGGGAACGTGATTTATGCGCGGTCGGGCGATGAGAAATGAAATCTGACAAAATGTACGTGCCACACCGGTGGAGATTGGGAAAATGGCCTCCAAGCAACGGCGAGATGGCTTTTGAATCGCTCATTTGGAGAAAAGCGTTGTTGTGTGGGGCTATTTTTTTCGCTTCACCCTTTTTTTTTGGCTGCGAAAAAGCATTATGTAAGTGACATTCCAAAATGGAAATGGCAATTTTGGATCGGAGTCGGTTGTCGTCACTTCTGGAGTTTGTAGCGTTTTTGTATCGCGGCCCTGGGCGTCTGAGTTTTCGTGCTGGAAGTGGAAACTCTCTTGATTGCGAGTGGCGATATGGTACCAGCTTGAAATATGGACTAGAAAATTCATTAATTTATAGCCTCTGTCCGCTAAAAGATGCTATCGCCGATGCGTCCGTCCCCTTTTTTTGGGGCTCTTCAAGCGAAAGAAAACTCCAATACTTGCACACAGACACATAATTACAAGATTCAACCACTAGAAACGATTGAGCGTCGTTCTATTTCTAGCCCGATATCGTCCAAAAGTTTCATTAACAGATCCATAAATCCAACACACGGCCTTGTCTATGGTGCATAAAAAGTGTGACAGCCGGGCACAACTGTGCTTTACTGTGCGTTTTGTAGTCATCGAGACTCGCGTCCGATTGATATTGGTCGTGGAAGTTTCCGAACGACTTCTGCTCCACTGCTGCTGTGAGGATGTATGTTCACTGTCATGCTTAATCGGGTTCGAAATTCATGTCCACAGATACAGATCTACCACAAAATTAGATCACGCTAGAATCGAAGGACTGAAGGACAAAAACAAACCTTTCGTTAGATATAAATCTGCCGCACGATTCACCAAACCGTATGAGAGACGTATGAAAATCGCATCTGTTATGGCAAGAATTGTGTGTAAACTGCTATTTTTGTAGAGATATTCAATGAAACAGTGAAAAATATAAAAAAGTGAAATGGTATTATCAACGCCCAAACACGATACATTGAATTCTTGGTTGAAATTGATTCATGCGATATTTCATTCCATGTTTATACGATTTATGCAATATGTTTTATAGTCTGTACCGATGATTGAATTGAAATTGATATTCGCTGAAATCCGATTCAACAATTAGATTAACGTTCGACAATGCTATTCAATTTTGTTGCACTAGCTGGAAAAGTAGATCATTTAGTATTGAAATTATTGCAAACAATATGACAAGAGAAAGTCTCAATAACTTTTCCTAATAAATATGAAAACAATAAAACGATGTAAATAATTCATCATCAAAAGGGTATATTCCTAAAAAAACTGACCAAAACTAGTTTTAGGATAGGAATATTTGTGAAAATATATATTTTTGCCAATAAAGAAAAGCTTCTCATACTATTTGCTACGCATTTGGACCGTATTTCATCCAAACTTTGACATCTATTTTAAATTGCAAAGTGACATGTTTTATCGTTGTAGAGTCTAACGCGATTCCTAGTCTTCAAAGACTGCAAAGCCAATAAAATACTGGTGTACGCTTAAAATTACCAACGTGCTCCAACCACAGCACGCTTTTTCTATATTGGCCGAATGGTCGAAGTTTGATCAGAGACTCTATTTATTTTCCACTTATCTTTCCAGGAATCAAATCCTAGATTACAGGAACTGTAAAGAAAAACTTCAATTGAAATACACTATATGTCATGAAATAGATTAAAAGAACTAAATTAATATTACAAAGATCATGAGAACTCATCTGATTTCACTACAAGTCACAATCATGTGCAACTGGATATAGATTTAAACAAATAAGATTTCCTTAGTGCGCAGCTAGGAAAGAATCATCCATCCATGGTTTCAATCACACTCAAAACTCATAAAAAATTTAAGCACCAATTTATTTCAGAATATTTTACCAAAACTATTCTCTCTGTTAAATGACGCTGTAATAAAAACCGTACGAGAAAAAGGTGCCGAAGCCGTTTATGTAAAAATTTGTACTACAGCTTAAATTTTAAATTAATCAAATCGGTTTAAACCGTATGATAAAATGACGACATCCTTGAAACGAATGACGCTTTTTGCGTTCCGTAAATTGGAGCAAAATATATGTGACTTACATGCATCGACGACTCCTTCCGGAAGCCTTCAACCCATGTAGCACGTACGATGCTTTTCTTCTGACAGAAAGCAAGCAAAAAATCCCTACTAGTTCTGTACGTTTGGTTACACTCGGGTTGTCCTCTTCCTGGTGGCGGTCCCAGCCAAAACCAAATTGATATGCCACACAAGACACTTGCCATAAATTTGCAACACTCCCTACCTTCCTTTCCTCTTTTTGGATGACTTCTTTCCTCGCGGTCGTCACCACAACCGATGAAGTTCGCTTCTGTTTTGGAGATGCTACGTTCCCCACTCATTGAAAGCGGTCTCTGTCTCCACACAAGACTCCAGAGCCCCAGACTGGAACCAGTGGAAGATTGGTTCCTCGATTTTGAGAGTCGTTTTCCGGTTTGCGACGCTGCAAAACAAATGCAGGCCCCGCAACCGGTCGAGCCTACCGAATACCCGTCCCAAGCATCACAACCGGCTGTGGCAAAGCAGTATTTGGGTAGCGGAACCACACAAAACGCAATTTGTAGATAATGTAGCATTTTGTATGCAAAACTAATACTCGAAGCTTCGCGTCGCGTGTATGACGAAGACGTTTTTCATGGCTCTTCGCATCGTTCGTCCCGTGTGAGAGCTAGAAAGAAAAGGAAAGCCCGGCACAAGAAAACGGCGGAATGCATTTTCACACACTCGAGCCAGCGCGTTGAACATGATCCTGGCGAACTGCCTGACAATGTTGTCGTCGTATGTTGTGCAGCAAAAGGCTTATATGGTCGTAAGATGGGTCGTAAAAAAACACTACACAACGAAGCGCTACTTCTCTGTCTATGGATCGCAGGGTGATCATTCCATCTCCATTTCCATGCCTATTGCTTTACGGTTACAATGCAACTGTATGGAAGCGTACCATCTCAACCAGACAGCCAGACGGTTGCACTGCTGGGATGGTGTTAGCTAGTATTATTGCTAAAGTCGCTACGAATGTGTTTGGACTCACTGCTCGGCAAAATGGACGACCAATCAAAGTTGGTTGGTGGTAGAGAAAACTGGGCAAACAAGCAAACCGTTCGAATGGAAAACGTTAAACCCTTCAACGTAACGTCCAAGTGCCCATTCTCTGCCCAAGAGAATACGAAAAACACACATACACACAATTTATTCGCAACCGCGCCTGCAACAAAAGGAAACTCATTCGAAAACTGCCACGAATGATGTTCTTCGATGAGTTCGGCGTGGAAAAAAAGCAGCCCACCATACATGCCAAACGCCGCACAACAGCTGTCCGCCGTGTCTCACGTTTCATTTGCTTTGCTGCAACACCAACCGAGACCAACCGGGAGCAAAGTCGAACGATGCTAAATTATTACTCAACATTGCAGTTGCAACTGGAGAGCAAACAGGTCTCGCGTAGCATTACCCACCAATTCGCGATCCCATTCGTCAATCGGGGTTGTACGCTTCGCTGGCGAATGTGTTAATATATATATCGTCATACGTTAGCCACACTCTAGCTGGAAACTAAAGTTATTACTTTACTTTTTTCCCAGACATTGTTCGCTCCATTCGCCAGCTTCCTTTTGTGCCAGCGGTGAAAAGTTCGTTCACACACGGTTGGATGCTGCTAGCAAATAGAACCACGGTACGGTAGAACCATTTAGCCGAGCAGTCACCGCTTTATGCTTCGAACGTGCAATTATTTCTACACGCCTCAATGTCTTGCATTCCGACTCACCGACTCAGTTGGCACCTGCACACACTGGTGGTGGTGGAAGTTTTCATAAAGGTTTTAAAGTTGGTCGTTGCACCCACAAGGACACAAGACGCCTGCCGGATCGAACGATGTGACTAAGTGAAGAGTATTGTAACTGAAACTAAACCATAACGCGAAAGAAAAACATCGAAACTAATGCTCAGCCGTCTCAGCCGAAGGTAGGTGTAACGGGGGGCGATCGCTGTTGCTGTTTGGACTGCAAAGTTTCAATTCCGTAAAACTTCGTATTGCTTCGAAACTCGTTTAAATAGTTTGATTCAATTTGGAAATATTAAATTAGCATACGTTAGCACCCGCAGTTTGCCAACAGTCGTCAAACTTTTTGCCGAAAACCCAGCCATCAGCATGTGATGGCGCATACATATATATTTGCACTTGGAGGGAGTTGCGTGTGTTGGGTGAAAAACCTTCCACAGGAAAAGCAATCGATGTGTGTGTGTTTGTGTATTTTACTCTAGTCCCTGGAGGCGTCTTACACCGAAGGGAAAACTGGATTGCAAAAGTTTTTGCTAAACGTACGGCATAAAACTGAGGTGATTCGATTTTTCCACTGCTCTCTCTGCTCTCTCTCTTGAGAACAAACTGTCTTCAAATGGGTTTTCACCAAATTTCTTCGCTAATAACAATTTGTTGCTGGAGAGCTCTTATACTTTCAAAATAGTTGTTCCTCACAGTGATCCAAACAAAGATCCATATTTGTTTCGAAAAATACAAACCTCTGCAGCTCGGGAAGTCTTCGTACGCGTTTGCATACCGCGGCGTCTAGTAAACTAATAACCCGCTCCACATGTCAACATTCATTGCCGTCTCATACATTCCGTTTGAAGTTTAATAAATGAAACAGAATCCGCTTAAGCTTACGGGGAACGCTTGTACCAGCGAGAAAAACCTGTAACATTCCTTCGTGTGGCTCGTTCACCAAGCTTTATCACTGTGTGTGCCCGTTCCGATCAGTCGCTTTACATCACGAAACCATTTCCAACAATCCACTCACACGATGACGCAACGGTTTTCTTCCCAACGTTTGCCAACCGGAATGGAAGGACAACCAATGGGTCTCGGTCCCTTTGCTTCCCGGGAGAAATCATCTTCACGCGTCAAGCTCCGGTGAGCATGGAAAATTGTGGATTGTGTGCGATTATTTATGAAGTCTGAACGAGGGAGAAAAAAAGACGCAACATGGTACATTGGTACGCTCTGGCTCTGAAGAATCGCATGGGAACCTAGCACATGCAACCTTCCATATTTTTTGTTAGTTCTTTTTTTTGCGGATGTCTCATAGCATTTGTACTGACCGAAAACAAGCGAAAGAGATGTCCTGATGGGGAAAAAAGAATGTCCTAATTTCCCGTATCAGGTAGACGACTGTGTTTCGCTGAAGAAGTTGCTCCTATTCCAATGCTTCCTGTATTCATTCGTTTGTGATGAGTTATTTAAGGGTAAATACATTTCTTGAAGAATTTCGCAAGAATTAGTTCCTAAGCTCCACTTTCGAAAATCGGATTCAGTAAAAGCGGAAATTGAATAACATCACCCAAACATCACACAACCTTGTCTTTAAAAACATTATTAAATTTACAATTAATCCCTCTTCAACCAACTCGATTGACACGCTCATTTAACATTTCATTCGAAACTTTTCACTGTTGTTCGTGTGTTCCGATTTAAATTAAGCCATCATGAAATGGTTCACAATTATACCGGGCAAAAGTTAATCATCGGTAACGTTTGCTTTGGTTTGCTGGCAACGGCTACCGACAACCTAACTTTTAATGCTTCCAAATCTTAACCGGCTTAAGTCTTAAGGTTCTTTCGCTGGCGATCTAAAATATTGGCAGGTAGCAGCAAAGGGATTTAGCGGTTTCCACCGTTGTGTTGACTTGTAAAATCCCATACGGTTTCGATTTTGGCCCACACCCGAACAGTGGGGGCAGCGCACCCCCCATCTCTTATCGGCCATAAATTAAATTGCTATGAAATTTTAATTAATTTTAATATTCTCCTTCTGCTCGGCCAGATATCACGGTGGGTAAGAGTAATGGTTAAAGTTCGTTGGCGGTTCCCCCAAACAGGGCACAAAATAAAAGATACCGGTTAAAAAGGCCAACCAAACTGGTCGACTGGTGGAAAGAAAAATCTTCCCTTTAAAACCATGCTTCATAGTTCGGGGTGAAAAACTTTCCCATTACATGCTGACCCCGAAACATTTCTTCCTTCCACGCTCACTCGCTCTCCATCTCTGTCTTCTATCGGTGCTTCTTAAAAGTGAAATGCTTCGCCAGGTTGCGTCATAACTCACACTCAATTATTTTTTTATGGCTCGTCGCGTTCGCTCGCTGCGTCCTGGTAAGCCGATTGACCGAACCACCCTGGGTAACGGATGGACGAGCCCAGGCAAGAGAAAAAAAAACAGCCCGGCGAATAAACGAAGCTGGGCTTCGAACCCCGAAAACTTTCGTGCGAGAATTCACCAGCACTAGTGTGCAGGCGGGCGCAACCAAACCCCGAAACCCTAGGCACCATCACACGGTCCAGATGGAAAAAGTTCGATCCATGGGCCGCGTGAATCGCAAAACCCTGGGATGCCCTTTAGGGTCGATCCGGTGTAAGTGTTGCGTTCGACCATTAACGAGTTATGGTCGCACAGAAATTCGGCGCCAGCGTTGGTGCGTCGACTTTCCCGGTGGGCGTATTGCAGATTTTGAGGAACGAACCACACCAGCGCGATTTCGTGTGCGACCGATTAGCCAACATTTTCAAACCCACACCACCCGATGACGGAGAAAAAGTTTTAATGCTTCATCATGAATGGTTGGGGCTGGTGTGGGCTAAAGTTGCTCACTTTGGGCCGGGGGTTTTGTTGTGATGTGGTTCGCGCGCCTTCGTAACGCACCTGAAGTTAATTTTGAAGCCTCTGTTCTGCTCCAACGGTTGGAAATTGATAGATTTCGTGAATCGTGTCACACGGCTAATGGTGCACACATAATTTCGCTCACCGGGTTTCGTTTAGATTGCTGTTTTTTTTTTTTTAACAAACATCTTCCGCCCGAACACACATTCGTCAGGGCACTGTTATTAATTTACGGTTCAGGAAAAACCGTTCAGTTCATAATAAACTTTCGCAGCAGTTCGGTAAATGGCGGCATTATTCTCGTCGACATCACGGCCAACAAAAAGCATTGCGACAGGGCTGGGTCTAAGCCTGCCACTGCTGCCGCTATTCATGCTGCACAGCATGTCAGAATTCTATTTCGAACGCGTCAGTCAATTCCAGATCGTGGCGGCACAGCACGCCAACAGAATGGGGCAGGGCTCATCGCACTCAGCATTGTAAGAAGCTGTTCTACAAGATCAGCCCTACCGAGCACAATGCCCAACCGGAAACAATACACCGTGTTGTAGATGCGTCCCCCCTCCCCTTTATCCTGGCCCCTTCTCCGGACGAAACATTGCCCACCGCCATCATTACAAACGTCATAAACTCGAGTGCGAGTTGGTGCCTTGCAAACGGTAGACATTTGTCAGGACTTGAGTTGCTAGTTGCTGCTCCGTGCTTTTGTCTGCTGCAGGCTTGTCTGACGAACCCCGGGTTTTGCATACTTGCTTGCAAATAATGTAACCTCGGCAGCAGCCACTCTACACTCTCTTTCGGTCCGCTGTAGATCGCATCCACCAATAACTCCTTTTAGTGCCGGAATCTCTACAGCAAAGTATCCTATTTCAGCAAGGTTGCACAATGTTACAGAGGCTGCTGTAACATTTTTCGCCCCTTGCCTGTCTTCTTTTGACCGTTCTGTGCGAGACGTTTTTGTGTTGTACGGTGTGGCCTGCCTATATAGCCCACCCAACAAAAACCAGCCTCCTTTACACCTTTCAGCACTTTCCGAGGTCCGGTTCCGGGGTCCGGGACTGGTGAAACAAATCGAAACACGGCGCATCGTTCTGTTTAGCAGCACAAGTCACACGGCTAGATGGGATGGTATTGTTTTTCCGGAACGTTTGCCAGTATTATTGCATTACGTAGTACAACCATCCCCCGAACGCTACACAAAACGCTGAGCTGTCGGAAACGGTTGGAAAGTCGGGCCAGCGAAGAAACTATATTAGAAATCGGCTTCATACCAGCCGTGAACATGACACCTTCCGCCTTTCTGTCTCGTCTTGCTGATTATTGCACAGGCCGCTTAGGAAGTGCCAGCGTGGTGGTGTAAAATCGTTACAAAATCTCGGCGCGACCCAGCATCAACACACAAACGGCTTGTTTCGTACCTTGTTTCGATGAACAATGACCAATGAACCTGTTGTACAATCATCGAGAAAATTACTTCTTTTCCACAGCCCATCCACGCCGGGCTTTATCGTGAAGGTTAGGTTGTCAGTTGCCGGTGGCAGTTTGAGATCCGGTAATCTTCCTTTGCTTCTAGCGATAGGTGTTGTTGAGCAGAAATTGAAACAATTTCTGTTCCTGATTTACATGGCGCACCTGGGCAGGTAGTTGCACCTTGCAGAGGAATCACCACTCGGGTCAACCTTTTACAACGATTCAACTCTTAGCAATCACATCTAGCGGATTCATTTAATTTTACTTTGTTGTGTATAAGCTGTTTGAAGTTTTCAAATTGAATTCTGGTAACAAGAATTCGATGTAAAACGACAAATGGTCCTCACACAACTTACTTCTTTTTATCGTTCCAATAGTCCAATCATATAAACTTCTAGCCTTTAAGAGTTAAACACTTCCATCGAGTTTCATAGAAACGTTCTTCTTCTCATCATCCCACCACACACAAATGGCGATATCGATTACTTCCCCCGTGAGCTAGCCGAGCTTGGTGAGATGGTTCGATTTTCTGATTTCATCGTAATTTGATGTCATTAATTTCGGCGATGTATAGCTATTCATCACCGGATTTTGCTGATTACCGATCAGACCAATGCCGGGCTAGAAATCGACACGTGCAGGCATTCGGCAGACCACATAAACGACCATTCCTGAGTATATAACATTAGCGCGAGATGATAATAAACCTTCCACCGAAGTCGTGATACACGATACCATTTGATGTCGATTGTTTGTGGTTCGAGAAAAAACGGTAAGCCAACATTTGGTTGGCTTTGTATAAGTGGCAGCCAGAAGAAACCCCCATTATTACACGGCACCTGCCGTTGGCTGTGCAAGATTGACGTAAAGTATCATGTTATTATAATGGAATGAAGGCTTTTTTTTTAAGGAAAACTAAAAAAGCTTACAAACCAGCAAAGCTGTCAATCAAATGATTGTAAAGATTTTGAGCTATATCAGATAACCGCACATGTGGCGTCAAATGAAAGGATGTCACGGTAGACAGTATATTAAGACGCCGTGGTTTGATGATAACAATGAAATATAGACCAAAACAAAAAATCAGTCCAATTATTCCCTAACATAATACGCTACTTGACGGAACCGTTGTTCGACGGACGCTCAAGAAAAACTAGTATTCAAGTACAATGACAGCTCACTTCAAACATCGCAACCTCAAATTGCTCTCAAAAACCTATCCACTGGCAAAACTTTGCCTAAACCTCACCAGGAAGAGCGCGCCAGGCACAGTGTGACGTGTTCTTTTGTTTCATCTCTTTCGACTACCGACCTCTCCCATTAACCTTGCTTGGGATGAGATTGGGAAGTGTGGTGCTTTTATTCTGGTACGCCGTACCACCACAACAGCCGGAGACACTGGCAACAACTGTCATCTCTAGAGCACCAAGAGGCGCAACTTTCGTCGCATAAAGCCGACCGGAACATGCTGGTGAAATAAAACGAAATCATACACAACAAATAGAGAGCAGAACCAACGCAGATCTAGACGCATGTCCCCGGTAACGGGAAGAGAAGATTCTGAGCAGCGGGTTTAAACAGCACATCCATCCCCAGCTCACCCAGCCATCTATAGCACACCGGAACCACAAATGCATTATCAAGAGCGATTTGGGATGTTTGCAGCTGGAAAGTTTCATAGTTTTGGAAAAGTTTCCCTGCTTGCAGTGGTGCTGGTTGGTTGTGTTACCTATTTTGCGGAGTTACCGAGTTGCCAGAGACCATCGTTTGCCGGTGGAGTGAACCTGACAAACACGATGTGCGTCAACTTTTACCACTTTCTAATAGAAAACAAATAACTGTTAGCCACTGCAACCACAGTGATTTTTTCTCGTTCAATATCGTGTCTCTTGCGTGGAGGAAAATTGTGCTACGATGAAGAAGTACCGTCCGTTCTTAGCTGTGCCCTTAAAGCTTTTAAAGCGATGATTCGTTCGTTTGAAGCTTAAGTAATGACTTTTACTCACTTAACCCGATGTAATGTGCGAGAATTTCAAATTCAAATTGAAAATAATTGCACCACATATTCATTGTTCGACACACATGCTGCTCTCGACCAAACGGAGTGCTCCATAAATCATCGTGCTGGCGGTGCTCCGGTGCGAAAATTCATCTTCCAAAGAAGAGATACGAACACGAACACGAGGCAGGCGAGGGAAAACAATTCCTCATCTAAGTAAACGCACCAAATGAATATTCAATCTGCAGTAATTTAAACAAATCTCATTAGTAGAGCGAGCTGGAAAATCTTGAGCAAATTCCTAACGCCGAACCTTGAGAACCTGCAGGTACTTTGTGTTATTACAGCACCGTTGCCGTTGGTGAGCAAACGAGCCCCACTGGGTAAAATATTCAAATAACCTTATTCACCTTGGCGCGGTGGCGTGCAGGAATGTATCCATTTCCTGGGTTTTCCACCCCGACCGGGACGACGGAAGATAGCCCGCGCGCGTACACCGATCGTACTACAAATGAAGGAAAATTATAAAACTTTCAATGGTGCTTACCAACTAATAAGCATACCATTCATCGGTTGCAGGCATCGAGATGGATGGTTTTTCTTCACGGGTGTGTTTTTGTTCGTGTGCTTTAAGACACCGGAGTGAGAGATAGAGGCGCTTACTTTATGTGTCAAGCTATTTTGCTACTGGTTTGGTTGGGCGTTCATTTATTCATTTTTTTTTATCTACTGACTTGTGCGAGGTCTCCTTCAAAGAATGGTGTAAAGAGAGCGGCAAAGAATTTAACAAAGAAACTCCATCCAACAGTCAGTGGTATCGAGAGACCACATTAAAACGAGAAGAATCCGCAAGATTAATGAGCCTCGGCTGCCACTAAAGCCCACATCTGGAGGCGACTCAATTTGGGTAGAATTTTTCGGTACGACTTTGTGCGGTCCACGGTCGGAAGCTTTAAGATTGCGCTTATTAATTAGACCATCTTTGATTTATTCATCATACTAGCGCACGGTTGCGATCCCCTGTGCAGCACGGGGCTGAGACGACATCCCAACACACATCCCTCGAGCTACGTACCATTTCATTTGTGAAGAAGCCACAGAGCTCTGGAAAGCTACCTAATAATCCTTCTTCAACCCGGAGAAAAGCGCCTTAAGCCTGCCGAATGTGTACGAACCAAGGGCCGCTGTGTGTGTGTTTGTGTGCGAACCGAAAGTGAAGCGTACTTTGCTAATTGCGTGATAAAGCACAGGTGAGAATAATTTATCAAAATATAACACGATCACCGTGGGCAGAAGTGTGGCGACTGCTTCCACGCAAAACTTGCTTAATATTCGTGTTAATGGAAGATGGATTGGACGTCGAGATTTACCACCACCCATTTCTGCTTGCCCGCCATTTTCTCATGCACTACCGAGGCAGAGAAGAAGGAGGAGAAGTGAGAATGGAGATGGAGGGTGGTGTGCAACAGCAAGACGTTTTCATCTGCCAGCGGCAAAGTCTGCTCATCGACTACTCACTCTTCTGGTGTGCCTTTATCTGCACCAGCAGGCTAAAGAAGGTAATCCGCAGGATAATGAACAATCCCAACCCAAAGTACAGACCCCCACGGTGGGTCTTTCGTCTCTTTTGCAGCACTCATCACCATCACCGTGTATCATTCGCGATGAAACATTGGTTGATTACCTACTCGATGCCACGGAGCGTTTATGTAAAATGCAACGGTTGCAAAAACGATCCTCCACCCATCTCTGCCCATTGTGTCTCGCCGAACCGACTGCCTGGTACAATCGCGCATCAAAATCTTCTCCAAGCATTGCTACGGATGCGTTGCCACATTGTGGACTCTGCTTAAACTCCACCACCAAGCCAAGATACGAGCGTGAAACGTAATACCGCACATCTTAATGAACCACTCGGTGCCCTTTTTGAAGGAACACCTTCAATCGGTGTGCTGTACCGGGGGAGAGAACCCACACTCTTTGAAAGTCCATAACTTCAGGTTCCACAAGAGCCACTTGCATCTTCACCCGGGGACATCCCATTCCAACGAGACGCTAGGTGTCAGAACGGAAAGCATTTTCCCTGCTTCCATTGGACGACTTGATTACACCGGAGAACACTGCCAATGTTCCGGCGCGTCAAGTTTTCTACCGTTTCGGGGGTGCCCCGTTTGTGCCAAAACACATACATCAAAATGGATTAGCGCTACCGGTGTGCGTGTGTGTGT
>KZ061678.1:425564-436276 GCA_002091835.1 Anopheles maculatus | reverse complement strand
AGAGAGAGAGAGAGAGAGAGAGAGAGAGAGAGAGAGAGCAAGAAGGATTGGGAGTTCCTACGTAGGAGTTGGGGAAAACCCGCTTATTAATGAATTATCCACGCTCGAGTACCTGCTTCCCGTGTAGTCTGGAAGCATCGGTTTCTCCGAAAGCCTTCTGCAACGAGCAATCATTTAATCATGCTCACCAGGCACGAGTAAACACAACAAAAAAACTTAAAGGCCTCCACAGAACGCTCGTTTGTTATTCCAGGCTCACAGGCAGCGGGAGCACTCGGCAAAGCGGCCCGGCTACAAGATCGGTATCAAGCAGCGGGTATTTGGCCGGATTGGAATTTTGCACGCAAACCCCTTTTTCGTTCTTGTAAAAGCACCACGGTACCACGCACGCCACCTATTTATGTCCTTGACGCACGATCATCTCCAAATACAATTATAAGCGAGAGAGAGAGAGCAAGAGGGATTGGGAGTTCCTACGTTGGAGTTGGGGAAAACCCGCTTATTAATGAATTATCCACGCTCGAGTACCTGCTTCCCGTGTAGTCTGGAAGCATCGGTTTCTACGAAAGCCTTCTGCAACGAGCAATCATTTAATCATGCTCACCAGGCACAGGAGTAAACACAACAAAAAAACTTAAAGGCCTCCACAGAACGCTCGTTTGTTATTCCAGGCTCATCTAAGATAGGCAAACCCGCAAACAAATTGGGGGCTTCAAATTTATAGACACTCTCTTCGGAGCAACTTTTCCATCCGGATCCATTTTTTTTTTTTGCGTGTGCTGCGTTGATCAACAAGGTAAGGAAAAAAGCATTTCCGATCGAACAGCTTTAAACGGGAAAAAGGGCGGCGTGTTTCGTGTGCGAAAGTGTTCCCCGAGGGTCGTCACGACAGCTCAAGAACAAACATCAATTATTGGTGATTTATCTTCGGGAAAGCAAAGGCAAGGGCGAGCAAAAAAGTTTCACATTCGGGGGGTAATTAAAAGAAAACTTTTCAGGTTGATTTACTGTATACAAATAAATTCGCAACTTGACAACTGTCAAATGCGCAAAAAAAAAGAAGCTCCGGTGAATAGTTGTTTGAACGAGACCTTTTTGCCGATGAGAGATATGTTGAAAGAGATAAATTTTCCCTGAAGAACGTGGCGTTACGCTGCTCGGGAGCATAATAACGCCTAAAGGTATGCAATTAGAATACGTTATTAGAAGCTTTGTCTTGCATGTTGCATACTTTTCGGCAACGTTATTTATCACTCTAAGTAAGAATGAAAGCTAAAGAATTTTCTGCTTAAAAAGAAACTTTAATTGAGTATAAAACTATTCTAAAATGGATACTAAATGTCCCAGCATTTCACTCGAACACACTCTCTAATGCTTAATCATTTTTCTTGTGTTCAAAAATAAATTCTCCATTTAGTCGATCGGAACCTGATT
This sequence comes from Anopheles maculatus, assembly GCA_002091835.1. Classification (NCBI taxonomy): domain Eukaryota; kingdom Metazoa; phylum Arthropoda; class Insecta; order Diptera; family Culicidae; genus Anopheles; species Anopheles maculatus. Next base: position 434,842 of record KZ061678.1, on the reverse strand, counting down.
CATTTGTATTAGAGCTCCAGCCACATTTATCATGCTGTCATATAATGAAGAGCTGCTAAAAGGCAGCTAAAAGCAGTCCGGTGGAACCGCACGACGCTTCCACAATTAATGACCGAACCAGATACGCCCTGCCCGTTTGCCTTTCTTCTTGCTGCCTCGTCCTCCAGCAACACCTTGTCAACGCTGTCACGCGTATTCCTTGGTCATCGAGCCCGATTACCCACATATGCACGGTCCGTTGCAAATGGCAACTGGCAGCGAGCCAACCGTACCATAAGCTTCGGCGTTCGGCAAGCGAAAAGTGCATCCGCTAGCCAGCGTCCGACAACACACGCTTTGAGGCGCACCGCCCTGACGTTGGCGTGTGTTTTATGAAAATGGACATTAATAGCTGCCACATAATGGCTGTTACCACTTCAGGTAAGAGCGCACGGTGGAGAGTAATGTGCATACAATCTGAACCGTGAAGATGATGTACAGGCGGTTATCATAAACTTTGTTCGGTGGGCGAATTTTTGGCGGTGTACATGGGTAGATGACGCTTCGGATGGTGTTACTTGGTGGTACAAGGTCATTCGCAGCGTGATATGAAGCGTTTGAAAGATGTAGAGATAAGGGTATTGCATACATTTAGGCGTATTGTTGAGAGAGTTTTGGAAACTGGGGTTTTAAGATAATTTTACAACAGAATGATTGCGTTGATGTGATCACCAGATCGAGATACATGCTCCCGAAAGTATGCAAAACGTTCAACAAACAACCTTTACATTATCATACTCATGTCGTTTTGAAAGAAAAACCCTCAAATAATATAACGAATTGGAGAAATGGTGTTTTTGAAAATATTTCTAACAATCTCCGCTTCCATTTAAATTGGAATAAGCAGTTCACGTAATACCTTCTACTCTTCTGAAGGAAACGATCCTCTTGTTTCCATTTTTCACTCGCTCAATTAACGAACCAAATCAAATAAACCCGTTCTTATTCGCCCACCTCTATCGAAACTCCACTTTCGTCCTGTCTGGTTAAGGACATTATTTTAAATTTATGTCCTTTCCAATCCCGAACACATTGTACCGCTCAATGTCGATGCAATTCTTCACGATAACCTTCTGCTGGAGCTTCCGATACGATCCTGGAAAACGAGCACAGACAACCAAACTAGCGCTCATGCCCTCCAGGCCAAAGCACAATCGTGTCTTCTCAACCATTTCCGGCTCATCTCTAACCGGCGGTGCCTTTTAGTGACACTTGCATGATTTATTTGCTGCTGCGAATCCCGGGTCCCAAATCGTTGCGCTTGACTTTTATCCAGTAAACTAGTTTACCTTCGCCCACCTTCTCACGGGATCTTCCGGTCACTTCCGGGACACAACCATCCGAATGCTTTAATCCTTTAGTTCGCCATCTTCCCGTCACACATCCTATCGGACTGTGTGTGAGTGTCTCATTATCGTATACTTTCCACGATTCTCGGTATTCTATGTTTTGTTTCTTTCTTCATTCTCTTACGACGACGCCCAAACGCCCCAAGGATGGTTGGTCGTGGTCGGAAGGCGACAGACTGATCGCTCGTTTACGTCAGCGTTTTGCGTCTTCAAGCACGGTTCAAGGCTGTCGCTGCCTCCGCAGTTTTCGCACACCGTACCGGCACCGAGTTGCACCTCAAGCTGACCTCGACTTTGTCCGGCGCAATTTACTCGAACCGAGGGTGTACATCCGCCCTTCTTTCTATCCCCTCTCTCCCTTCTCCCTCTCTCTCTGGAGCTTCGCTGGGAGGAATGTTATTGTGTCGTGCGGTTTGCAAGGGATGGCAATAAATAAGATTACTTAACTTTTTCGTATCTTGTAAATTAGTTCGAGTGCTACCCGGGGTCCCTTTGGGTATCGCTCGCTACCATCTTCGAAACGATCCCGACACGGCCATTTTCCTCCTCCCGCCCCTCTGTCTAGCGTTCCTAATCACCCACCGTCGCATCTTAAGCCGGGCCGGGTGTACGTTTTGCCTGCCGAGGAGGATGCTTTCTTTTGTTACTGGCCTTCGTTTTTGTTGTGCGCCGTTTTGTTTCGCCATTTGTTTTTGCTCTCCCGTTTTGCCAACCTTTTCGAGTGGTCCGGTAAACATTCCAGGCGTAACCGGATCGTCGTCGTTGCGAGATTGGCGGCACCGAGTGGCAGTGGTACAGCTTTGTATCGCACATTGTTTGGTTCGTGCAACGTTCGACACGGATGTTGCGCGTGTGTTCGTAATCGCACACACTGGTAGCAAAATTGGAACACCGATTCCGAAACGACACAGGACACAAGACCGGCGGCTTCATGATTGATTGTGCGTAATTATATTTGTATCATGATGTCCATCGACCGATAGGACAAATTATAGTAATGCGCTTCAAGAAAGTTGCTCTGTTTGTCTTCCGTTTTGTTTCTCCTCGCGAGTTTGTTTCTTCTCGCTTGCCTGCTTGCCGATGGAAAATACTTCTGAAGGAAGGTTTCAGGGCGAACCGTATAACGCTTTTTCCACCTAGTAATGCAAGTAACAAAAAATGATGCATCAATAGAAACTTTTCCTTATAAAAACTGCCTCACGGTACGAATTCCAAACCACGGGCCGCAACATATCTTGCTTTGTTTCTTATTTGGTAATTTCACCTACCCTGCAAAACAACAGCAAATGTTGTCCCATTCCAATGGACCACTCCTGGACCAGCAGGTGGTGAGTGTGTTTGATAGGGGACTGAAATAATTTTAGCCCACTTCTTCTACAGCACTGGCAAAGAGTACTAGGAAGATGAGCTTCATAAAATACGTATTCTCGGTGGAAAAAAAAGGAAAGCTGGTCACTTTCTATTCCCTTCTGGGTGTGCAGAGAACAACACAAAAAAAACAAACACAACGCCCAAAAACCTCAAGACAAGGCAACTCCCGGGTACTGGTACTAGCAATGTGCCAGCATCATACATTTTCCCGCAAGGTACAAAACCCGTACCTGGACAAGCTGCTTTCGACCATTTTGCGCCATGTCACAAACACACACACACACACCCACACACGAAGCACCATGAGAAGGATTCTTCCCACCAGCACCGGTAACGACCTGTGTAAGCTTTAGGCTGAAAGTGTGTGTTGTACTTAACAGACTGCACCGTTTCCCGGCAAGAGCACCGCCATCATCATCGAGGTGGGTTAGCGTTATCCCTGCAGCCCAGGGGGTGCCTACTGGCATGGATTTGGGTGGTTTTCGGTAATTACAACTATTATGTTGAACCGGGATCAGTGAACGTTTTCCGCTTTTCTTTCCCCCCCTGTTGGTCGAACGGAAGCTCCACACACATGCCTGTGCGGGAGTCCATGTTTATTGGATGATTTACCAGCGTTTACGCCAATGGTGCCGTGCACCAACAAATCAAAGACGTTTAGATCTCTTTCATGGATGAATGGCTTCGCATTGATTGAGCCGAGTAAAAGAAATCAATTTCATTACAACCATTGGCAGCTTGGTGGTATCAGAAAGATCGGTAAAGTGCTTTTTTGTAATGTGAATTGTATACATTCAGGCGTTTAACTTTACTTTCCTGGCATATTATGACTTTGTTTAAGAATTTGCCCTAATAGAATGGAACAAATTGAGTAGTAAACACAAAAAAACTAATTCGCTGTATGATTGCATACTTTCAGGCGTTTTACTGAATGATTTAGATTTTGGTAGCTATAATATTCCGAATTGAACTTTTAATGCATAAATTCTGGCTTTAACGATACGTCACATATAGTTCAAGCTTTGTATGTGTTTGAAACTGTGTATTTAAAGCTCGGGTATATTCTTTCAGCCCCTAACCAAACATTATGATTACATACTATTTTGGGCCTTAAACTATACATACATCACAATTGAACCAGGCTAGAAACCCAATCTCTTCCTCCGTCCCATACAATCCACACGCAAACTTTGTGTTTTTGAAACACAAAATACTATTCACCAAAAGCGTCCATTGGACACTCTCGACTCGAACTTTAACATCAACTACACTGTAAAGCTGAACCATTAAAACTTGCTCCATTCGTACTGTTCCATTTCGTACGCAGGCCCGCTTGTGTAAGCTTGCCACATCCACATGTAACTCGTAAATTATGTACAAGATTACGTTCGAGCAGTGTAATTTGCGTTTCGTTTTGCTGAACAAAACCCATCGCTTTACATAACGCGGACAGGTGCACAGGCATGAGAGGACAAAAAAAAAGACATATACAGAACACATTCATGCAGCGGCAAAATGTAATCTTCAGCGAGAGACGCCATTTTCGAAGGTGTGCACCGCCGAATGCCGGGCAAAACAAATCGACGGCCAGCGCTGTTTGTGAGTCGGGTTTTCCAAGCGGCAGCAAACTAATCCACGAAGGCAATCAAAACCCATTATGACCCATTCAAAATTTAGTAACTGCAATGAAGCGAATGCAGCGAACACGAAACGTCCGAATGTGCTATGACCCCTGTGCACAAATTCTAGCCCTAGTAGGCCCCTTAGGAGAATGGAATTTCAACCTCCGCCGTCGAAAAAAAAAACACCAAGCAAACTACCCTCCCGAAAATAGCAGATACACCCTCGTTTGACCCAAAAAAAAGCCCCCAACTTTACCAACACGAGAACACGAGCTGTTCGCACACATGAAATCTCACGAGACGGACGGGTTATGCGCTAGTCAGCAGCAGCGTGCGGGTTCATAATTGATAGAAACTGACTCCGATGCGATCGCCCGGGTGTGACACAGCGGACGGCGAATGAAAGTTTAATTTTGTCATAGCGAATGATTTCTTCTGCAGTCCCTCACCGGTGCTAGCCGTCACACATGCCAGAGTTGCCACAGTTGCCCGACGTCCACAGGAAGGCAGACCGTCCCCGCTGGGTGAGCGTAAAATGCTCAATAACTTTCATCCGCTGTTCTTTGGCGGCGGACACATAAAGACGTGCCCATAAAATCTCGGTCATTGTAGAAGACATGCACGCCAACACACACGGTGAAAGAGAGCTCACAAACAAAAAGCACTTTCCCGGTGGGGTGTTTGATATATTGTTGTTGCTGTAGTGAGACGTCGGAAGCTCGGTGTGTAAAGGCGCTTTGGGACTTGGGAAAAGGACTCACATACACAGTCTACAAAAAAAAAAACTTCCGAGCATGAAGAAAGGACAAACTTTAAAGCTACAGTAAACGCCACCAGCGTCTTGCTTCGATAGTGCATCGCACAATTAAAGAGCACACTTGGATGTGGTGTTGTGGCGTAAAATGTGATGTAGCTTGTTCCCTGTAGTGTAGTGTGCGCCTTTTAATGTGCCACAACCTGCCATCCATCCATCCAGCCATTCGTCCGCTGAACGTGTGTGCCTCGTTTTATAACCGCATTAAGATTCAGACCGTTCAGGCTGCTTATAATCTGATTATCTGCCTTATTTTCCTCGTACACACTCTAACGAGCGTTATGGCTAGAGGAGGGCCTCCTCATGGCACAGCAACAACAGACACGCACTCGACAGCCGACAACCATCTAAGGCACCTTAGAGAAAGGAAGTCATCATCACGCAGGCACACGAAGCGTCATGCAGTTGATGCCTTCTTTGCCCGAGTTTCCCGCTGTTCTGCTGTTTTAAGGACCTTATCACGGAACTCTTCTCTCTTCCATTCATTTGCCTGACGCTAGTACACACGCCACGCCAATCCGGTGTATACGGTTTGCAGCCCAACTCTAATCACCTTGGGCGTAATGAGAACCACACACACACAGACACACATCGACACACGTAGGAACACGTCTAAGCATTCACGCACGCACTCACGTTGGATCGCCCACATGGGACCGCACAGTCACGGGAAAGAACAAAGAGAAATCGTAATTTCGGAACGCAAATGTTTGGTCGTTCGCGGAGATTGCACGGCACACACTCTGGCTACCGGGCCTTGCTCTGAAAGGTAAGAACTTTACACCCTCATCCTCTCATCCGTGTAACAGTAACCGGTAAGGTACGGCAGCTGTCACACAGCACCACATCGAGATACACTATGACTTCGGTGGTGTAACGGGCTAGTATACGGGCTGAGCTCACTAACACACCGGTAGTCACCGCACGATAGTCGCACCCGATAGCCACTTAGTACACACGCACACACGCTGTGTGTTGCTTTCATTTATCATCGTTTCACTCGGCTGCGGTGTGTTCCGGTTCCGGTGTGGGGCGTGTGCGTGGGAGTGTGTGTGTGCGGGGTGCGGTGTGTCATTACCGTCCGCCTCGCTTTCGGAACTTACTTTTCACAACCACACACATACACACACGCAAGGCTGATGCGATTGTAAATTTCCGTCCTGGGGAACTTGACCGTCGACTGGCAGGATCGGACCGAGATATTGTGTGTCTGTGTGTCTGGGAACGAACGAAAACCGCGTAGCGAAAGTTTTTCTTTCGGTCGAAGGCCGCGACACACAAAGCCAGTGCCTAGTGCCTGGCCCAATATAGTGGCTTTTGCACACACGCACACACACACAAACATGTACAAACTTTTACAGAATGACCATTCTAGGGCAAGCCGTGACACGTCGGCAGCTCAGGGTTTCACGAGGTTAAAGAAGCCTTTTGAACGCATTCCGACTGACTGCATCGTTGCAGGGCGCACCCAGTACCACTTGCACACTACTGCACTTCAACTTCACTTTACCTTGTGTAATTTTTGGACAATTTGCTCACCACCGCTCGCACTGAAACCAGCTTTAATGAGGCCCCAGGCTTTTCCGCCGGATGTGATTATGTCTTCAGCATCGCAACCGATGGACACGGACACAACCAAACCAACCACAATCGTGAGCCGTTTGTGGCAGCCTTTATGCGTTTGCTATTTCTATTTTCTTCTCCGCTTTTTTTTTTTCGTTGGTCTCGGGACACACGCACACTTCTGCTGCACACAGAGCCGTATACCACCAGCCTTCGCTCTGGTTCAACAAGCACACCACACCGCGACGGTGCTGAGACACGGGGTTTTTTCTCGCACACCCAGCTTCACTGCGCCCTCAACGTAGACTGACTTCCGTTCGGGACTGCACAACACGCCGAGTCTGCCGTTGGCTTCGGGAACCCGTGCCTCCGAACTCCACATCCTGCAGGACACCTGACCCACGGTTGTTCCTTCGCGATTGGTAAGGTTCTGCTCCTGCTTTCTCTGTCACTCGAACGGTTTCCGTGCCGCACATCCTTCGGAACTGTCACACTGGGCAGGCGCACTGGGTGGGTTTGATGCGTTTCGGCTTTAATGTTTCGCCCCGTAGTAGGATTGTGTGTGTGTGATTGTTCTTTCACTTCTTCCACTCTACGGGAACTTTTCATTTCTACGGTCGGGAAAACCTTGCTTCAATTTACTTTTCTGTTGCTTTTGTGCCGTGCAGCACAGGGTGACTATTGAGAGCTCGAATGATGCCTCAGATTTAGTTCTTAAACATTATTTATATTAAACTTTTTGAGATTATGGAACTACTGGACCTAATAACAGGATAATATTATTGAAGCGTTAACATGCATTTTATACAGATTGATCCCATTAAGGTCGTTTTGCCATCATGTTTTGAGGCAAAATAAATGTAAAATTTAACATATTTTTTATAAAGCATAATTTGATAAAAAGAAACATTTCTCAATATTTTTTATACCCAAACATGTACCTCGTTTATATGTCAATAACAACACATAATTCGTTATGTCCGTAGCTATCACACTATGAAAATATGGACGGCTACATCGTAAACACTCAGTCAGTATACGATCTGTGAAATGTTGAACGAGAAGGCACTTTTGTTTGGAAAACAGATCCTACTGAGCTGTTGCCGAAAAGGATAGAGAACATGAGTGACTTATTTTGGCACATAAAAGTAATTTTTTGCGATAAACGAACGGCTACCGTGAATTGAGACACAAAAGACCATTTCATCAATCATTTAAGATTTTTGGGAGTTTTTGCTAGAAAATTTGGAAGAATATTTTGTACATCAATATAGTCATAAGATGCCAGGTAGAATGTGTGTTAAGCAAATATTTAAAATTTTAATTACATTTTATCCTTATTGTTTTGTTTTTGTGTTCTAGCACAAAACATTAATCAGTTCTAGTAACATGATCTCTACTTGCCTTCGCAATGTATCAACAGTATCGCGTTCAGTGTTGTAAAGCTTCCCATTACCTTCTCACAACCACTGCTAGACGCACGGCACGCAAACACAGACGTTCACGTACGTTCACTACGCATGTCCGTTTCCTCAAAGCAAGACAAGTGTCCTATCCTTTCCAGCCTGCCGCCCATCCAACGGGGCCGTAAACGTTGAAGGAAACTCGGGACCAAACCCCCAAACACCTCAACCTAACGAACGCACCACAGGAACTGAACCAAAAATCTGTTTGTCAACAAGCGTCGTGAACGAAAGGTGTCACACACTCACTGTAAACATATTTTGTATATCTGTCCACTTTGGTCCGGTTGCAGTTGTTGGTTGCAGAGCAGTGCAGTGGTAGGTGTGAGGTATTGCTTGCGAATTTTGCTTCAATTCGTAGTGAGCCATTGTGTTGCGTTTTAGCATCGTTGAGGTGAGAAAAGGAATGTCTTCCTAATACGACGTCAATGACGTAGTGGTACGTATGTGCGCTATTTGGGGAAATTAACGCAGTCGTGGGAAACGCGATTTGTTAGCGATAAATTAGGTAAAAATGTGTAAAAGCAAACGAATGAATGGACAACTTGAGTGCTACAATGCATTTCCATCAACAAGTTTGTGCCCCTGAATGTAGGCACGGTGTGTTTGTATGCATACATATGCTATAGGTGCGTGATTGATACAGTGATAAGCGCACGGTTTGGCACAAGGGATGAACAGATGAATATTTTTATATAATTCAAGTTCTACATATTTATAACAGTTTATCGCGATTTTGGAATGAAAAACAAATATTCCAACATTATAAAAAATATTTCAAAACTAATCTAATGTGCAAAAAATAAACTCGGGATAGAAATGTAGCAAAAACACATCGTGTTGTTTCCCCTGGATATCCATACCTATTACACAAGTGTGTAGTTGTGTCTTTAGCGCAGCTTCTCCACACTACAGTAGGGTTGCGATGAGCGAGAAACGATCGCCGCAATTAAGAGAGCCACGCAAGATTAACGCGGGAGAGCAGCTTTGCGCAGGTTAAGATGCTTGTACACTGCAGCAAGATGTCGTTGCCCAATGCAGTATGTATATTCCATTG
>KZ061678.1:397760-425016 GCA_002091835.1 Anopheles maculatus | reverse complement strand
TACTTTTCGCCGTAACTCGAGAAGGAAACAAAAAAAAAACAAACCAACTTCGCTTATTTTGAAACATTTTGTTTGATCAGCTCTCGTTCGCGATGATCGTAGCTACAAGAGGTCGTGCGTATTCCACGGGCGCGATACAATACACAAAAAATGTATGGTTTCATGAATGAAGCAGAAGGCGAGACAGAGAACGAAAACCGAAAGCGAAGCCAAAAAAATATCCCGTCATATTTTTATATAATTCAAGTTCTACATATTTATAACAGTTTATCGCGATTTTGGAATGAAAAACAAATATTCCAACATTATAAAAAATATTTCAAAACTAATCTAATGTGCAAAAAATAAACTCGGGATAGAAATGTAGCAAAAACACATCGTGTTGTTTCCCCTGGATATCCATACCTATTACACAAGTGTGTAGTTGTGTCTTTAGCGCAGCTTCTCCACACTACAGTAGGGTTGCGATGAGCGAGAAACGATCGCCGCAATTAAGAGAGCCACGCAAGATTAACGCGGGAGAGCAGCTTTGCGCAGGTTAAGATGCTTGTACACTGCAGCAAGATGTCGTTGCCCAATGCAGTATGTATATTCCAATGCGATTGTGTAATTTGGACGTGTTTTAAGTAGGTTGTGCTACAAAATTGGCTTGTTTCTAGGTAAATAGTCTAAAAAATCATTGTACTATGAAATAACAAAAATATATGAACAGATACGTTTTTCCCCCGCTGGAAATGTACAACTATTTTCAATAATTGAAATTATTTTACTCGAAGCTATGCTTTAACAACCAAACGTAGAATTGTCGTAGTTGAAAACGACAAAATAAAACCTTACGAAACCACACAATTGCACTCGTGTAGCGGACCCTTCAGCTAATAGGCAATACATTATATTTACACCGGGCCGCAACGGCGAAGCGCCTCAATACGCAACAAACCTTCCAAGCGATCATTTCCGAAGCCGCAGCTGTTAGGTAGCTCCGTGTGGTTTGGTTGCGTTGTGTTGTTTTGTTGTTCTTGTGTGCTATTTGAGCGGCTAACTATAAAAGTGAACTATCACGCTATACCTGACCAAACAAACACAATTCTGAGCAGCTTCCATCAGACGTTGCAGGTGATCCAGTAAGGCATAAGGTATGCATCTTTCCTAGTGTGGCAAGTGTCTCCAGTTGTGTGTTGTGAGTAGTTGTGTGTGTGTGTGTGCGATGCGTCAATACGGGAATTGCGTATGCACCACATGTTTATAGGCCAAACGTCGTGGATAAACTATACACAAACTGCGTGTGGCTTGTCGATATCTCCATCGGTTGCACATACATGACCTACACCAATCCGTTTGGCGAAACGCATATTCTCGCATATTCATTTCTTCACACCAGAGGCGGTCATTGAATTGTGTTATGCCGTTTCGCTTGTTCGCAGTGCTTACGCCGGCCACCGGATTTGCGAGCGATGCCGTTCTATAGGATGTGACGCGAAGGGTTCTGTGTGTGCGCGCGCGTGTCTGCTGTGCTTGATAGGCCGGCTAAAATTAGCTCACCATCCATCCCGTGTTGTACTGCCGTCACACAAGGCCAATAAATTTCACTGTGCACGAGTTTCACTTTCCGCTCAATGTCGAGATTGAGCCGGATCGTGGTGTTTTCTTCACATTAATTATGGCTCGGTTTGGGATTGTGCGCCATGCTTGATGTAAGAATGACGTTTTCGCATGATCAAAAAAGAGTTCGTTTTTTGAAGGCCACACCGATAACATCTTAACCCTCGGGTGCATTATCATCTTCAGTTGCATGTTCTTTTAAATGTCAAATGCCTCCACAAACCGCTGCATTCTAGAGTGTGTTCGAGAGCGTTTAAGTCTTTTTAATTTTACTGTAACGAGTTAATGGAAATGGAAATGAAGGACGAACTGTGTACACGGAAGTAAGGCTGCAGAACACAACCCACTGGAACCAGTTTCCTTCGCGACTGCTAAAACTCGTCCAATCGGAACGAGCTGCCTGTATACATGGGGGCCTTTTTTTTGCTCTACGTCTAGCAATCAGTAGATTGCAATTATCGTGTGAATACGGCTCAGAAATACGCCTTGCTGGCGTACAATAATAATACAAACAGCTTCAACATAAAACACATTCTTGCTACTTTTCGCCGTAACTCGAGAAAGAAACAAAAAAAAAACAAACCAACTTCGCTTATTTTGAAACATTTTGTTTGATCAGCTCGTTCGCGAAGATCATAGCTACAAGAGGTTGTGCGTATTCGACGGGCGCGATACAATACACAAAAAAATGAATGGTTTCATGAATGAAGCAGAAGGCGAGACAGAGAACGAAAACCGAAAGCGAAGCCAAAAAAATATCCCGTCAACCACCGTCACTCGCTCGAATGTATAAAAATGCATAAAGAGAAACAAACCGGTGGACTTTGATCAGCCAAAGATCAACACCCTGTTGTGTAGGTTTCCGTTCCGCAGCTTCCACGGCTTCTGCTACAATTTGTGTCACACGCGCGCTACACGCTACACAACACACGTTCCCTTATATATTCTATACGAGCCGGATGGAACCGGTAAAAAATCATATTTTAGTATTTTATTTGATCGTGTGTTTGTGTGTTGGTGTATCGTTCGACGCGAATCTGTGTCAAGCGATGAATGCGGGAGAATGATCGAGAGTGTGTACAATACAAGCGAAACAATACATAGACAGCACGATGCGACGTGCGAGTATCGTCAATTAACTGTTGGTGTATCGTGCTCATCATAACCAAAAAATACACGCAAGACGATCTTTATACTTTTGGCTAATTAGTTCCGCTTTTTTCATATGTTACTAAGAAATTTTGCCACAACTAAACCAATCACCGTTTTACACAGTCTACACAGAGTCTGCGCGCACGCCGGTGATAAGAATGTCGGTCGCAAATATTGTTTTCCGTCATGATAAGCGGCCAGCAGTCAACACAACTAGTTCCGTCAGCTTCCAGAACAACCCACACTATAGCCACACTCTGGAACAGGTCACTAGCAAATCGGTAAACATCGTGGCCGTCCGGGACAAATTGGCGGTTTCTTTGCCCTTTCAACAACAATCGCCCGTTTCGCGCTCTTATCTAATTTGATTGCGTGAAGTCGAATAGGCCTATACACAGACGATCGTACCGATAAGTAGCCGATAGTGGGAGCAGCATGTAGCATGGAGCCGTGGGCTCAGTTTTATTGGATCAATCGGACTTTGCACTTCGGGAACGGGGAACATTAGCTTGAACGTTGTGATCGTGAGTGGAGATGGTTGGTGTAGTAGTTTCGTTGTAGGTTAGTGAACACTTCATGGACATATTGCTTCACAAGACGAAGTTTTATCATGATGTTTAAGTGCAGATGTATTGTTTCGCAATGATAAGACCCTAAAAATAGAGCTTTAGTGTCGTAAGACAATCATGGTAACAGAAAAAATCGGTTGTGCAATAGGCCCAATCTGGAACCTACATACGAAAAAGATTTCTTCTTGATTTAATTACTTGGAAATCCTTGGAAACACTGTTATGGGAAATTCTACATCACTTGGGACACACTACAGATGCCTTGGCCTGTCAGTAATTTGGAAACTGACAAGATCTATAACTCTCCAGAAATATACAGACAAGAATTTAATTGACAAAAGTATGACAAGCATACGATCACCCAGATCATTCACCTCTTGGATCAAGCTAACCAACCAACAAGTGGAAAAAATATGGTTGGCTGCCAGTCGCCGAGCGATTGTCTGACAATGACCGTCACATGCGTGTCTATGTGACCGTCAAACCACATCATTACCGCCACATTACAGTGAAACGTTTTGCGGGAAACAAAATAATCCTCCCTGTCACAATGAATCAACGGAAAGAATGTGTTCTATTCAGCAGCAGAATCGTAGCTCAGCACCATGCAATGACACCAGTTGCGGGCACTTTAAAGCGTATCATAGTTCTGTTTGAAAATAAACATCCACTTAAAGGGAAGGAAAGCAACGTACAAGCCCTTTTCATGAGCTGTGTAGCAAAGAATCCGCAACGTGTTGCTACCACTAATGTCATGCAGGGCACATCTCATCTCGCTCATTACCACACAAATGGGGAGGCCCTTCTTTCGTCAACAGTGGCGCGCTGCTCATCGAAAACTATTCCCGTTCGCGCTCGATTAAGCACGTGCCGTGAACGTTTTTTTTTTGTGTGTGTTCCGAAGCTCACGTTTTATTGTAATTTATGATGTGAAAAAAATTGCTCACCGCACTCGGTGAAGGCTACTACACATTCTTCCGGTAGAGCAGAAGAAATTTCAAAAAAAGGGAGATGTCAAAACGTTATACGGAAACTCAAACAAACAGTCTGCTTCCCTGGTGGTAATTGGATGCAGGGTAATTAAAGTATTTTCTCGTTATTCTCTACCCATCGCGATTTTTTTTTAGTATCTCCTCCATCAGGACGCTGTTGCGTCGTTCAGTGGTGCACTTGTGTGTGTGTGTGCCTTACTGATTGAAGAAGACTTCAGCACGCTTTCAAGTGTCCTCCACTGTGGACACTCTTTTCGAGAGCGCGCTCCAAACAGCAAGTGGTGGCGTCTCTTGCCAGCTTTGATAATGAGATGCTGTGATACTAAAAGGCACCAAGAAGAAGAGTTCCTGGATGCTGCCACCAGTCCTTTGACGACTACATTTTTACTATAAACGACACGAGCAATGGAAGAATGGTAATGCGGGAAAAGATTGATAACGTTGGCACTTTTATTTCCGGTAGCTTTGGGCTGTCATAATTTAGCCAACTTCCCAGTCCACACACAGTGAAAACAAAAGCCTTTCGCCCTTAGGCAGATGGGTAATAGAATTCTCTACACTCGTAGCCTGGACTGGACTGCGTTGTTTTTTGTTTGCTTTGCCACCTTCCAGGACCATTCTAAACAGGAGAGCTTCGAACGAATGGCAACAGATACACCTTCCCATGACCATGACGTCCATGAAGTGCCGGTAAACATCATCAACGTAAATGAGATTGGCTAGTGTCCACAAACGGTGTAATCCTTTGCCTTGGCGGAGGTGTGTGCCTGAACAGTTGTTTTAAAAATTCAAATATTCATTTCACACACCCACCGCTCCCTCTCTCCTGCTCTCCCATGCTTCCCGGAGAGATGGTCCAACAATCTCCGTATCCCACACCAGAAATAAAAGACAGCAGGATAGGAAACCCGTTCAAGCCCGTAACTCGACTGGGGCGGCTTTTGTTTTCGCGCCACGTCAACCAAAATTGAACGCCCCGGGACCATATTAGCTGCTGCAGAGAAAACAACGATCTCTCAAGGCCCTCAAGGTTAGGGTAAACATTTTCCGTAAACAGAGCCCGTGCTAGGCCTGCATAAGAAGCCAATATGGGGCGTAATGCATTCCAGTCAGTCAGTCAGTGGAAACTGTTTAAAAGATATGTCAAAAGAAGCGGTTCCTTTACATCATCCCCAGTGCTCTATGCTGTTGCTTCTAAACTACCTTTCTTGACCTCATTTTCTGTGTCCGTGTGTTTGTTTGCACGGCTCGGTTCGTCCTTGTTGCCTTCTTCGAGAAGCAGGTCTTCCCTGCTTTTGCACATCTTCTCGCGTAACAGCTTCTTGGGAAGGTTGACTTTGGCCCATTGAATAATTGAAGCTGTTTGTTTGTAAACACACACACACACAGACCAAGGTGGCTAAATTTAGCTTCCGGACAGCATCCTATGCTTGCCCCCGGTTAGGACAGGATATCCACGAGCGTCTCAAAAAGTATGGTGAATTTACTTTAAACAGGGTGGATGTGTTTTCGATTTTCTCCATCTTCTCTGCACGCATGACATGCAAACGGAACTCATGTCACACGCAACAAGCTAGTAAACGTGACTTTAACGAAACGCACGCACACAACCAACCGAACCGAACAGCACATACGTACGCATTTACGTGCGATTTAAATGATTAAACGTGTGGCTGTGGTTTTGGGGGTTACGTACAGTTAAAAATGTATCTTAATAAGGTTTGGTAAAACACTATCTTTAAGCGTCATTCTTCCGCCATTTTGTGTGCTTGCGCCATTAACGACTTTTTCTGCTCTTTACTCTTTCTTGCAGTGCGCAATATTTACCCATATCAAACAACAGGCCAGTGTCCGCGTCAAACGTACCACCATAAACAATTCCACCCGAAACCGTCTTCCAAAGCTGTCATATCGTTTGTTCCGTGAGTCGACAAATTTCGACAAGTTCCAGCGAACAGCATCTTATCAGCAGCATCCTTTTGATCGTCAACGTCCTCAACTGCGCGTACCTGCTAGAAACCATGTGGATGGGACGATGTGCACGACTGGTGGCCCGTGGGTGCCTGCTGGAGAACCAGCCAGCGTTACCCCAGCGCGCACTACTTAGCACCATGCGACAGGTGAAATTTCTGGAGGACACAATCTTCCCCCCGGAGAACGGGTTCGAGCAGAACTCGCTGTACGGTAACAACATTCCGATACCGCAAGTTACCCTGGACCGGTACCTGTGGGATCAGTTCAGCAATTGGACTAACAAAACCGCTGTGGTAAGCAATTGATTCCAAACCAATGTCTCTGCGGGCACATGGCGCGGGTACCTGAGGTCTAATCAAAACGGTTCAAAGTACGCGCTGGTGAAGCTGTCAAGTCGTTAGCCAATTGTTTTATGAGATAATTTATTTGCATCCCGCCGAGTGGCGGGTGATGTCCAACGGTTCATCACGGTTTGTTTGACCTGCCTGCCCGGGAGGAGTAGGCGCGTTATCTGATGTACTCTCCGGGATGTTGTTGCACCCTCGTGTGTTCAGCGGACACAACGGGGATCAAAGTGCGAGATGTCTACCAGACTTGGGCCCCGGGCATTATCTACAGTATTTTACACTTCTCTTGATAGCACACATATTCGCCCAAAAGTTAGCCAATTGGACGGGGTTTTTTGGGAAACAACGCGCGCCTACGGTGCGTTATCAACGACTTACTATACCGGCAAGAACCGGTTCATGGCACCAATTGGACGAGTAGGTTAAATGAACGACCCTCAATGGATGGGGTTTGATTGCGAATTCGGATCCATTCTGAGGAAATGCTTCTCGTTCTTGGTCAGACCAATCTAGGGTGATCCAGAAATGTTACCCAAAGTCAGCCTTATCGCTATGTCTATGTCCGCAAAAAACTAGCTTTACGCAATTGCTGTATAGAATGCTTATCAAAATTCCAATCCATTCTACTTCATCTTCAGGTTTGCGGCATTACTGGGCGTAGCTACACGTACGGAACACTGCGAGATCATTGTGCGGCCCTTGCGATTCGATTGCAGCGTAAGCTGAAGCTCACATCCGGCAACACGCTTGCCATTTGTCTGCCCAACATTCCAGAGTTCCCGCTCGTCACGTTCGGTGCTATCGAGGCCGGTCTGATTGTGACGACCATTAATCCGATCTACACGGCAGGTAAGCGCCACGTTGGGAATTTCATCTCTTCCAGTGCAATAATGTGCTGAGTTGTCACACGATAGGGCCATTGATAGGGACCATTGACTGGAGGCAGGGCAGAGTTTATCAATCACATCCTCACACAACTAGACGCCAATTAGTCACGGTGCGGGCGTGTGTGTACGGCCCTTATCGATCATTAATTGAATGTCGTGCTCTTATCGGGCATGGGGGTGAGAGCTTACGGAACAGAGAACCGATCACTTCCTTCTTTCTTGTCACAACGGTCACGACACGGAAAGAAAATAGGCCACTCATCACGCTTATCGTAGCGTTGTTTTTTTCATTTTTTTTGTGCCTTACAGCAAGTCAGCAAACTTGAACCCACGAACCAGTATCGATCGCTTTTACGATTCGGTTCCATTTCCCAGGGATCTGTTTGGCAATCTAACGAGAGTGGTAAATTATACCAATTGGCCGCGATAAGCGCGCTGATATTGCTTGATATTGCCCTTTTTCGGTGCTCGTCGTCTGAGCCTTGAGTGATTCAGCTAGTGATATGTCAGCGTTTCTTAAGCACGGAAGATAACATTCAACTGTCATCAGCAATCGATCAGTTCGTCTTTCTACTGTTCCAATTTTTTTGTTGCTAATCTCACTGTACAATGTCCATTTTTCAGAGGAAATTTCCCGACAGCTCGTGGACAGTGATGCGAAGATACTGATCGGACTGGCATCCAACTATGCAGTATTAAAAGAGGCGGCAGCGCAAGCCAAACGTGACATACCGATCGTCTGCATCCGGTGCACTAACGATGAGAGTCTGCCAGCCGGTGCGATCGACTTTGTCGAGCTCGCTAATCCGAAAGGTAAGGTGCTGGCGTCCTATTTTGTGCGTCCCTGCATACCATTTCTAACATCTCGTTTGTGTCCTTAGGTATTCACTACAGTGAGCTGCGCCAGCATGATCGCACGGCGGACGATATCGTCTTTTTGCCGTACTCCTCCGGTACTACTGGTCTACCGAAGGGGGTTGAGTTGACGCATCTTAACGTCGTGTCCAATAGCGAGATGCTTGGTGTGAAGGCTGGCACTGGAACGGTCGTGTTGCCCACCACGGACACGTTCCAGGATGTGCTGCCGTGTGTGCTTCCGTTCTTCCACATCTACGGGTTGACTGTTACGATGATCTCGAAGCTGCAGCAGGGCTGCAAGCTGGTAACCTTGCCCAACTTCAAACCCGACACGTTCCTAAATGCTCTGGCCGAACACAAAGGCTCAGTGCTGCATCTCGTACCACCGATAAGTGAGTACCGATATCTGAAAACATTCAATTTTCTCTCGGTGTGCCCTAACCAATGAACTACCTCTCTTTGATTTGTAGTCATTTTCCTTGGACACCATGAAGGCGTTAAGCCAAAGCACACGGAATCCATCCGGAATGTGTTCTCGGGAGCCGCACCAATGGGAACACCCGACGCAGAGCGCTTCACCGCACGAGCCCCAAATGCCGAGTTCATTCAAGGATACGGATTAACCGAGACGGCTCCGGTTGTGCTGATGGGAGCGCTTGGTTCCCGCAATTACGCGTCAGTCGGATCACCCTGTCCCCGCACTCAGGCCAAGATTGTCGACTTGAACGATCCCACCAATACCGCCCTAGGACCCAACATGTCCGGTGAGTTGCTGGTGCGCGGCCCTCAAGTAATGAAGGGCTACCACAACAACCAGAAAGCTACGGAGGAAATGATCATCGAGGGTGGTTGGTTGCGCACCGGTGATATTGCGCACTACGATGACAATCTGCAGTTCTACATCACCGACCGGCTGAAGGAACTGATCAAGGTGAAGGGCTTCCAGGTGCCACCGGCCGAGCTGGAGGAGCTGTTGCGTTCGCACGAGTCTGTGGTCGATGCAGCCGTCGTCGGTATGCCGCATCCTGTCGCTGGCGAAGTTCCGCGTGCTTTCGTCGTCACGAAACCAAGCGCCCGCGTCACGGAGGACGACCTGAAGGCGTTCATCGCGGAGAAGGTGGCCGTGTACAAGCGGCTCGACGGAGGCGTCACCTTCCTGGACAGTATTCCAAAGAACGCGTCGGGCAAGATCCTGCGGCGGCAGCTTAAGCTGGAGTACTGCTCTTAGGACGCTTTCTTGTGACCCCGGTTGAGAGACCCCGATATTACCCATACTGCGTGAAGAGGAGGGCAGTCCACTACTTTGTAAAATCTCATCACCTCATCTAGCTCGAACGGGACGGCACCGGGTGCGCACCGTACCCGCCGAAGATCGTTTCAGTAGCGTAACTATTTCCTCACGGACAGACTGTTTAGGTTGATAGGGTGCAGTGATCGTTGTACTTTGCCGGCAAAGGAGAATGGATCGTTTTCGATGATAAGTTTCACGCCTTTTGACTGGAACCTACACACAAACCTACTGGAACACACAAATTCCCTTGGAGGGCCTCGTAATAGCACAGCGCGATTGTCTTTGCAAAATGGGGTTTTCCCTTGTTTTAGGTTCAATCAATTGCACTGTATTGACTCTGAAATCAACATCACCTTTGTATTAAGGACGATAAATGTCTAATTTTTGTTGTTGATCAAAGTAGTCGATGAACACGATGAAATAGAAAGATGACTAGAGGATAAGTGTCTGGAATGCTGTAATCGTAGGTGGTAAATCAACATCAACCATCTATCGATATGACAACTTCACCGGAATGTTTAATTAGAAAATATACTATATACAGGGTGTTCGAGATAAATTCACAGTTACATTTTTGTTTATAACTCGTGATTGAATTGGCATAGGAAAACAAGCAATACGTCATTCGACAGCTAAAAGTGTACGGAACAAGCAGCAAAAACATCCCGTGATAAAAAAATGCCAAAAAAGAGTACATTGTGGAAGCAGATCACATGCATCATGATGATCCGCGCCGGACGCGACAACCGCGACATCATACAGTGCGTGCAGTGTTCGCTGAATACGGTGAAGGCGATCCGGAGTGAGCTGGGAGAAAACAGCGACGACGACGAAGCGGTGGCAGCACAAAAACCACATTCTCAGCGGCGGGATTGCGTGCGGAACGACGCTTTCCTGGCTGACCTCCAGGCGCGCGTAATGGAAAATCCGGGGATCGGAATTCGGCCGTTGGCACGTGAGATGGGGGTGATGGGGGCGATAGGGGATCACGAGAGTGGCCAACGGCAGACCGTACGTGTTCCAGCAGGATTCCGCTCCGTGCCATACAGCCTCCAAAACGATAAAGTGGTTGGCGGCCAATTTCAACGACTTCACCGCGTCGAATGTGTGGCCTCCCAGAGCTCCCCAGATCTTAATCCACCAACAGAACCTCCAGCAACACCAAGGCGGAGCTGATGTCGAAAATCAGGTCCGTTTTCGCGGCCCTACCTCGCGAAACTGTCGCCAGGGCTTGTTTTCGGTTCCGGAGACGGGTGGAGGCCGTAATAGAAGCCGAGGGCGGATATTTTGAATAAAATGAATAAAATACATGATAAGCTACTATTTCCAAAACAAAAAAAAAATTCCCCGACAATTAATTTTGTCATAAAAAAATTTTGTCTTTCTCACCTACGGGACTGTCAAATTTATCTCGAACACCCTGTATATGTATATCTCTTTGGAAAATCAAAACTTTACATCGGATGCAACTTCTATCGTAGGACTGAAGCAAAGGACTTTGATCACCAGCAAACTCAGCGTTATACTTTAATTTTTCTCTATTCTAAATTCCACCTTTCTCCAAATTATCTAATAGTGTCATTTGTTTTCCGAATTGCGGAAAAAACGAAACAATGTGAGTAAGGAAACCCGGAAACTGTGTGTGTGTGCAGTTCGACAAAATCAAAGTAAATAAATACTAACAACAACACTCCTCACTCACACGCCGTACCTCGTACCAATGCAACGGAAAAGAATGTAGTAAATAAAAAGGACAAAATAACAAAGGAAACGGAAGTAAACAAAACCATATCTCATCGTAAATCATATAGAAACTAAGAGGTAGAAGTCAAATTACCTATTAACTAACGGCAGCGGTGCTAAACGTTTGCCTTTGCACCAATTCCCTAAAGACACCTCCATCGGTTGCGATCAGTTCCGCGTAATTGCCATGCTCGACGATTCGGCCATCCTGCAGCACCGCAATGTTGGTCGCATTACGGATCGTACTGAGCCGATGGGCGATCGTCAGTACGGTACGGTTTTTGGTTAACTTTTCCAGCGCATTCTGTATCAGTTCTTCCGATACTGCGTCCAGTGCGCTAGTTGCCTCATCGAGAATGAGTATTTTCGGATTCTGTGTGTGAAACGATTGCAATTATAAGCCGGCCGGAAGAACTCGTGGGCTACGATCAACTCACCCGGATGATGGCACGCGCAATTGCTACCCGTTGCTTTTGACCACCGCTCAGCATTACGCCGCGTTGTCCCACGAGCGTATTGAGACCGTCCGGGAAGTTGCGTACGAATTCGTCTACGTGCGCTTCCCGCACGACACGTTCGAAGTTACTTTCGGATATTTTTTCACCCATGTTCAAACCGTACAGAATGTTTTCCCGAATGCTGCCACTGAACAGTACCGGTTCCTTGATGCGGTGAGCAAGATAACGATTAGCTCGTTTGTTTCGTTTGGAAGTAAAAAGATAGACAAGTACCTGATTAACTGCACCGATATGACGACGTAGCGAGGAAGGATTCAGATCACGCAAATCGGTTCCATCCAACCGTACCGAGCCTTGTTGGGGATCGTAAAGTCTAGAAGGTCGTGAGGAATGATTGAGAGTTCGCAAAGATAGAACCAAAGCAACCACTCACCTTAGCATTAAGGAAGCGATGGTAGACTTGCCCGATCCACTGCGTCCTACAACGGCTGTCGAGGTACCTGGTTCGATTGTCAAGTTTACTCCGTTCAGGATGGCTGCATCCGGGCGGGAAGGATAGTGAAAGACTACGTCCCGGAACTGAATCTGTCCCTCCGGTGGCTTGGTAACCTCGATACCTCCTATTCATCGCAAGAAACACACTATAATAGCCTTGATTTCAGTGATTTGAATTATCTACGTACCTTCGATCGGGATTGTGTACTTCCTGTCGATAATTTCCCACAGTCTACTAGCCGAACCGACACCCTTATTAAGTTCGGTGTAGAAATTACTTAATCCTCCTATCGAGATGGCAGTGTAGCCGGCGTACAGGATGAATGAGGTTAGGGCGCCTATCGTCAATTCCGAATTGTTTACCATCGTGCCACCGTAGTAGAGTACCGATAAAATTATAATATTTCCCGAAAGTCCCGTCTGTTGATCGATTTAATGACTTTACATTAGCAAACCTTTTAATTATCTTTCATTACTCTAAATTTACCATTCCATAAAACGTGGCACGCGCCTTCGTCTCCCGGTATCCGATGTTGAGCGCATCTAGCAGCTGTTCGGAGAATAGTTGCTTCTCGAACCGTTCCTTACAGAACACTTTCACCGTCTTCACATTGCCCAACCGTTCCTCACCGACCTTCATAATTTCTGCATACTTGTCCATCAGTTCGCGCGTAATGTTACGCACATACCGTCCGTAAACAACCGCACCGCCGGCAACACAAGGCACGATACACATTCCTACCAGTGCAAGGTGAGGCGAGGTGTAAACCATCATTCCGGTGCCGGCCAGTATCATTGCTGACGAGCGCAATCCATCGGATAGGTTCATGCTGAGCGAATTGCCCACCAGGTACGTGTCGGAGGAAAGCCGATTCACCAGCTCGCCCGTCCCTTTCCGATCGAACCAACCGGCTTCCTGGTTCAACATGGAACTGTACAACTTGGCACGGATGTTTTTTGTTATTCGTAGAGCTAAAAGTAATGGGACCGGTTAAATAACAGCTAGCAGATGGTATCGAACCGCCTACGTACAAGCATTACTGAATAGATAAACACGGCCAAAGTTCGCCAAACCACCGAGTAGAAAAATCCCACCAAGAAGTAGACAAAATTGGTCCAACTTTTCCTTCGCCATGCCCGTTTCAGCCGAGCTAGCGTAGATGATGTCCAGAATTTTGCCCAACCCAAACGGGACCGACATTGTGATTGCGGATGAAATTATCAAACATCCGATGCCACCTGGAAAAGAGAGAAAAACATGAAGAAGTCAGTCAGGCAATCTGTTTTATAGTTATCAACACGTTGCCGGTTTCGTTTTATCAACCTGTGATGTTCCATTGCTCGGATTTCGCAAACTCCAGCAGCCACTTCACATCGGACGATCGTAGCTTCAACTTGGACTGTTTCGTAACCGACTCATTCTCCTGCTCGGAGCTCCCGCTAATTGCACCATTTTGGTCTGCGTCTGCTTTACCGCTGCTACTAGCAGAGCGGTAGCACGCTGATGTTCCTAACCACCGATTGCCGGCTATCAGCTGTTGATTACGAAATCCTTCTGCACCGTATCGGTGGCTGCCACCAGCAACGCACGACCGTCTTCGGAAACTATGCAACGTGTTTCCTGCTGTCCTTTCGAACCCATTCGTGCTAGAGATGAAGCGACGCGAGTGAAACGTACACAGTCGGAATTTACTTTCACTTCCTCTAATCACATTTATAAACATAGTAAATGAAGCTGGAAAATTTGGAATGGGGAAAACGAAATGTTACATTAACGAACTTCACGATGAATGTGTTACTATCCGCAGAGGATCGTACGAGGACGTTAAAGGTAAATTTATGTACTCACAACTCCGACACGGGATTAGCTGCGGAACGATGAAGCTGCAGCGCGCCTTGCAAGTTTTCTGTTCAAAATAAAAAGAGCAAAATTGGTGAAATGTTTTGTTTACCTTTTCCGATCCGCTCGGTTTGACAGTTCCCTCTACTGTAGTGGATTTTGAAGTGACCGATGGAAATTGATAAAAAAAATATCGCATAAAAAGCCTTTCCGAGTAGTTATTTAAGTCCAACGCTATGAATTTTATCATAAAACAAGGCTGTAAATACGCAACTCAAAGCAATAACTCAATAGGCTAAATTTATTTTGCTGACCCAAAACAAATGCTGAAGCAGCATTTTGCTAGACCAGCGCCTCATACGCTTTTTGACAGCTCAGCTGTCATCTATTATTTATCTTGACGCTATAAACATGTAAACAGTGTTGCAGGTGAAATATTCCACGACGGTTTGCGAGCGTTTTGTGGGCGGAAAACAACATAAAAGCTAATTTAAGTGAAGTAAGGCAACATTAATTACAAACACAGATATAGCATCTACTAATAAGAGAACAATTGCAGATACAGTAGTGTTTTCGATTGTCTGCAGCATAGCATAGTTATGGATTCCGATGACGGTGGTACGAAGCGGTCGGGCAGAGGACGCGGACGCGCTAGAGGCACTCGGGGCCGTGGTCGCGGACGTGGCCGTGGTCGTGGAAAGAAAGCTACCCGTGTAATCTCATCCGATGAAGAAGAAGAAGTTGCGTCGCCTGAACCGGAAAAGGAAAACAGCACTGTTGTGCCGGAAAAATCTGCACCAGCTGCTACGTCCACTAAGCGCCGCAGCGTCGAGCAGGAACCCGTAAAGGAAGCGGCACCGATCGTGCCACCGCCGACGGCTACCCCACAGCCAACCGAACAAAATCCGGAACCATTACCGGATACGAGCATTCTGCCTGCTCCTACCAGCGCTCCACTCATCATCGACATGGAGGCAGACATTTCACAGCTGGAAGCGCCCACCTTCACCACCATCAGCCGTGGCCCGCCGGAACCGATGGTGCGCTTGAACTGGAACCACAAGGTCAACCTGATCGGTGAGAAGGTGCTCAATCCGATGATTTACTGTTGCGATCAGTGCGACAATCCGATCCTAATCTACGGCCGGATGATACCTTGCAAGCATGTATTTTGTTTGCAGTGTGCGCGCTCCGATACGCTGAAGGCGTGTCCACGCTGCAAGGAGAAGGTCGTTCGGGTGGAACAAACGCGTCTAGGTACCGTTTTCATGTGTACACATGGTGGCACACGGTACGGCAATACAGGCTGCCGGCGCACATATCTATCCCAGCGAGACCTGCAGGCACATATTAACCATCGCCACGTGACCAATCCTGCCCCGCCCACTCCGCTGACACCCGCCCAACCATCAATTCAAACTGTCCCGGTCCAACCGATGGAACTATCGCCAATGAGCAAGCTGCTGTCGGAAAAGGTAAATGCCGGTGGAGTTGCTCCACAGCGCAAAAACTCCAGCGAACAGCTAAATTCACCCCGGGCCGGTATGATGCGACAGACTGAGCTGGGTGAAGGTTATTACGGTTACGGAAACAGCGGATCGTTCACAAACACCAGCCATTCCACCAGCGCGGCCCAACAGCATTTGTCACGCACCGGTTACTCGCCGTACGGAGGACATCAAACATCGTCTCCACAACAACAATCGCAACAGCAGCAGCAACAGCAACCATCGTCCGGATCGTCCTCTTTGTGGAACCAATCCTCCAATCAGTACTATCGTTAAGCTATCCAACTGTCCAATTCAACAACTAAGCATGTAGCCGGCAGAGTCAAATCTCAAACAGGACTGAGTCTCCCGTGCGTAGGACTGACCATTCACCTGTGGGTAATCCAATTTGCAGACATACCCAACCATTATTCGAGAGAGAATTTAATCGAAAATGGTTGTAGGGCCAAACTGCGAGGAGGTAGTTTATTGTGAAAACTTGTGTTTATAAACCAATATTAAACGTACACTACACTGCAACTGACAAGAATAAAGTAAATCAATTTTAAAATTTAGCCAAATCATAGACTGATTGTGTTTCTGTGAGAATTATAAATGTTAGAGATGTTGATGTCCAATCTCAGATCAATACAGTGGCGGATGAAGCTCCTACGGGGCCCTAGGCGGTAATGAAGGTGGGGCCCCAACAGTTCATCCTGTGGTATTGCTTGTGGAGCGGGGGGGGGAGGGGAGTGGTATGGCTTTCGTATTTCGGGGCCCCCCAAACGGCGAGGCCCTAGGCGGCCGCCTACTCCGCCCACCGTTTGATCCGCCACTGGATCAATAAACATTAGCGTAACGGCACTATAACGTCCGTAACGTCTTTGCTGACGGTTTGGCGTTAGAGGAATACTTTGGCGTCAATCTGATGACATGACTTACCATACAGAGACAAAAGGACAAGAAACTGAGCATCGTGAGACACTTCATTGTGTTATTCACCCAGTGTACAAAAAGGGCGATAGACTGGACTATGCTAACTTTCGAGCCATCTCAGTCCTGAATGCTGCCTACAAGATCCTGTTCCGGATACTCTTCTGCAGACTTGCGTCCTGCAGATTTCGTCGGAAGCTACCAAGCTGGATTTTTTGGAGGGAAATCCACTACCGACCAAATCTTCACTCTACGGCAAATCCTCCAGAAGTCATGGAGCACCAGATCCGCACGCACCACCTGTTTATCGACTTCAAGATATCCTGCGATACCATAGATCGTACCGAGCTATGGAACACCATGCGGCAGTACGGTTTCTCTGCGAAACTGGTACGGATGTTGAGGGCTACAATGGACGGAAGGTGAGAGTGTCGAACATACAGTCGGAATCGTTCGAATTTCATAGGGGACGGACTCTCCTGTTTGCAGTTCAACATCGCTCTGGAAGGTGTCATGCGAAGCGCAGGCTTCGACATTAGGGGCACGATTTTCACTCGGTATCTCCAATTCCTTTTCTTAGCGGATGACATCGACATCATCGGGCGATCTACAGGTAGTAGAAGAGTTTTGCTACCTTGGCACGATCGTAACTTCGGATAACAACGTAAGCAGCGAAAACCCGAAGGCGCATTGTCCAGGTTCGTCGGAAGCTACCAAGCTGGATTTTTTGGAGGGAAATCCACTACCGACCAAATCTTCACTCTACGGCAAATCCTCCAGAAGTCATGGAGCACCAGATCCGCACGCACCACCTGTTTATCGACTTCAAGATATCCTGCGATACCATAGATCGTACCGAGCTATGGAACACCATGCGGCAGTACGGTTTCTCTGCGAAACTGGTACGGATGTTGAGGGCTACAATGGACGGAAGGTGAGAGTGTCGAACATACAGTCGGAATCGTTCGAATTTCATAGGGGACGGACTCTCCTGTTTGCAGTTCAACATCGCTCTGGAAGGTGTCATGCGAAGCGCAGGCTTCGACATTAGGGGCACGATTTTCACTCGGTCTCTCCAATTCCTTGGCTTCGCGGATGACATCGACATCATCGGGCGATCTACAGGTAGTAGAAGAGTTTTGCTACCTTGGCACGATCGTAACTTCGGATAACAACGTAAGCAGCGAAAACCCGAAGGCGCATTGTCCAGGGAAAAACGTGCCTGCTACGGGCTCGACAAACTCCTGAGATCCAGAAGACTCCAACAACGCACGAAATGCGCCATATATCGCACTCTGATACGGCTGGTAGTCCTCTACGGGCACGAGTCTTGGACTATGCTGGAGGAGGACGCCAATGCACTCGCCATTTTCGAGCGGCGGGTGCTACGGACTATCTTTGGCGGTGTGTGCGAGCAGGGCGTATGGAGAAGGAGAATGAACCACAAGCTAGCTGTGCTCGGTTTGGTTTGGTGATGCAGACATCCTGACGGTTGTCAAAGCCGGAAGGATACGCTGGTTGTGGCACGTGATGAGGATGCCGGACTCATGCCCTGCCCGGAAGGTGCTCGTCAGCGACCCGTTCGGCACGAGGCGTAGAGGAGCACAGCGAGCTCGGTGACTGGATCAAGTGGAGTCAGATCTGAGGGAGATCGGATGCAGCCGGGGGTGGAGGAGTGCAGCCATGGACATAGTGTCCTGCAAACGAATTGGATGCCAGGGCAAGTATATTAGACGTGCTCCCTAGGAGCAGGCCAAGAAAGAAGAAAAAGAAGAGAGACACTTTATAACAACTGTCAACTACATCCTTTGCCGTGAAGGAGGAAATAACCCAGAACATGGTGACTTTATAGTTCTGGTTTATAAATTCTAGGAATCAGTACAGTTGCCCAAACGTTTTGGAAGAGCATCTGCAACAACAACAGTGTTACACAGACGTCCCTAAGGTGTCGTTCTCAATTGTGTAATCGTCCTACTTTAGGTTCATTTAAAGCGACGTAAATCATTATCATGTCTAGCACATTACTGCCAATAAGTGTCTTAAAAAACCTCAACAAAATGTCTCAATAAACCCTACCCTAACGATAATTTGAAGACTCGCATCTCATCTCTCATACATCCTCCAAACAACTCAACAACACGATGATGTTCTTGCAAGACATTTGCCGAGACACAAAACGACGCGAAACCGCGGCATTACGGATTCTGCTTCACCAGCTGTTACCGTCCGAAAGGGACGCCAGTAGGATGGGTAGTAGTAAAAACTTTTCACCAAAACGACGGCGATGACGACTTCCGGCTCGAACGGGAGTTCATTTAAATAAATCGTTCCAATGAAACCCCGGTAAGTCAGACAAAACTTTACGAATAAAAAAAAATCACTGCAATAAAGATTAGCGATGATTGTGATACTATCATAAGCTGAACAAGAGTGTAATAATTGGGGCACACAGGTGGTGGGGTACGTATGTTTTTGTACTTTTTCTTACTCTAACTTTATTTTTACTTCAAATAGTGCGCTAGAGATGCGATGACTTGTTTCCCGTTTTCTCTCACACTTGTTGCTGTGTTAATTATTTATTCTAATTTCGCGCTGCTCTCTTTTACGCCCTGCACAAGGATCAGCAACCGTTTCATCCAGCCAGTTTTTTTTTTCTTTTGCCATAATATACTTCCTAAGTATGCCGCGTTCCTTACTACCTACTAACCTATAATTCTGCATTGTGTATATGTATAGAGATATATATGTATGTATATGGATTTCGTAAAAAATATGTATTCTTTTCCCAGCATCCAGGGTCTGTCTTATCGCGCACAAACACACTCACACTAGTTCAGATTAAGGAGTTCATTAAACTTCGACGACAGGTTGTCATCGTTCGCGTATATCTTATGCCGTAAACTGCTTAGCGACTAAAAGAGAACGTTGCATTACTGTGAATCGGGGAATCATTAATTGGCATGATTTGCATTCCATTTCGTTTCGACAGGCCGCCGCCAAGGGAAAGTGATCAATTAGCAATAAGTGAGTATGTAATCAAAACTTTGTTTGTGACGTTAACGTATACTCTAACACGATATGAAGCGAAACACACACATGTACATCTCCTGTAGGTGAGCAGTTTAGGAAGAGATCGTACGATAAGGGATGAAATTAATCGCTTATTATACTGTGTTCAGAGCATGGTTTTCATTGTTTTCATCATTCTCATCTCGCGCCCACAATACAATCAATAAACTAACAAACTATAAAGCTTGATAAAACAAATGGGAGGGGTGTGAAATATAATACAAAACAGGCACGAACGAAGATGATGCGTAAATGAACCAAACACACACAAGGTTAACTAAATAAAGTTTATACTCTCTTACCTTCACAACTTATTTAAGCAGCTCTACCTTAACTTAAGAATTTCATTTTTTTTCGCATTTCAATCGATTATCGGCCTATTTCTGTGCTAATTCAGTAGCAGCAATATGTTGTTTACGGCGGTAATACTACAAATCAAACAATTAAAGTAACTGCTCACCTTTTCGTGTGTACATGTGTGTGTGCGTATCGGTGTGGTTTGCATTCGGATAATGGGAGGATGATTTTTACAAGCTGTCTTAATTCTGTACAAACTTTATCGTTGCACTAGTAAATAAATTAAATTTATCTGCACACACACGCACACACGCTGTTCATATTCACAAATCTCAATAAAGTCCACGGGTAGCTCTTAGTGCCAGGTACACACTAATAAAGCAAAAAGATAAGGTTGGGCATTCGGGTGATCGTTTCTGATTTTTTGTTAAAGGAAAAATTACTTAGAGGCCGTTACTACTGTGGCTATTGGAATGTTAATGGAGCTTCTTGAAGGAAAAGAAGAAAAGCGAAAACAATGTTGTGACAGAGCGCCAAAGAAAAGGCTGGTTGCTCGGTATCATTACCATGACGTGACTGCAATCAACCGACATCCTATTGACAGAATAACCAGCGTCATCTGTCAGTGAGGACAAACAATGTAACATTTATTACAAAGAAAAATACAGAATGAAAAGAACTGGCAAGAATTTCATGTAAAAATAAAGTCCCCGTCCATGCGTTCAGACTCGATTTGCCAAGGTAAGAGAGTATGTAAGTGTAAGTCTAGAAGGTTTGCTGTCATTGTGTCATTATGTTTCAAATTCTAATTCATCCTCTTCCTTTTGGAAACCAATCAACAACAACAGAATTCTGTAAGTTCAAGTGTTAATAATCGAATTTAAACCATCAATTCCCTTTTCTTCGCGAGACCATGTGCTCAGCTTGAAGCCTGACTGCGATCACCTAACCTGATTACAAATAAGAGATAAGTTTCCCTTTTTTGCACACGATATGTTTTATAGCGTATTTACTGTGAAAGAGTGTGAGACCTACTTTTACAGTGTGACATTTCTTCATGATACACCTTCCCGCAATCTATTTACCCAAACTATTGCTAATGATAAATGAGCAGATGGATGATTGTTATATGATGCGTAAAGAAAGTTCCGATTGAAATAGAGCATTAATGACTAGAGGAGTATAATAGGCGGTGGTATGGTGTATGGGGGAGCGGTTTGCTGGTGCGCTGATGCATATTTAAATCTCCTAAATCCGCGTCACTAACTCGTGATACACAAAATTCTACAAATTAAGTTCGATATCTGGTTGTTTAGCGCGCTTGCCCCTTCGGTGAGGCAGGTAAGGTGTTTCAGGCAGTTTGCAAGGTAATTTAGTTGCGCTTGAGAGGTCGCTAGTTTCCTTCTGTGTCTACCGTCAATTTACGTTTGGGGTGTCGCGCAGGCTAAGGTTCTAAATTTCATCTTGTTCCGTCTTCTCACTTATAGGCGCGTACATGTAGTATATAGAGGTGACTACTATTAAGCTTTCGTTTTTATACCCCCCTTTTGTGATTTCTAAAAATTGATTTGCTGTTTTGTTCTGGTTTTGTTTGTCTTGTTGCAGATTACTTACTCGTTTCGCTCCCTCTTCTTCTTCCCTCCTTTTTCACACTTTCTAGGCACTGTTTTGGTCCTCATGCGAGGAAACGCGCGACATTGATCTTTGTTTCTGTTGTGGTATCACAGTTAGCGATTTTGGTATTTTCGACAGCAACTTGTCGGGCGAATTGTCCATTTGGGAGGCGGCAATGCCACCCCCGTTCGCGGCCGTTGCCGCCGCAACAAACTCTTGCAGCTGGGCTTGCGTCACCAGATTACCACCCTTAAGCAGCTGATCGATCGGATTGATCGTCGTCGTTGCGTTGCTGTTGTTCGCAAGGTGTGCGGTGGAGGGTTGCGTGAACACAAGGGAGGTCGTCGCAGCGGAAGGTCTGTTGTTGATGCTGGAAGACGAGGCTGAGGACGAGGTTTGTGTTGTCACACCGCCACCAACACCGGTAAACAGCGTGGAAGAGGAGGATGTGAACAACGACGGTAGGGAGATTGTGTTGGCGGATATCATCATCGGCAGCACGGTCGTACTGTTGGGCAGGGAGAGTGGCTTCATCGACGGTGGGACCACCATAGCGGTCTTGTTGGCAAGACTATTATTATTGACCGTGGGCGTCATGGTTACGGTGAGGCCGCTACTTTTTTGAGCCGGATTTCCCGTCTTGCTCGTACCGCCACCACCACCACCGTACAGCGGTATGAGTGAGTTTTGTTCCAACAGCTGGTTGGGGAACTGTACCACCTTGGCGGCGTTACTAGTTCCGGAGGTGGTGGGCATATTGTTCATTAGAGTGTTTTCCACCGACGTGCTAGCTAATCGTAACGCTGGCACCGGCGGTATGACCGGGGTGACTTGCTGCTGGGGAAGTTTGGGCTGGGGCAGCTGCGATTGCCGTTTGTTGGCGGCCGTCTGTATCATGTTGTGTTGCTGTTGGAGCAACTTTTCGCGCCTCAAGATACACATACGGTTGTAGTCTTCGATCGAGATGTGATATGGTTTACCGCCGGACATGACCTGCACCAACTTTGGCAGCAGCCGTCCGTCAGCTGTTTGGTAGAGTGGGCCGGATTTAAGGCTTTCCGACACGCCGGGCGAGATCGGGAGTAGCGTTGGCCGCCAGGGACGTGGGGACGATTCGCGACGTTCCGCTTCAGTGAGTTGTTCCGGCATCTGGATGATTTCTCGCGTCGCATTTCCTACCGCATTGGTGTTGGCGGGTGTGTTAGTGGTGGTGGCGGTAGCAGCCGGGGGAGATTTCTTCGCCATCAGGACAGGGGACGCCATCTGTAGCAAGGATTGCTGTGAGGATTGGTTCAACAGTGACAGCTGTTTGTGAGTAGTTACCGTGACCGCTGCAGACGATGGAGGAGGCCCAGTTTGTCCCGGCGGAATGGTGGTGATTGTTACGCTCGGCTTACAGTTGATGCTGATAAGCTCGGGCGGGGAGGATAGTGCCACTTTCGGTTCGTCCAGCTTCACCACCTTCGCCACGTTCGAACCGCTATTGTTCAGGGGGGAAGAAGTCGCGCTAGCACCAAAAGAAATGTTCCCACCGCCAGAATTTCGTCCACCTTCGTGTGAAAGCTTCCGTTTGAGACTGTTTTTCGTCGCCTGTTCGCCACTGTTTGCTAGATGCAAATTATTCGACTTAAGCAAGCTGACGGGTGCCGGTGGCGAAACGGGAGTAATGTCCGATACATTCCCGGCAACCGAGAGAGCAGAGGAGGAGGAGGAGGAGGTGGAGGTTGAGGTTGTACCCGCCTTAGGACGAACCTTGTTAGCCGGTACGATGGTAATAGTAGCGCTGCTAAACTGTTGGAATATGCTACTCGTCTTGTCCGGGGCTGCATTCGCAGTGACCGGCGTTAACGAGGCCAACGCTGGTGGTGACGTCGGAATCGACGAAGGTATATTGTCGTACGATCGCAACCGATTCTGTACCGCCTCGGAGCACGTCGTTGCGTTATTTTTCGCCTGTGGCGACAGCACCAAATCACCATTCCGGAAGTACTTCTCCAGCAGGATCAAGTGGCGCAAAAAGCTCGACTGATTACCGTACGGTTTCTGCAGCTCTTCCCACAGTGCCCGCGTACTGTCATCGTACTGCATCGTGGATGTTACCTTCGTCCAGCCTTCCGGCGTTCGTACCAACGACGAGCTGAATGGAATGTTCACGTGTATGCCCAGTTCCTCTTCGCCCGGGAACAGTTCACGCATCGAAATGTTTGGATTCGATTTGAGCACCTTCGTCATGTCGATGTTATCGTCTTGCGATGATTGTTGCTGCTGCTGCTGCTGGTTCAGCACGGTCAGTGACTTTGTCGTCGGTATGATGCTAATCTCATCCAGCTCACCCATCTGCGACGCCACATTGTTCTCCACAATCGATACATCGGGCGATTTCCGGTTGCTGACGCGTCGCCTCAACGAAACGGAACTATCGCCAATGGAGAACAGATTGCCAAACGTTTGGTAGCGTGCTTCCGCGGCTGCCGGTTGCTGCTGCGGTGCGGAACACTCTTCCTCTTCCTCCTCTTCCGCCATTTCTTCGTCTTCGTCACCGTCCGAAATTACTATATCTGTGACCGGAATTGAGGCGCGTTGTCGGGGTACGGCAGTCGGTTCTACGCTTCGCATAGCATCAACTTCTTGCTGTAGTTGCTGTTGCTGCTGCTGCTCTTCTTCCGCCCGCTGACGATAGTTGTACAATCTTTAAAGAAAATGGCACCGGAAAAGGGGAATCAAATAAGTTTGTCGGACACTTGATGGCTACTAACGGAAGAGAGTGCGTCTTCACAATGGAGACGCCCGGTCGTTCATTTGTCGTGTGGACTAAGACGCTGAGTATGGCTAATGTTAGACGAATTTCCCATTCACCACTCATAGAAACATGACTAGCAAACAATGAAATGAATATTGCAACAAGGAAGCGATGCTAGGACGCCTTAAGATGTATTCGTTTCCGCACATTCAATTACGAACGAGTTTAAAACAAAAGTTCACGTTGGGTTTGAGGAGATGGTGATGATCAACTAGTCTGCAAAGTGTCAAGTCACAACACGTGCACCGGACACGGAAACGACAAGCTAATGACCGGACGGGCACCCATTTTCCCTTTGTTCACACACACACACTCACACTTACCTTCGATTGTAGTCCTTAACGAATTGAGCCCCTTTTGTTTTGGCTTCCGGGGGCTTAATCAATAAATTAGCATAATATTTACATAATTTACACACGACCAGCTCCGAGCTGTTCAGCCTCAGCGAAATGCCCTGCTTCTGGATCAAGCGCTCCAGCTGTACAACGTTCTGTGGGGGATGAGAAGAAGACAAATGAATGGATATTACAATTCAACGCAACAACGAAGCATGTAAGGAATGTGTGCAAATCAAAGGTGCACATTCTGGTGGTGGCGATGGTCGCGCATTCTCGTTCAACTTTCTTTAGAAGATAGAGACGCTACGACAAAACCCCAAACCACACACACACACACCTATTGGCAAACGGTCCGCTCCCTCCACAGTAATGAGCCACAAATTCTTCGCAGATGTAAAATCTGACAGCTTCACTACCCAGGCAGAAGGCGGTCTTTTGGCCCACAATTTATAGTCATTTATTTCCGGTGTTTCTCCCTCACAAACACAAACACACACACGGAATACTTACATTGTACAAGTGGTACACATGGTTCCGTTGAAGCGGTTTCGTACACATGGCGCAAATCATCAGGTGGCTTATCAGCTCGTAGTGCTTGTTACAGATGGAGATGTATTCGGCGGTCGACTTGGCCGCCTGCTCGAGATTGATGTCCAACTGTTTGCCAATTTTGCGCTTCATCTTCACCATCCACTTGCGGCGTAACGATTGCATCGCGTGTGCCGTACACTGCCGTACCGCACAGACTTCGCGCGCCTTGCCACCCGCCGTCGAACCATCGTCCACCGTTGCCGGTTGTTCGGTGGCGATGCTCGTCGAACCATCCTTGTTGGTGGTAACCTTAAGTACTAGCGGGGATACGGTCGATTGGGTGTTGGAGGTGTTGGTGACGGCACTCGAAACAATGCTGGCGGTCGTCGTCGGCGAGCTTGTCTGTGATACGGTGGTAGATTTCTTCTTCTGTGGCGGGCAGTTTGCTTTGCGATCGACATGACGGTAGCAGGCATCACACAGGCAACTGTCAAGCGTGATCTTGGGCAAGGTAGCTGTGTATGAAAAGGCGGAGTTGAGGATAACGATTAGTCATGTTGCAACGGGACCTTCCTGCAAATTGCCAACAGCTTACCGAGCAGAATGCGCTGCTGCCGCTCGGTGGATTTTATGGCGGCAACGTGGCAAGGTGTGTCGTACAGTCCAAACTTGCCACCACAGTAGTTGCACTGGTCCCAGCAGAGTCGCTCCGGGTGCACATTGAAGGAGGAAGCTTTCTCCGGGATTACGAGCGACTTCTGTATCACTTCCTTCGAGGAAACGTTTTCGCTAGCCGTTTCTACCAGATTCACACCATCTGAGGGGGAAAAATAGAAGAAAGACATTAAACGATGAGACATATTTCGAATAATTAAAATCTATTACAGTACTTCAGGTAATGAGAAAGGTAAACAGTTCCCTTTTTTTCGTTAGAATGCTAATTATATTCTCTTAAAAAAAAAAAGTAGCTGAAGAATGGGCCATCATCATCAACGCAAACAGTGCTGCTCGGGGTTCAGTAATATACATAAATTCGCACTTACAAACAAAGACGAACCCATCGTCGGAAGACCCTCGTCGCTTCGTTTCGTCAACATTTGCACTCACGAACGGATCAAGTCCGCCCGACCCCCACACTACCACGACAAGGACCAGAACAAAAAAGGCCAACCCGTCGCGCTCATTAGAATTCCGTCCCTCTACTAGCTTTTTCGCCCGAACGGAAATATTTCCGCAGCAGCTTCTTGAAATGTTTAAATACGTCACCATCCACACCCCCATCGTCAATCAGATCAGAAATCGAATCGAAAAGGTCAGCTTTTAATATCCTATAAATTCAATATTTTGATAGGAAACAAAGGCGCTACGATAGCACAGTAATTTCGTTCTGCACTGAAGCACAAGACAGAGATGATTTACAAATCCGATCAACAATGTCGACATCGCATTCGGGTTGCTCTTCACTGCGCGCCATTGAACCCTCGTCGTTTGCGTTATTTCGCAAGAAAACAAGAAAGGGAGAGGAAGGTTTCGATTTTACCACTAAAACAAACGACACTTCAAACCACTGGGGAGAGACAGCGCAGATACACCGCCAGACGACAAATTCTCCATTGTCCGTCCGTTTTCATGGAACGGTGGGAAGACACGGAAACGCTGCGAACGCGGATGATTGTTGTCTCAGGGTCCGTCGTCTTCGTTTCGGCATCGTTTCTTCACAGGGATCTTTGCCAAACGCACCCGGGCTTCCGTCCGTCAATGGTTCATCATAATACAAACAGCCAAAGCTTCTCGATATCACCAACGTCTGGTGTTTTGCTTTGAAATAAAAAGCAATATCCCACTCATTGCCCTTCGAAACGAACACACACCTACCATTGGAAAGGGAACTAGTGATTGTATAGCTTGGTTTAGCTTATTTTTTGTTCACTGTCCCCCTTTTTTGGCTGTTTGCTGTCTTTGGGAAGGTTCTTCGGAAG